>CM053586.1:303363369-303422358 GCA_028646515.1 Pseudochirops corinnae | reverse complement strand
GGTTCCTCGTAGCCAAGCTGACTTTAGTGGGAAGTATCCTTGTGTGCGTTTTGGAGTTCTAGGATTGGTTTAGAGTCCTATTTTATGGGTATTTTGGGGTGGCTATGTGGGAGCTGCGATATGTTGCTGCTGCTATGCTGCCATCTTGGCTCCGCCCTCCTCTTTTATGCATTTCTAAGTTTCTGATTTTTTTCTGTTGTCTGTTGGCCTTTGCATGTTGTCTGCTGCTTCCATAAAACTCCCCCAAATTCTACTTAATTTCTTATGCCGACCGGTGATATATTGAAACTGTAATGGGGAAAAATCGCAATGTGGAAGGTAAACTGGACAGTCTTTAGGATCCTTTTGCATGTAGAACTTATCTTCAAGTCCTAACTGAATTTTAGGACTTTTCTGTTGTTTCTTGGCATACTAAGATCCATTCTAAATCGGAAAAGTTTCTGATCCAATGATTCAGCGCAACAAATGTTTGTTTTTTCAAGTATCCACTCAAATCTACTAAGAATCAAAGGAAACAATATTTGTAAAGGGCTTTACATAGCACCTGACGCATACTAGAAGTTTAATAAATGCCTGTTCTCTTTCCTTTCTCTACTATATACTAGTTCTATACTTAGAGGGTTGTTGTTTGTCCTTCTTTCTCAAAGAAGGCCATGCCATCAGGGAGGTGATGTCATAACATGCAAGTGAATTGGATTTAAGTGAGGGACAGCTGTGCAAGGTCACCAGCCTCATTCTCTCCTCTAGAGTCATCTGGGTCCCATGGTCAAATACATACCAGGAGATAACCCTGGATACAATGGAAGACTTTGGCCTTTTAAAGCTAAGGTCTTTAGCAGGTCTCAGTTTGACTCCAGGCCCATGCTGTGCTAAGTACTTGACATCAAAAGACAAAAATGAAACAGTAGTTTCTCTCGATGGACTTATATTCTACCAGGAATTTTCTTTCAAAATGGAGAGACATGGAGTTTTCATGGTTTCTCATCCCAGACCTACCTGCATTTCTGGATTCACAGTCAAAATATACTAATATACTAATGTTAAGGAGTTAGCTATTGAACCAATCATAAAAATAAAATAAAATAAAATGGAGGGAGTCGAAGTGGATTAATCTCTTGTATTCTCCAAGTTTCTCTACGACCCAGATTAGAAGCAGAACACTTCCATTTCTGATCTGAGTCCCTCTCATTCTGAGGTGACATGTGGAGGAGTCAGTGTTGGGGTCTCAGCCCTGACACCAAATTACTGGTTTTCTTTGGACAATTATCTTCTCCAACTCTCAGTTTCCTGACTTGTAAAATGGAGATGATGATACTTTGCGTTATCACAAAACTGTCATGAGAATTAAATAAGATAATATACATAAAACACTTTGAAGGCATTAAGTACTTTGTAAGTGGCAGTGACTGTTATATTTAGCAAGTTGAACAGCTTTGTCTCTCTCATTTCATTTCCAAGATTGATCTGATTCTAGTTGAGTCCCTGGGTTTCCATTTGGAAACAACTAGACCCAAGTTTTGCTGTCAGAATCAGGTTCTGTTGGCAATGGGTCAGATTTGCAATGGCCAGGGCATGAAGTACAGATAGGTCTACCTAAGCAGGACAAAGAAGTCCAAGGAGGCAGATGGTTGACATTAGAAGATCCATGAGTAGATAGCAGTTGGACACTTCAGCAGATTGGTGCTGCATAGTATCAGCAGCACTTGGTATTAGGCAATAGGTGGGTAGATGTTGTCGGGAGAGTCTGGCATTCTTCATTCTTAGAGAGTGGGGTTCAGAAAGTGGCTACAGTCTGTGGGAGGAATGGGAAAAGTGAGAGGGTTACAAAGAAATTGGGGGTATGGAGGAGGGAACCAACAGAAAGACCCATAAGGGTACAAGACAGAGGCCCAGTTTCTGGAAGAAGTACATTCTGGAGGGAGGGAAGAGCAATCGCAAGGAAAAGGCAAAAGCCTAGTAAAAGGAACCAGAGTTCAGAGAAAGATTAAGACTAGTAAGAAGGCTAACAACATTTGTCCTTCAAAGCAAAGATCCAAGGAAAAATGTCCATAACTTGAGGGGCAGAGGGAATGGGAGCCAGGAAAGTCCAGATACTAGTACTGACTCCAGTTTGTACTAATGCCAGAATCCCGGGTCTCCCTGAGTTAGATAATGTCCAGTATGTCCAGGGATCCTATTTTACACAAGTTCCTATTGAATAAGCATCAAGGGTGTGTGTGTGTGTGTGTGTGTGTGTGTGTGTGTGTGTGTGTGTGTGTGTGTGTGTGTTAGGGAGGAGGGGGCTAAAAGAGAGTCTTATGATTGCTTTCACCCATGCATCAGATGCATCAGAGTATGACTGTGTATCTTCACTGTGTGTGTGGAGGGGGGGCTGTAAAACTGTCTTCTGCCTTTGCCAGAACCACTGCAGAGAAAGCAGGCTTCACCAGAGCTCAGGAAGGGAAAGCTTCCTCTTTCAGCCTTCCAAGTGGGGAAGCTAGGATCTTTTAAATAAAATTTTGAAAATTCCTGTAACTGATCTGAAGTTTGACTCCTTCTGAGTGTAGGTGTATATCATGATTGATCATCATGGGAGAGGGATTGTGAGGTGCTACTGGCAGCACCCAACTGGGAACATGGACCCATTTCATACCTCGGAGTATTTAAAATGAATCACTCTCTTGCTGTCCACCTCCTCCCCTTTTCCTTCCTCCCTACTGCCTTCTCTCATCTCCTCTTTTCTTTCTTTATTCTTCTCTACCTTTTCACTGCAACCTCTCTCATCTTCAATCAGCACTGCCGCTGAGAGTGAAGGAGGCTGGATCAACTGAATTTGACACAGTAGGGACCAGAAGATTTCTATATATTTTGATACTAAGGTAATACCAGGCAGAGGATTTACAAATTTGGCTTTGGAAATGGGCACTAGTTTACTTCCCCAGGGGTCGTGCTGCAATGTCAATGGGGAAGATTTTCTGCTTCTGCTCAAAGAGCATCTTTCTTGCCACCTTTTCTTCCATTCTGGCCACAGTCACTGCCCCTTCATCTTTCCTTTCCTTCACTTCCAGCAGTGGTCTTTAGGATCACATTGTTACATATTTTGAGTTGAAAGGGTTCTTGGTAATTAATGAGTCCAACCCTCTTATTTTTCGTAGACAAGGAAACTAAAACCAAGAAAGGGGATATTGACTTTGGGAAGCCACATTGGTAGTTTAGAAAGTTGACTGACTGAACACCAAATACAGAAGATTTGAATCCAGATGTTTTGTCTTCTACTTTCACTTAACATCTGTGAGAATCAGATTTTCATCTGTAAAATGAGAGATGTGTACCAGATAGAGTCTAAGGTCCCTACAAGTTCACCTGCCCAAGATGCATGGGTAGCAAATGGTAAATAGAGAATACAAAACCAGGTCTTTGAGCTACAAAATCCAGTCTTTTTTCTACTTGTTTCCTGTTCTGCTTTCATGGTTTGCACACTGAAGGTCCTCTAAACATTTGGACTGTGACCAGTCCCAAAATTGCAAAAACCAAAATTCCAAAACCAAAAATTGCAAAAGCCAAAATCAGTCACAGGTTAAGGGGGTTATTTTTCCAGTGGCCAAATTCATGCTTAGTACTATGTTTCTGTCCCTTTCTCTTCCTGCCCCACCTGCAGCATAGAGGTTTTGTCTTTCCAGAGGATACAAGGATTGAAGAGGAAAGTAGAGTCAGACTTGATTCATTTTTAATCTTTTCTTGAGCTCACTAGAGATAAGGGTGGTAGAGCTTTTTTACTTCCTGAGGGGATTAGAAGATGAGGTCTTTTGTAGCAGGATAGGAGAAAGCTCCTAGTCACTAAAGAAGGGCTTATTAAGTGATAATCCCAGATAAACCCCTGGTAATCAGTCACTAACTGCCTACTTGATGATGAGAAAATATCAAGTCATTTAATTAACTCCTTGAGAAATCCATATAAACCTCAAATCTCTCTCTCTCTTTCTGTCTCTGTCTCTGTCTCTCTCTCTGTCTCTCTCTCTCTGTCTCTGTCTCTCTCTTTTTCTCCGTCCCTCCCTCCATCCTTTCCTCCCTCACTTCCCTTTCTCTCTTTTTCTCTCCTTCCTTCCTTCTTTCCCTCTATCTTTCCTCTCCTTCTCCCCATGTCTTGACTCCTCTTCACCCCACTCCTCTATTTAAAAACACACATTCAGTGTCTGTTGCTTGGACACATTTTTCCCTCCTATAAGACCTCTACTTAGATCCTATACTTCAGCAGACATGTAATGTCGTCTGCCCCAGTAGAATCCAAACTGACTGCAAGGACTGTTTAATTTTTGTCATTGTATTTCAAGCACCTTGCCTTAGTGCCTGGCATAATAAGATTGTTGTTGATTAGCTAGGAAGATGGAAATTCATCCGAGACAGCCCCTTGTCAGACAGCTCCAGCAGGGTGATACACCTGAATTGAGGAGGTAAAGTAGTACAAAGAGTTGGAATCATTTGTGTTTTTTAGGTCCTGTCTCCCCCGTACGTCTTGTCATAAAACATACTGGAAAGCCATGTGTATATTTGTCTACCTATGTTAGCTGACATTCTCTTAATTTATATGTTAAATACTGTTTCTACACATAAGATCATCATTTTAGGCTTCATTTTCTCACTTTCACTTCAGTCTCTATAACAGTGGTCTTAAGATATAAGCCTTGGTGCACTGCAAATGGTGAAGGTATTAGTTATAAACATATCCTTCCAGTATTTCCATTAGTAAGCCCTTCTGAATAGGATCCAGGATGGATTTGCCTTACATTGAGCTCTGAACTCTTAAGTGGGTGGTTTTTAACAAGGCTGCAACGGCTTTGCCACCCACCTCCTATCACTGGTCCAGATGTACCATATCATCATTGTATACCAAAGGAACAATGTAGGAGGGATGACAATGGCCACCAGAAAGTTTGGCCAGGCCACTACTGGCTCCCACATTTTAGAAAGCAATAGATGTATGAAGCAGCATGCTAGAGTGGAAAGAGTAGAAAGTGAATATGAAGTTGGCAGAGACTTGGGTTCGAATCTTACTTCTGTTACTTGGACAAGTCATTTAATATCTGGACCTTCACTTGTAAAATGGGGATAATAACTTGGGTAGTTCAAGTAAATTAATTTAGAAACTTCAAGTAAGTGTGCATGATTAGTAAGAATATCTATCTGGAGGTCATTTTTAGCATTCTGAATCACTCTCTTTGTCCCTAACAGCCAATGGAAATATTCATTTGGAATTGCCTTTGTATAACCAAGAGGGCAGAGGAAGGATAGAGGTGATGTCCTTATTGAAGGCAGAGGGAGACCCAGGACTGGAAATCAAAGAAGAGCAGAGAGATTTGGATAAGACTTGTTCTCTTATAAGACAAAAACCAAGAGAAATCAGCTCTAGCACCCTTTGGGGTCTAGTTGATATCAAGTATCACTTGATCAATCAATATGCATTTATTCCATGTCCTAGAGGCAGTGAATTACAGTACACTGAGGGCTGATCTTGACACCAGGAGGACCTGGGTTCTAGTCTTGCTTGGGACCCATACTGGTTGTATGACCCTGAGTAAGTCACTTAAGCTCTTAATGTTCTAGGCAACTCTCTAAAGCTATAAATTGCAAAGAAAGTACCAGGAGGTCTTTCCCTGTTTTTCTTAATTCTAGGACTTTCCCTCTGTTGATTATTTCTTATTTATCCTGTATGTAATTTGTGCATAGCTGTTTGCATGTTGTCTTCTGCATTGGGTTGTGAGCCCTCAAGAACAGGGACTCTCATTTGAATTTCTTTGTATCTCCAGGATTCATCACAGTGCCTAGTACATAGCAGGTACTTCACAAATGTTTATTGACTGATTCACCTACTGGTTTCTTCACCAGGGAGTTCTCCATAGCAGTGAAATCACAGGTTTAGTTCCTAATCCCCTAATAGGTTCTAGGCACTAGACTAGACTAGGGATACAATTAAATAAATGAAATTATTATTTTAATAAATTTAAATTAAGCACATCCTTGAGGAATTTACATTTGATACAAGTAAATGTCTGTTATGAGATTTTTGTGACAACCCATTGATGTATAGCCTCAGGGCTATCTTTTGATTACAGGCCAGGGCCTTCCTCATGCTTGTCTTCCTTCATTGCTTTGGGTCTAGGACCTGGACTGCACATTGTCTTCTAGCTGATATCACCAATTGCTTCTGACTAGAGACTGAATAACAAAAGAGCAGTAGGCGCTATTACCCACAGGGCACCTGAGTTTGGGGAGTTTTGTTTTAGAAATTGCATTGTAAATAATAGCTCTTCAATAAAGAGAACTCCTAGTGACTAACAATTTCTGCAAAATAATGGACCCCATGACCTCGGCCTCATTATCACCAGATTCTCTTTCAGTATTCCAGCCCAGCAAAGTTGATTTCTCTTAACCCATCCCTCTTCTTGTTTTTACAATCTTTTCCATACCAGAAAGGACACTTGTGCTTTCATACATGGGTGAACCTGTTAATACAGGTGACTATACTTGGGGAGTACTAAGACCATTTTTGTTCCTGCCTGAGACATTGCTGCTCTCTCTGCCTCCATAGCATTGATCACTGTGGTATCCAGGTGGAAAGGGGTGGGGAAGGAGGAGTGCCCTTACATAATCCACTTCTTGATGCACACTAGGGTATGAATGTGTGGGGAGTTTTAATTACTTGTGGGCAGACCCCTAGCTAAGCCAGATGCTATCTCTAGAACTTGTTTGCTCTTTCTCCTAACATTGAGATTTGGTGTGTTTATTAAAGATGCCGAAAGATCTAAGGTGCAATTGTATGCTTTGCCTTTCAGGATGCACATGTTTAGCCATCATGGTGGATGGTGGCAGGTGCTTCAGTCTCAAACACAGTTCTCCATTGTCCCTCCTAGCCCTTAGTTCCTCTGGTAGCTATCTTCCCCCTCATTCTCCCCTGTGGGCTAAGAAGACAGCCACCTTTTTTCCTTCTAGCAGACCCAGGAATGAGCTCCTTTGTTTTTGTTTATTTCTTTATTTGTTTTCACTTTAAAAAGCATTTCAATTTTACGAGTAGCCTCCAGGTGGGAGTCTGACATTTTGGTTTAGAATTTTCTGTATAAAAGAAAATTGCTTGGTTTACCAAGAAGACAGCCAAATACACATCTGTGAAGTAGCCTGTAGGGTATCCTGTATTTATGCTCGTTTGAGAGACAGTGAAATGGAAAGTATGTTGGATTTGGAGTCAGAAGAGATCTGGCTTTGAATCTCAGTTCTGATACTACCTGTGTGATGTTAGGTCAATCACAGCCTCTTGAAGTCTCTGTTTCATCTATAAAATAGGTATAGATAAAGGATTTCATCGGCATAGGGATCGCTCAAATGAGGAAACTCTCTCTACTAATGTAGGTCAGCACCTTCTCTGAACAGTCTCAGAAAGTTGCCTAGAGCAGAGGTGTTGGGCCTGAGTGTGGCACAAGCCAGAATAAACTGTAATTGGGAAATATTTAACAAAATAAATAGAATATAGTAGAACATAGATAATGTTAATATGTGGTTTTCTAAGTCAATTAGACTTTAGTCATCTCGATGTATAGTTTAGTGGCCTCCGTTTCTATTTGAGTTTGGCATCAGTGGTCTAGAGTACCATGGAGTAAAGTGGATTCCCTTATTATTTCATAACCAGTATGTGACAGAGGAAGAACGTGAACCTAATTCTTCCTGACTTCAAGGCCAGCCCCCTAGTCACTATACAATGCTACCTGTCATGCATCAAATTGGCATGATAATACTTGTATTTACCTTAAAGGGTTGTTAAGAGAATCACATGGTATAATGGATGTAAAGTACTTTGTAAGCACTAAAATGTTATGTCAATGGTAATCCATCATCATCATCTCTCAGAATGGTAAGGATTGCACGGTGACAAATACTGCCTGTAGAAACACTACCCAGGCTAGTTTGGTGGTTTTGTGAAGGTGATCCAATCTTGAGAGTAGAAGCAAACACAGATGACGAGGAGGCAGAGATTCTAGGCAGGTACTCTACTCTATGTCTGAATAGCTAAGCTCTCACGGAACAGGAGTTTATACAGGTAAGGGGAAGAAGTTATTTTCTTGTAGTTCACTGTCTTTAATTTAGGTTGTTGCATTTCTGTAAGCTCCTTGAAGGAGGCTGGTCAAGTCAAGTAGTGAAGAAGTAAAAATGTACTTGAGCTATCCCCAAAATCTCCTTAGAGCTCTTGCTTTTTCTATACTGACCCTTTCTGTTCTTAACTTATTTTCCTTTCCCTGGGAATGGTCATAGGACCAGTAAATCCTCTGGCTTTGTGAAAAGTGCTTTTACCAAGATCTTTGGATGGTCCTTCTGGGAAAATTGGGATGGCCAATGTCTCCTGGTTCCTTTGCAGGATCCAGTCTTTCAGTTCATAGAATTGTCTCATTCCCTCCTTCGGATGGCTTTTGGAATATTAGTGGTGGTGGTGGTGATGGTGGTAGTAGTTGTTGTTACTGTTGTTGTTGCTCATTTAAGGCTCTTCATGACCCCATTTTGGGTTTTCTTGGTTAGGATACCAGCGTGGTTTGCCATTTCCTTCTCCAGGTCATTTTGCAGATGAGGAACTGAGGCAAACAGGGTTAAGTGAGTTGCCCATGGTCACACAGCCAGTAAGTGTCTGAAGCCAGATTTGAACTCAAGTAGATGAGTCTTCCTGACTTCAGGCCAACACTTTATCCACTGTATCACCTAGTTGTCCCATTAGATTGACTACTCTTGGTCTTACATCTTTGGAATCTTATTTAAGGCTTTGTTTCTCTAGAACACATTTTGACCAGAAAATCTGAATCAGAAAGGATCTTGAAATAATCATCATCATCCATTTATCCTGAGAGATAGTTGTGATAGCTCATATGGTATGGTGGTAGAGTAAAGGTTGAAATCAGGAAGACCTAGGTTCGATTACCTCTTCTGATAGTAGCTATGTGACCTGAATGAGTCACTTCATGCCTTTCAGACTCAATTTACTAATCTATAAAAACACTGGTCTAACCAGGTCTCCCTTTTTCCCATTCAGTAAAGTCCAGTGACTTCCTGTTTCCTCTAGGATCAAACATAAAATCCTGTGCTTGCCTCCTAACCTGTCCCCTTTGCTGTCCTCTAAATGTTATTCTCTATGTTCTGTGTTCCAGTGACACACTGGCCTCCTTGGTGTTCCTTGAACATCTTCCAACTGTGGACATTTTCACTGGTGGGCTCTCATGCCTGGATCTCTTTCCCTTTTCATCTTCCCTTCTTGATTTCCCTGGCTTCCTTGACCTCCTTCAAGTCTCATTTTACCCATCCTCCTTAGAGGATGCATCTTAGAGCCTCCCCTCTGACACCATTCTCAATTAATCCTGTACATAGTTGTTTACATGTCATCTCCCCCAATTAGACTGTAACTTGAGAGTAGGCACTATCATTTGCTTAGTACAGTGCCTGATACATCATAGATGTTTAATAAATGCTTGTTGACTAGCAATAAAACAGAGATGCTAATATTTCTGTAGTCCTTGCCTTACATGGCTGGTGTAAGGCTCAGAGGAAATGACCCCTCTAGCTCTGTAGTGTATTTTGCAAGTTTTAAAGGTCTACATAAATATTGGTTCCCATCATCATCCTCTTGGCCTCCCTGACAACCCAACTGCTCACCAATGAATGCTTCTATTTGAGGGAGTTAAAATAGAAGGTATACTTCAAGATGGTTGAGAGAGATGATTTTTACTAGGACTTCTGGATCAAAAACCAGGATCCTTGTTTTTCAGAGTGGTAGACAGCAGCTTACAGACTGGGAAGTAAGACTAAGTGGGGGGTCAGGGAAAGGTAGAGTAAAGAATATATTTCTTTCCTTTTCTCCAACTAGCTTCTTCTCTCCATTTCAGTTGCTTTACCGATCATCTCTTCTTCCCCCACTCCTCCTGAAGACTAATGTGATAATTGCCATGTGCTCCTGTTTACTCAGGGAGGGGGTGGGTCTGCCACCCCCAACTGGGCAGGTTCCCAAAGGAAAACATTCTCCCTGCCTGGGTGCTGGTACCCACTGAGCATTTTCCCTGCGCAGGTGTACTGCCACCCCCGGACCTTTTTGCACCGTCTGTCATCATCCCCATATAGTGTGTGCACGTGTGTGTGTGTCACTCTTAGGTGATTAGAGCCTGCAGGTGAGAACCAGAGGAAGAGGGAAGCCTGAAACTGATAGCCATGAGCCAGCATTCTGGTCTACTGAGAGTTGTATCAGCTAACCAGGGAGGCATTGACCTTAGGAAGAGCTCTCTTCTTTAGTCTAAGTATTCTCTTACTAGGTCTTCTTTGAGAGGGGTCTCCTCTCTGATTAGGGTTTTACTAAGGTTCCTTTTCTTCTTTGACTAATCCTGGTAACCTGGGGAGAGAAGAACAAGAGAGGCAGGTAAATGGGTACCCTGAACTTAGTGGGGAATTCTGGGTAATACTGGTATTTCTCACCAGAGTGGGCCTTGTTTAGAATAGTTTGCAATGACTTCCCAGTATTTCTGAAGCAAGAGCGGGTGAAAACCTATAATAATAATCCATGAAAGCAGCTTGTTAGAATAGAGCCTGTCACTTGTTGGGGGGTGGGAGGAGGGTGTTAGTGGAGAGAGAATGAAAGAGAAAAACACACAGACACACATACACATTTACACACACACAGACACACACACTTACCCTTCTCTCTTCCACCCCCCTTCTATGAGACAGACACATGCACACCATGAGAGAGACAATAGTCACAACTCAGGGGTTTAACTTGCACCGTTCCCTTCACGTTTCTCCCCTCCTGCTTGGTGCTAAGGCAGTTGCTGCCTCCAGAGCTGTTGATGACTTTTAAAAAATGTTATTTTTTCCCTCTCTCAAAAGACACTTCAACAGTCGTCTCTCCTACACTGGACAATTTTAAGATTTTTAATAATGATGAATCAGATGCAGATTGAAGGCTTAATTAGCCCTGGAGAGAAAGTAAGAAAGAAAGGGAAAAAAAAAAGCTTTCCATCCTGAGGGAAGAAAGACTGGTGTCCATTGCCTGCCCACTGCTGCCTGAGCTGGTCCCTCTGCCCAACTGGCCCTTGTCACTGATTCATCAACCACTGAATAAGGTGAAGTGAGACCCCCCAGTAAGGGGAGGTGCTGGGAAAAAGACTGGGGAAGGAGTCTGAGAGGGGGCAGCAATTCTATTAAAAGGTTTGTGAATAATCTAGGAAGGACGTCAAACAGCTTTCTCCAGAAAAACCTTTTAAGCTGTCAATCATCTCTAATCATTTCCCAGGGCAGTGGCTGTAGCTACTGCTCATTTACTGCTGTTCATCATCGTCATTGTTGTCATTTGGTAATGCCAATCAGTTATCCTGGTGGTCCTAGCGTTGTGAGAGGTGCCATTCAGAGCAACTCATCTAAACAAAGAGGTGTGAGAGAGAGTCTTTGCTCTTGATGCCTTCTAGCCATAGTGGGTCTGGGCTATAGTTCTCGAGGAAGTAAAACAAAATTGCTCCAAGAAATACTATTCCATCAATCATTGGAACTAACCAGACTTCTTGACCTTCCTGCATGGGGTTTTATATATATATATATAAACAAGGCTGTTCCTCGATTGTTTAATTTGTCTTGCAATCTTCCATGAGGGGCTGCCATCTCAACTCTCCCAGAAAAAAACAGCTTCTTGGCTTAATTAAAGTCCTTCCAAAAAAGAGAGTCCGTATTGTCCCTTCATAGCTTATTAATAGTAGTAATTGGCATTTACATAGCAATTTAAGATTTACAAGCATTTTATTTAATTATTTTATCTGATTGTCGTTGCTACTAAGTACAGATGAGGAAACTGAGGCTCATAGAAGTTGTCTGTGGTCATGTAGTTATTAAGGTTTAGAGACAGGATTTGAAGTTGGGTCTTCCCCAGGTGAGGAGGTCTTTGAGGGCAAGGATTGTCTTTTGCCTCTTTTTGCATCCCTAGCACTTAGCACAGTGCCTGACATACAGTAGGCACTTCATAAATATTTAGTGACTGACTTTGAATATAACATGTTAGCCATGAAACCTCATTGTCTACTTGTTACCCTGGTGGCTGAGATAACTCTTTTAGATGCCTGACCTAAGTCCTCTCTACTCCAATTTAAACTGATTCTATTTCAGTTGTTCATTTTTGAAGAGGACCAATGACATCCCTAGTGAAGTCCTGAATTATGCATGAAATAGATTTAAGCAAGGCAGATACACAAAGTCATCAGCCTCAATCTCTCTCCAGCAGAGCCAAAGGTATGGGCCATAAATGTTGTGATGGGAAGGAATTGGGCTCTGTTCATCCTGCTTAATAAAAAGGCATTTTTTTTCTGTCTGAAACTATCACAAAATCACATCACTGAATTGACAGAGGGTTGAGGTTAGATGTGAAGGGAAAGATTGTCCCCAAAATTATTATGGTAAATTTTTGCTACTTTAGAAGGTGGAATGTGGTTAGTTGAAGAACCTGGCTGATAGAAATCACAGATTATACCATTTTAGCCTTTTTTTATAGGTGAGGAAACTGAGGTTGAGAAAAGTCACTTAGAGCACCCACCATGATATTCTGAATATTCTAGGTATTTCAGACCAAGTTTGCTGGGTTAGATGGTCACACAATTATATGAATACTAGAACCCAGACCTACTGACTCCCAGTTCAAAGCTTTTACCCCTGCCTTACACTGTCTCTTATTGTAGAAAATATGGAAGAAGTGAGAGTCTAGTGGAAAACTCCACTGGATTTGGAGTTCAAATCCTCATTCTGCTTCTAGTTATCTATGTGACTATCTTTCTGGGGTTCAGTTTCCTCATATCTAACATGAAGTGAGTAGACCACATGATTTTTAAAGATCATTTCCTGTTTTTAATCCCAAACAGACCTACTAGAAAAGAATTATGGTCAACAAACATTTGTTAAGCATTTACTTTGTGCCAGGTGCTGTGCTAAGCACTGTGGTTATGCAGATAGACACAAAATAATATTCCCTCTTTTCAAGGAGTTTACATGCTAATAGGGGAATAATGTGCAAACAACTATGTACACACATGATCTCTCTCTCACTCTCGCTCTCTCGTAAATTGGAGGTAATCTCAGAGGGAAAGCACTAGCATTGAGGGGCTCTGGGAAAGGCTTTTTGCAGAAGGCAGGATATTAGCTCAAGTTTGAAGGAAGCCAGAGAAACCAAAAGACAGAGGTGAGAAAGGAGGGAATTTGAGGCACAGGATTAGACAGTGAAAATGCCTGGAGTTGAGAGATGGAGTGTCAGGTTCAAGGAAGATCAAGAAAGCCATGTCGTTGGATTGTTAAGTATGGAAAGGAGTGAAATATGAGGAAACTGGAAAGTTAGAAATGGACTAAGTTAGGAAAAGCTTTAAAAGTCAAGCAGAGGATTTTATAATATCCAAAAGAAGAGATACAGTGAAGAAAAATGCAAATGTGAATTTTAGCTGTGGTAATGAGAGAAAAAAGGAATGATCGTTGATATCAGAAACAGTTTGTTGGTAGAGTTCTGGGCTGGCAATCAAGGGATCTGAGTTTTTATCCCAACTCTGTGACCAACCCTCTGTTTGAATAGATAATAACTTGGTGTAACATCTACTCCTCCCCGTCCCCCCAGCTACTCTGGGAGGAGATGGAGGATTATGAAGAAAAAGATATTTTTCATCTATGTACCTGTATCACAATCAAGATTTGCATGCATTTTCTAGTTTACTCTATATTAGCATCAGCAGAAAATTCTTTAAACTTAGATTTACTCCGTGGTGTCTGTCCCTCAGAGGCAACATTATTAGTAGAGAGAATGCTGGATTCAGAGTCAGAGAGACCTGGGTTCAAATCTCAATTCTATCACTAATTATATGACTTTAAGACAAACCATTTAATCTTTTCAGGCCTCAGATAAAAATAACAACAGAATTACAATGACAACAGCTAGTTTTTATATGACACTATAGGGTTTTACAAAAGTACTTTATATACATATATACACATATGTATATATGTATGTATATATGCATATACATACACATACATCTATGTCTATATCTGTCTATCTATGGTCTTAGGAAGTCATAGAGAGGTTGAGAGTTGCATTGGTGGAGGGAGTTGTCCACGCTGATGAAATTACAGAGCCTTTTCTAATTTGTTTGTCTTTTGGGTGACTGATACTTCAGATCAGAGCCTTCATTCCTTCTAGTTGGAAGTGTCCCATGGCAGTCTTGTATGTGCTGAGGTAGAGAAGAAGAGGTGACTTATACACTATAATTACAACTAATCAGGATATGGACACTCACCCTTTGACTCTTCTGTGAGAATGTGACGTGACCTCACAAATCCAAATCCGGTCTTCCATAGCTGTGATTATAGTGAGAATAATGATGACTCACATTTATGTAGCACTTAACAGTTTACAAAATGCTTTCCTTGTAACAACTATGACACAAAGTAGTGCAAAGTAGTACCAATTCCCATTTGATGGATGAGGAAACAGTCTCAGAGAGGTTCTATGGATTTTCTAAGATTGTATACTTGGAGATGAGCTAGGATTCGCATCTAGGTCTTTTTATTCCAGGTTCAGTGCTCTCTTTCCCATATCCCACTTCCCCTCCTTGGTACCGCTGGATTGACCATGTGACTGTTTTTCTATCTTCCAGACCAATGATGCCTTAGGAGCCACCTGGAATTGGCTGTACTTCATTCCCCTCATAATCATCGGGTCCTTCTTTGTTCTCAACCTTGTCCTGGGAGTGCTTTCCGGGTAAGCAAAGTTATTCTGGTCACTCACTGATTTGTTACCCAGTATAAATTTGCTTCTTCTCCCCATCATAAGGCTTGGATATCTTGGTTCTGGGAATGTAGGCATCTCAGAGCTTCCTCATAGTAAGATGCTCCCATAGGCTTCCCTTCTCAGGGCCTCCAGGGTGGTGATACTGACCCAGGACCTAAACATAGCACCATTGGGCTATTCCCTGAAGCCCCAGTTGAGATTTAGAAATGAATGCTGAAGTCTGTTATTGGGGCAACTTAAATTGTTGTTCAGTTGTTTTTGTTGTGTCCAACTGTTTGTGACCCTATTTGGGGTTTTCTTGGCAAAGATACTGGAGTGGTTTGCCATTTCTTTCTCCAGTTCATTTGAGGAAACTGAGGCACACAGGGTTGAGTGACTTGCCCAGGGTCACACACCCAGTAAGTATCTAAGGCCTTATTTGAACTCAGGAAGATGAGTCTTCCTGACTCCAGGCATGGCACTCTATCCGCTGTTATTGCTTAGCTGCCCCAACTTAAATAAGTCAGCCTTTATTGAATGCCTGATTGAATGCTCTTTGTCTCAAACTGTGCTGCCCTTCGGGAGTACAGGAGAAAATTTAGACTTGATTTTGACCCTTAAGAAGCTTATAAACTTTATAGGGAGATAAGACAAACATTGAAAAATCAGAGAACAACACAGTATATAATTAAGAGTGGAAACTGTGTGTGCATATAATAAACATGATGGGAACTTGGTGACAGGAGAAATCATTGAGAGGAGTTTTCATGGAGGGAGACTTCATGAGGACTAGATTGGTTTGGAATGGGTGGACAGGATCATAGATCCTTAGGTGAGGTCTTATATTTAAATTGGGAAAGGACCTCAGAGGCTGTCTTGTCAGACCCACTTATTTTACTGGTGAAGAAACAGATCTAGGGAGGTTAAGTGAACTGCCCAACGTCATACAGATAGTAAGCTCTGGAGGCAGGATCTGAACACCTCTCCTTTGACTCCAGAGCTCTTTGCACTAATCGATGCTGCTTTCTGTAGGAAGGTTATGGGCATTTCATGTAGGGAGAACAGCATAAACAAAGGTGCAGAGGCAAGAATTAGAATGGTAAGTTTATTGTAACAATGTGACTAACTTGACTTTAAGAAACATCAGAGAGGCTCATAGTTTCTAGTCTTTCCTTATGATAATTTTATACCTGAAAAGGTACAAGAACCAATCAAATGGGAATTTCTCTTCTGAAATTATTTGTCCTCAACATAGAAGAACTGATTTGACGGAGTGGAAATGATGGGAACCTGAGGGAAAAGTCACTATGCCATCTAAGAGTTTGTGATGGAGAAGTGGGGGGAAAGCCAAGCATAACTGGTCATACATGTTAAATTTTAGGACAGCAGATTTTAAAAGTTCATAGAAAGGATAAGAAGGATGATTTTGCCTTAAATTCTACAGGGCAAGTCATCCTTGGAGGGATAGGAAACTCTGAAGAGTGAAATGCTAAAGACACAAAGAGAAACACTTCTAATGAGAGGGAGTTGTCATCTGAAGAAACTGATGTGAATTCACAGGGAGCTCATCCATCAAATCATGTTTGAAAAATATTTAGACAAAAGATGGAATAAAGGGCAAGTAATGGAGAGTGAATACTAAAGTGTGGCATAGTCCTGTAATGAGTTCCTTTGCTAGGTATCTACTAATCATCCCTTTAATAAATCATCCTAAAACAATATCTAAGAAAACTGGAGATTTAAGAGCACACCTTCCCTTGACTAATTCAAGTCATGTGGCCCAGATAAACTATAGAGCAGTGGTTCTCAACCTTCCTAATGGTGCGACCCTTTAATAATCATATGTGGGTGTATCTGCACATGGGCGGACCCGCCTGGAGACAGATAGAGGAGTGGTGTTTCGGTTCCTAAGACCATGGGAAATACGTGTTTTTCAATGGTCTTAGGTGACCCCTGTGAAAGGGTTGTTCGACCCCCAAAGGTGTCGCGACCCACAGGTTGAGAACCACTGCTGTAGACCAAGACACTGAAGGAACTGACATTTGTGATTGCTGAGCCATCATTAATGATTTTCTTTAAAGAGCATAGATAACAGGAAAGGTGCCACTTGACTATATAAAGATAGTTGTCTTGGTTTTCAAAAAAAGGGGAAAGAATTGAGTCTGTAAACCATATAGATCAGTGAGCTTGACATTGATGCTTCCTAGAATTCTAGAACACATAATTCAAAGATTGGATAGTAAATGTCTGCCAATGGAAGCAGTGATTCCAAAGAGCCAGCATGGCTTCATTAAGAGCAGGAAAGGCCAGACTAATAGCATTCCTTTTTTCCAGGTTTAGCAGAGTAATGGAAAGAATTGCTGTAGACCTAGTTTACTTAGATTTTAGCGGAGCATTAGACAAAGCTTCTCCTGCCATTCTTTCTTGTGGACAAAAATGGAGAGATATGAACTATATGATAGTACAGGTGGTTGAATTCAAAATTTTTGGAACAGCTAGACCCAATGTGTAGTTATATCCATTTGGAGGGAGATCTCTCCATCCAAAGGAAACTCTCCTTGACCCTGTGCTCTTTAACACTGTTGTCCGTGACTTGGGTAAATGACATAGAATTAAACTAGAATATCTCAAAGTTTGGCTTATCATTAGTCTAAAGAAAACAAGACACATTTCCTAGGGCATTTTGTCATCTCATATTGCAGTATCCATGACAAGTAACCATATTTGTCAACATACCACCATGAAAATACTTTTCCCTTATCATTCAATACATATTGCAGAAGATGAGAAGACAGAAAAAGCCTATGAAGAACTTGGGGCAGGGCCCTCCAAACTAAATCAACATATATATTAGTCCTCAGTGACCTCTATGCAAAGGTAGGCTTAGTTAGGGGAGGACAGTAAAAAAAATACATTGGAAAACATGGTTCAAAATTTTAAAATGAGAGAGATTAAAGATGTGGAGACTTCCCATGACTTTTTTGGAAATTATTTTCTTTTTGCCAATAATATGGTAAGCAACAAGTAACACTGTAAATAATGAAACTGATCACATTATAGCAGATAAAAAGTATTGATTAATAAAAATCATTCATGTTGATAAAGCACTTTAAGGTTTGCAAAGAATTATATACACACACACATACACACAAACACACACACACACACACACACACACACACACACACTACTCCTCTGTATACTCATATACCCTCTATCTGTCTGTCTCAGTCAGTCTCTGTCTTGGTCTCTGTTTCTTTCTCTCTGTATGCATATATATATACATATATATATATGTGTGTGTGTGTGTGTGTGTATATATATATGTATATGTATATATATATATATACATATACATATATTCCTCATAACAACCAAATGTGAGTTAGGTACTGTTCACACACACACATGTATATATTCATATGTACACATACATACAGATCTGTCTGTTGATCTGATCTCCATGTAGATACATCTATCTATCTGTCTCCAGCCTTCATCTCTTCTCTGAGTCTCAGACTCACAATTCTCCCATGCCTGGAATGCTCTCTCTCCTTGTCTCTGTTCCTTCCTTTCCCTAGTACTCTTCAAGTTTTCAAGACTCAGCTCAAATTCTGCTTTCTGAAGAGACCTCTCAGGGTCTCCCTCCTCACCCCCTGGCCATCTTTTCCGTGTATTATTGCAGTAGCCTTCTACCTGGTTTTGCTGCCTCAAGCCTTTCCCTTCCCCAATGCAGACTTCACATAGCTGTCAAATTGATTTTGGTAAAGTAAAAATCTGACTATGTCACTCCCTAGATCAATAAACATCAGTGGCTCCCTGTTACCCCCAAAGGCCAATAAAAACTCCTCTGTTTAGCATTTAAAATCATTCACAACCTGGTCCTGACCAATCTTTCCATCCTCGTTGCACATTACTTTCCTCCATGTGCGCCATGGTCCAGCCAAAATGACCTTGTTTCTCTTGGAAGTCCATCTTCTGCCTCTGTGATACTGACCTGGCTATCCCCCTCAGCTAGAATGTACCCTTTTTGAGAATCTTCTCAATACTTGACTCAAATGATAAATTCTATATAAGGCTAGTATCTTCCCCCATCACCTTTTGTAATTGTTCTGTATCTGTTTGTGTGTGTATGGGGTCTAAGTTCCTAGGAAACAGAGATTGTTTTCACTTTTATTTAATGCCCAGCATACAGCTGGACACAGCAGGTACTTGAAAACCATATATTCATTGATTGCATGATGTGTATCTGAGACAGATGGCCCTAAATCCATAAATAATAGGCTAACAATTCACCTTGTTTTCCAATGCCTGAATATTGCCTCACTGCTACAAATCTGCATTGGTTCCCCTTATGACCTTGTCCCAACCACTTAATGTATGCATTTCCCCAAGGGTTTCCTTGAACCCTTCTCTCTACCCACTCTCAGTCTTACTCCCACAGTTACAACTGCCCCATCTGTGTATTCAATTCTCAGATCTAGATCTCTAACCCTCATCTCTCTTTGAGTCCTAGATCTACATTTCTGTTTCCTATAAAACACCTCCACCTGGATGTTCCATAGTGGGATCCCAAACTCAACATGCTCAAGTAATTGTCTTTCCTCCCAATACCTTTTCCACCCTCTTCTGACCTTGCTACTTCTGTTTGTGATATTAGCAGTCATGTTGTCCTCCCACATACAAAACCTTGGGTTTATCCTTGACAAATTTCTCCCTTACCTCTCAGATTCAATCAGTTACCAAGTCTGATCAATCCCACCTCCACAACCTCTTTTATATCTATCTGGACTTTCTAGTCTCACTGACACTACCCTAGTACAGGTCTTTATTACCACCCACCTGCATTACTGCAACAGCCTCCACCCCCACCATCTTTCAATCTGTTTCATACTGTTGGCAGGATATTCTGTCTGACTCACCAATATGGTCATGTCAACCCTCTATCCAAAAATTCTCTGTGACTTCCTCAGGCCTCAAGTCAAGTTCAAAACCTTTGCATGGCATTCAAGGCCTTCTATATATTGATGTCACCTTATTTTTCCAGGCTTATCTCATATTATTCCTCTCCCTACCATTTATACTTTAGCCAACCTGGACTGTTCCCTGGCCATGGGATTTCCATCCCCAGTGGCATCCCACCTCTTTGTCTCTCCTCATACTGGTCCCAGTGTCCAGGATGCCCCACTTTCCACTCTTCACGTGGACTTTCACGTATCATCACTTTATATATGTTTCTAGATTTATTTTTATTTTCTATATTTGCCATTTCTAATAATAAGGCACTTATTTATCATATTTATCTGTGTTTAGATCTTATGTCTTTATAGATAGTAAGCTTTATGGCAGGGACTTAAAAAAAAAACCACTTCATATCTCCCACAAAATGCTCTGCAAACTGTAGGTTCTTGTAATGTTAATGGGATTTGAGATCTTCCCTACCTATTAAAAGGCTTCATGTGGAATTCATTAAGAGAAGCTTGCTTAGGGACGGCTTGCTGGTATTAAAGCTTTCATACCTTTTGCTAATTTCTAATTAGGTATTGAATCACGAGGGTTATGATGCCCTCTGTCTCTGACTTGGTATTTTGCTTTGGGGGCTTGCTTATGAGAAGGACCTTGTGATTCCCTGGTTGAGATTCTGAGTGGCCATTTGTTTGTAGCTCCCTGACTACTCAGATGTAAAGGCTCTCTCGATCCAAGGATACATGTGAAGCGTACGATTGTTTCAGGCAACCAGAGCCCTGTCTGTTGGTCTTTATTTCTCTGCTTGTATTTCCTCTGAATTTCGGGACACTGACTTTTCTCCTGAACTAGTGAATATAATTTAAAAAGATTGTTGACCCTTAAACAGCTGTCTTTCCTAGTAAAGCGAATCTAGGAACCTGTGCTGGCAGCCATCCTGGATACGCCAGTGTGGTTGCCGCTACAGTTCTTACCAAATGTTTGACGAACTAGAATAAAGTGTGGGGGAGTCAGAGATTTGTAGATCCATTTGCTTCTCTCCTTTCATCCCTTTAACCACCCCCCCCAAGCCCTCCCATACAAAGATCTCTGGTCTTGGCAACTTTATCAGATGCCCCATGCTCTTACTTGCTTTCTCAGGTGGTTTGATTAAGGTATCTGGGATTTAGTTTGGAGAATTTAGCATAGTTTCAAAGGCAAGGAAGAGTGGATAGGGAGAGGATGGAAACTGTGTGTTGACAAATTATTGGTGTTATCCAATCAATCTCCAATATCACACTGTGAGGTATCTTAACAAAGTTGAAATGAGACAGGTCACTAATGTATATGATGGTGTCCTAATGACCAAAGCTTGAATTTATATTCTTCCTTAACACCATAACATTGTGAGGTGGATGAGTATGATTATTCCCATTTTAGGGAACAGGAAATTGAGGCTCAGACAGGTTCACTAACTTGTCTATAATCACACACATGTGTCAAAGCCAAGATGTAAATCCATAAACCCATTGCTCATTATATTATACTTTATAAACATGTATTTGGTAGTCTTTCTGATGGATCATCTCTGGTTATTCCATGGACCTTATCTTTACAACTGTTCTACCTCCATGATCCAGAACTCTGAAATGCCTTTCCCTGATTACAAAACCCTATCCTTCCATCTTTCTCCCTGTTTTGTTCCTACTAAACTGATTATTTATCTTTTAATTCCACTTTTAGCCTCCTAATCTCACCCACCTTCCCCAGTCTATCACCCCTGCTCTGGTCTGACTTTCCAGCCTTTGAAGTTTGACACTTAAGTTAATTAGTTTAATTATATGCTATCTTCTCCCCTCAAATCCAGAACTTCCTTATCTTATCACTGCTTGTGCCTTGCCAAACTACCAATCATGTATCATCCCCACCATCTGGTCCCTCTATCATCTGAGTGCTGCTGGAGGAAGTCATACAACTGTGCCAACTGGGGTCACAAATTTATACAATTTCATCTCAACCAGGCTCTTATAGATTTTTTTTTACTCTTCAGTGACTGATTCTATGTCCCCCTTTCTACAATGACTGCTCCAAAACTCTTCTTTCGTTAGGTCTCCTCTAACATCCCTCCCTCTCAGCAGAAGACCTCGCCTCCTACTACTGAGAAAATAGAGGTTTACCAACATCATTAGCTTCCACCCTTCACCTATGCTATACCTTAAATCCCTTCCATGTCATCCACCATTTTCTTCTTTGTTCTAATCTCTGATGAAGAGGTGTTTTTTGTCATTGACAAGGTTAACCCTTCTACTTATGCCTTTGATACCATCCCTGCCTCTTTCCATTATCTTATTCCTTTGATCACCCCCACTTTTTCTGTCATTTTCAATTTCTCTTCTACCAGCTCTTTGTTTGCTGCCTATAAACCTGCTTGAGTTTCCCTTATCATTAAAAAATCACTCCACTTGATTCATCTTCCTTCTTTTCACAGTCAAACACATAGAAAGGGTTATCTATACTGTTTTCCAATTCCTTACCTCTCACTTTTCAGTCCTGGGCCATATGGCTTTGGACTGTAAAAATCAATTAAAATGGAATCTGCTTTCCAAGATTAACAATGATTTTTAAATCACTAAATCTAATGATTTTTACTCCATATTTCTAAGATCTTTCTTGACTTCTCTGCAGTTTTTGATGCTACCATTCCTTACTTATGGAGTCTCACCCCTCCCTCAGTTTTGTGACCCTGTCCTCTCATGATTTTTCTCTTATCTGTCTGACAACTGCTTCTCATTCTCCTTTGCTACATCATCATCTATGTCCTCCTCTCTTGGGGTATCCCCCAAAGCCCTATCCTGGGCCTTATCTTTATCTTTACATTCTCTCTCAGTGGTTTCATTAGCTCCCATGAGTTCAATTATCACTTCTACCCAGAAGACTCCCAAATCAATTTATTCAGTCCTAATCTCTCTCCTGAGCTTCAGTTCCACATGAACAACTGACTCCTCGATATCTCTACCTGAATGTCCCATAGGTATCTCAAACTTGACGTATTTAAAATGAAACTCGTTATTTACTCTCTTAAACCTGCTCCTTATTGAAACGTGGAAGGCATTCCTCAGCATTCTTTCAACCATCCACATTCACAACTTTGGAGTCGTCCTTGAATTTTGAAAGTAGCATCATCTATTAGGGGGAAAAGTGCTGGACTTGGAGATTTGGGCCTGAATTTGAATCTCAGTTCTTCCACTTGCTATCTTTGAGGCAAATCATATTACCTCTTTGAATCTCATTTCCCTCTTCTGTAAGATGAGGAGGTTGAACTAGGTTACCTCCAAAGTCTGTTCTCACACTAAATGTATTACCCTATAAGTGTTTCCAATCCATCCTTCACACAGCTTCCAAGTTAATCTTTCTAAAGTAGAGGTTAGATCATGTCCATGCCCTGCCCAAAGGTTTTCAGTGACTCCTTCCCTGTAACCTGGAGGATAAGGACAAAGTGCTCTTTGACATTTAAAGCCATTTCCAATCTAGCTCCATCCTACCTTTTCAGATTTATTTCCCGTTTCTCCCCTTTATGTACTCTATGTTCTATAATATATGGCATTTTAGCTGCATTTTGAACTTGACATTCCCCCTCCACCTCTCTTCCTTTCTACAGGGTAACTGCCCCTGCCATCCCCCTTCCCTTAGAATGTACTCACTGGCAACTTCCAACTCTTAGAATCCTTAGCTTCCCTCAAGTACCTCCTCCTGCAGGAAGGCTTCCTGATTCCTGTGATTGTTAGTGTTTTCTCCTTCTTCAAATTATTTTGTGCTCACTTAACTGTTTATATGCAGTCTACCTGCCAATAAAATATAAGCTTCTTGAGGGCTATCTCTGTTTTTCATGTGTGTCTTTGTTATCTCTAGCAAGTAGCACTTCATCAACGCTTGTTGAGTTGAATTGAACTTGTCGTGAGCCAGCTGTGAGTCCCATTTGCTTGCTTTCAGCTGGAAATGGCTCTTGTTAGGGAGGAAGGTAACATGATTCTAGAGGAACAGATGCCTCCTTAAAGGCCTTTCTGGAGGAATCAACAGCAGCAGCAGTTGGGAATAGCTGGTGTGAACAAATTCTGACATTTAAAAGAGCGTTTGCACTAAGGACCCTGCAGACCAGGATTAGAATATTTCTTCCCCTTGTTTTATGCTGTCAGTTTTGTTTCTCCTCTCCTTTTCTTACTGATGCACAACTCATTTTGGAGATATTTTCATTCAGGGGCCAAAGAGGATTTTGTGGTGGTGGCAGAGGATGGAGGGGGGAGGGACATTGAAGCCAGGGGTAGAGAATGATCTGAGGTAGTTCAGTGTGAGAACAGGAGGGAGAATTGGGTACTATGGAGCATACAGGTAGCAGAGGGTACAGATGGTACCTGCTCTAGCACGTGGGAGATTCTATTGGGATCCTCCCACTGGGCTGGCTCTTCAGGGAATGGCTGAATGGAGTTGCTGCCTTGTTACCTTGACACTTAGACTATAATATTTAGGGGGTAAGATAGTGGAAATGAAGGTAGTGTATTTCTGATTAGAGCAGCCTATATGTAGTAGTAGGCAGTGCATGGTGTGTGCGTGTGTGTGTGTGTGTGTGTGTGTGTGTATGTTTAGATAGTGACACAAATCATTGTCTAAACACACAGAGAGAACCCATAGTCACACATAGTCACAGAGAGAGCATTTGAGGCTAGGAGTATGGTAGCTCTGAGTGCTAGGTCTTTCCTCCCTTATACTATCATTTTGGGGCTCATGGGTACTAATGGTTGATGCTCTTATTTGGATTTTCTTGACCATGTTCTCCCTGAGGTATTCTCCCCTCTGTCTAATTGTTTCTTCTCAGTTTCCTTTACTGATTGTTTACCCACATCCTAACCCTTCACAGCAGGGGTCATCCAAGGCTCTGTCCTGAGCCTTCTTCTTTTCACTGTATGCCACCTCACTTGGCGATCTCATAAACTCCCGTGAATTCAATTGTTAATTCTATGCAGATGATTCTCACATCTGTTTATCTAGCCCTCACTTCTCTCCTAAACTAGAGTACTTGTACCATCAACTGCTTTTTGGATGCCCACATCGGAATGTATCATAAGCATCTCAAACTCAACATGTCCAAAACAGAACCCATTCTCTTTCCTCCTAAAACATTTCCTCTTCTAAACTTTCCTATTACTTCCAAGGGTGCCAGCATCCTCCCAGTTTCCCAGGTGCCCAGCCACAGTTTTATCCTCAACTCCTTACTCTTACCCCATATAATTGCTAAATTTCCATTGCTAAATGTTATTATTTCTACCTTCCCAACATCTCTCCTATATGTTTCTTCCTCTTTCCTCAAACAGACCCCACCATACTTGAGGCCCTCATCTCTCTCACTGGATTCTTGCAATAACTTTCCCTGACTCAAGTTTTTCCCTACTCCAACCCATCTCATCTTCCGCTTAGCTACCAAACTGGTATTTTTTTAAAGCATAAGTCTGATCATATCACTTCTTTTTTCCCCTTTGCCCCCTCAAATTCCACTGACTTCCTATTACTTTCAAGATCCAATGTAAAGTTCTCTGTTTGGCATTTAAAGCTCACCATGACCTGATCATGTCCTACTAGTGCAATCTTATACTTTACTTGCCTTCATGTACTCTATGATCAAGCTTCGCTGGTGTACTTGCTCTCCTCTTTCTCCCCTCTCTGAGCATTCTCACTAGCTGTTCCATGCCTGGAATACTCTCCATCCCTCCCTCTCCTTCTTAGCTTCCTCTAAGACTCTGCTTTAAGTCTACCTTTTGCAGGAGGTCTAGAGTAGTCCTTCTAGGTATTAGAGCCTTCCTTCTGAGTTCACCTTCTGTCTACTATGATTATGACTCACATGGACCTAGTTTCTTACATTTTATCTCCATCATTAGAATGTGAGGTCATGAAGTTAAGAACTGTTTTCTGCTTCCTTTGTATCTTTCCCATTTATGTTGTTGTTCAGTCATTTCCATCATGTCTGACTCTTTGTGACCCCATTTGGGGTATTCTTGAAAGAGATCTTAGAGTGGTTTGCCATTTCCTTCTCTGGCTCACTTTATAGATAAAGAATATGAGACAAACAGGGTTAAATGACTTGTCCAGGGTCACACGGCTAGTAAATGTCTGAGGCCAGATTAGAACTCATCTTCCTGACTCTAGGCCAAGCACTCTATCCACTGCACCACCTAACTACTCCCCTCTATCATACAGCAAGTGCTTAATACATGCTTATTGACCGACCAGATCCAGATGTGGGGAAGATAAATGATGATAAACTCATGGTCCACATCTACCAGAGAGCTGCATCCTAATTTTATCATCTATGCTTATTCCCAGTCTTCTGTCCATATAAGAGGATTGCCCAGAAATGAGTATTAGGATTTAAAGCCCATTTCTGTGTGATCTGACTCAGATAGAAGATAAGAACTCCTAGAGAGCAAAACAGTTTTCTTCTAAGGAAACCATGGATAGCTGATGCCCACAGATTCCAATATCACATTGTAAACCGTTCTCCAGCTGATCCTACCCTGCTCTGGACCCTCACTCCCATCCCTCCATCACTGTGAAGCTCAGTGTCTAACCTTCACTACTTTACAAGCTCCCACCTTGCACTGCAATTGGCAGTCTTTCATTGTAATTCATAGTAATATCAATCTTGTTCCTTAATCTCCTATTCCTGGAAGTTCTTAAGCCTTAGCCCCAAAGGAAGATTAATACATAAATGATGCAAAGTAAACAATGAATCTCAGTGTAGAAAAGTACTGATCTGATCATTTCAGTTACTGGTTGGCCCTAAATCTTAAAGAATCTATGTTACTTTTAAACTAGCTACCCTTCCAAACCTCTATAGGGGTTTAGCCCTGGGCTCTGACCTCATGGCTATGCAATGGCAGGACCTCAGGTCAGGACCCTGAAGCCATTATACCAATGTCCTTTCTACCTGGTTTCTCCCTAGACAGAATGGAGATTTTCTTTACGACCTTCTGTCCTGCATTGGTACTGTCCAACTCCTAGCTTTCTGAACTTTAATTTATTGGTGCATTTCCACACACCCAACCAATTTGTAATGAACACTGATACCTTACTTAGTCTTGACATTGGCCATAAATTCCCAAGTGGTCATATGATCACTGGCTACTTCTTTGCCTATATTATCAACCATTTCCATCACCCTGAAGAGGACCCATCACAGATCGTTACTCTGAGATTAACAGTTTTCTAATGCCCAACATCCTTCCCTACCCTTTGACATATAGACAGGTTGCCCTAATTTGTTTGCAGGAATCTATCAGAATTTATATTGAGAAGCAGCTGATGAACCAGCTTTGGGTGTTTTTCTCTTGTTTGGTAAGATCAACAAGCCAAGCTCTGAAATGTCCAGATTTTCTTTTTTAGGAAGGACATGAACTGAAGTAAATCCTAAAAAGGATTGTCAAGATAAGGAAGGGGCTGGATCCTCTGCCATATGATGGACAATCAAAGGAACATTGGTCCTTGGAAAGGAGAGCACTTAGAGGGCATGATAACTATTTTCCTATATTTGCTCTGGACAGAACCAGGAGTAATAGGTGAAAATTGCAGAGACAGATTTAGACTTGATGTAAAGAAGATCTTCTCAACAATTTAGAGCCATCCAAAAGTAAAATGTGCTGTGTTGGAAAGTGGTGGACTCCATCTTACTATAGGCCTTCAAGCAGAGGCCTGAAGGAGCTGGAGGAGCACTTTTTAGAGATATTATGAAGGTACCTGTTGAGACATGAGCTGGACTAGACCATACCCTGAAATCTTTTCTGACTCTGGGAATCTGTGATTGATTGTGGTGGGGAAATGGAAGGAGGAGGGAGGGAAAGGGGAGAGTCGAATTGGTATTGATGTTTACAGAAGATGAAAAAGTGTGAAAATGTTTGTAAGGAGGAGCCCACATCCAATGTTGTCAGGAACGTGGTAGGTTGTCGGGGTGTGTGTTTGTTGGGTGGAATGTTCCATATTTTCAAAGGAAGTGTGGGGAGCAGCACAGTAACCTTTTTACGTGTCTCAAAGGAAATGGGATTTTGATGAAAACCATTACCTTGGGTTTGAAGAGAAGCAGAGCTTCCTATCTCCATGGAAACAGACCACAGCTGCACAAGCATGTCCCAAAGTATTGTCAGGGGTTTCAGAACAAGAGAATCATGCAAATAATGATGACCCTGAGCCACCACAACAGTGTCTCCTCCAGCTCCAGAAAGTCTCTGAAAGGAATTCATTAGCAACTTGGGAAGGAGATGGGGAAAATTAGGTGATGTTATTCCTGCTTATATACACTGGGATGCTTCTCCTGTACTTTGTACTAGGCAAAATACTTTCATATCCATTTCCTCATTTAAAGCCTACAATAACCAAGTAGATAAGGGCAAATTTTGCTATTATTATTCTCTCTCTCTCTGTCTCTGTCTCTCTGTCTCTGTCTCTCTCTCTCTCTCTCTGTTTCCTCTCTCCTCTCTCTCTCTCTGTCTGTCTGTCTCTGTCTATCTCTCTGTGTCTGTCTCTCTCCCTCTGTCTTTCTCTCTCCCTTCCCCCTCTCTCTCCCTCTCCCCCTCTCTGTCTGTCTGTCTGTCTGTCTGTCTGTCTGTCTCTCTCTCTCTCTCTTCCTTCCTTCCTTTCAAAGGGCCCTGTGATTTCACTGGCATAAGTAACCTTCTGGTTAGGAAACTCTCCCAATGCAGATCAACAGCTGCTTTTCAAGTTATCATTTTTAGAGAGTTGCCTGGGGGCCCTGAGAAGTCATGTGACTTATCCAGGATCCTTCAGTCAGTCTGTTAGAAGAGGGATTTGAATCCATGACTTCCTGATGTTGAGGCTGGTTCTCTGTCCACTGTACCTTGCTGCCTGCAGAAAGTGAGCCTCAAAGAGGTTAACTTTTTGCACCATGGCAGAATTTAGAGTTGGAAGAGGTCTTAATTTTACAGACAAAGAAATTGAGCCTGAGAAGAATTAAGTAACCTGTCCAAGGCCACATGGATAGCAAAGTTGAGTCTCGATCCCAGATCCTTTCATTTCAAAGCCAATGTTCTTCTTTCCTGTATCATGATGTCTTTAGTAAAGTGACAAAGTTAGTAAAAGCCCAGTCTTCTGACTTCTCATCATATGCTTCTTCCTCTGGGACACAATGCCTTTTTTTGAGGACCTTGGAGAAAATCCAGAGCAGGAAAGGCCTTCTGAGGTCATCTAGTTGCACTCCCTTATTGCACAGGTGATGAATGAGGCCCAGAGGAGTGAAGTGACTTGCCCACAGTCACAAATGCAGAGCTGAGATAGAAGGTTATTTAATTTCACAAAAGGGTGCTCGTAGAAAGCAGTCTTCTGATCTTGTGGACATGAGTACATGTTGCAAGGTTACTCTGCAAAGGATGATGTTGTCCCCCTTGGATTCCTGTCTTCAGGAAGACTCATTCACTGATCTGCATACAGATGTGCCCAGGTGTTCTGCCCCTTCTCCCCAGACAACCAGATCCACTGGGAGGCTAATCAGAAATCGCTAGGCAAACCTGGAAAGGGGAGAGGGGGGTGGCAGAGCAGTGAGTCTGAAGGGCTCCTACCCTTAGTTTCTGCCCTACTTTCACCTCATTGAGTAGAAGTAAAGGAATTTCACCTTAGTTGGGTCTAGAGAGTGGGAAGATGGTATAGCCTGTTGTCAGCACTACTCTGTGGGTCCAAAGCTGTGATGGGATGATGGCCTCATGGCCTTTGATCTGCCCTGGACATGTACGGGGCCTGTGTAGGATAGCTCCCTTTTGCCCTTTCCCCATGGACCAGGTGAGAAATCCTGAAGGAGTGAGGAAGGGGGGAGTTGGAATTGTTTTTGTAAAGGCTTCATATTGTGTAAAAAAAGATAAGAGTTTTTATTTAGGTTTCCCAGGAACGGATCTCACTTACTATTGGGCTTAGTTGCTATAGTCCACTCTACTCACATCTTTACCATCTCTTACTTGCCACATGCTTGCCCATCCCATCTCTTTAATCATCATACAATGCTTTAATGCCAACCCCAAGAGCATTGGCTTTAAATTCATTTATTTATTCATCAAAGGTTTATTGAGTATCTCTTGAGTATAAAGTTCTCCACCATAGGGATATTAAGTGCTGTGGGAGATTTTTTTTTTTAGGAGGGGAAAATAGGTCCAGATCTGTGGTTTCATTGATATAAGAACTACCTGCTGTGGAAACACCTTTTTTTTCCCCAATAAACCCACTGTAACTTAGAGCCTTAAGAGATAGGACAGGACCTTGAGAATTTAAGAGATCTTTGCCAAAGTTGCATTGCTAGGACCTATCAAAGGCAAGATTTGAACCCAAGTCTTCCTGACATCAAGGTCAGCATTCTACTGTACTGCCTTCTCCCAATTGTTGTGTGAGATACAAACAAATAAAATATTGTCCCACATCCTTTGGGACCTTATAATCTAGTAATTATAACATTGAGGATTCCTTTTAAAGTTCTTACATCACCTTGTTCTTCTTCCCTCTGTAGAGTAGGGGGAGGGATGAGGACAAACACTGAGTATGTTCTGTATTTTTCCTGAAGAAGGAAGGGTCAGAGGTTTGGGGAGAGTGTGCTTATACACTTCTGGGGTTCAGGAAAACTTGTTTGAGTGGAGTTGGTGGGTATTTGGTCTGCAGCTTGTTGAATTAGACTGAGCGAATCCTTCTGAAATGTCCAGGAGCACAGGTGGGCTCTGCAGACGACTCTTTTCTGGGGTTACTTTCTTACCTTAGCCAGTCTCATGGAGCTGTCCAGTCACATGGCACCAAGAACACAATTTCCTGCTGCCTCCCATTGTTCTTGAGTCAGAGCAATAGGGAGATGTTCAAATGCTTTGCTGGGAAACAGAGATAAGGGTGGAGTTGGTGCATTAGCTTCAGCTCTATGTGCCATGGTTTAAAAAGAACATTGATAAGCTGGAGAGCACCCAGAGGAGGACAAAGTAGATGGGTAAAGGCCTTGAGTGCATGTCGTAATAGAATGGGAAGAAAGCCAGAAGAAAACAGAAAAGGAGGGGTAGCATGGATAGTTGCATATTGATGTTACTATATACTTAAAAGTAAAAGCCAGCTATACTGAAGGGATTCACTGTTTCATGTACAGTCCCCTTTCTGTGTTCTACATTATATATTGTTGTTGTTGGTCAATTGTGATTCAGTCATGGCTGACTCTTTCTGACCCCATTTAGGGTTTTCTTGGCAAAGATACTGGAGATGTCTGCCATTACCTTCTCCAGCTCATTTTACATATGAGGAAACTCAGGCAAACAGGGTGATCATACAGCTAGTAAGTGTCTGAGCCTGGATTTAAATTCAGGAAGATAAAATGAGTGTCTTCCTGACTTCAGGCCCAGTGCTCTATCCATTGTACTACCTTGCTGTCCCCCTACAGTATATGTAGAAATGTTGATTTCATTTGATATTTGTTAAGTTTTGAATTATTAAAAAAAAAATTGCATCTAAGTCATGTAGGAATAATTGAGAGAACAAGGGATAGTTAGCCCAGAGAGGACAAGACCCAAGAAGAGCATCATTAGCTACTTTCAAGGGCAGTGTAGAAAAAAGGTCTAGACCTGTTCTCTTTGGCTCCAGAGTGCAGAATGAGGAGCAAGGAGTGGAAATTGAAGAAAGGCAGATGGAGGCTTGATAGCTGCAAGAGCTTATTAATTGATTAGGGCTATATAAAATAGAATGACCTGTTTAGGGAGGTAGTGCTTCATTAGAGGGCTTAACAAAGAGGTAAGATGACCACTTGTCAAACATGCTATTGTAGGAATTCCTTTTCAGGTATAAGTTTGATTAAATGGCTGAGGTCCCTTCTAGTTTTCAAATTTTGTGATTCTGTGAATAGGAATTGAAATGGACAGAAACTTAAAGGAATTCAGGAAGTTAAGGCCTTCCCAGTTTACCAGAACATGGAGCTATAGATTTAGGATTGGGTGGAGGGACCTTAAAGATGGTCAGTTCCATCTAGTCAGATTAAAGATTATGGAGCCAAAGTCTAGAAAAGTAAAGTGACTTTCCCAAGGTCACAGACAGTAAACAGCAGAACCAGGATTTGAACTCAGCCCCTTGGGATCCAAATCTAATGTTCTTCCATTGTAGCATGCTGCCTCCTACCTCCTTGTTTTTCAAAGGGCCTTTGCAAGCCTTACACCAAAGAAGTGACTGACGACTGGAATTTTAGGCAGGTGGCAAGGCAGATGGGGAGATATTTTTGGGCAAGGGGGCCTTTTGGTGCCCCTCAAATCGCACTACAAAGACAACAGCCTACTCTGCCCTGCTTAAGGCTGGCTAGCTCTATGTGTAGGAGAGGAGGACTCCTACCCATCTGCCTATTGCTGAGAAAGGATGTGTATTAAAGCAGCTACCCTCCTGTGGACTCTTGCAAACCTTAGATGGTTTACCTTCTTCCCACCAGAGGGCGTCATGACCCTGTGTACTGCTAAAACTAGGCAGAGTTGGGTCACAAATGAAACCTTCCAATCCTTCCCAGAACAACTGAGGATTGGATACATAATTGTCAACCATGGAACCAACAACTGTTGGGTGTTCTTTTATTTCTCTCCAAGTTTCAACTGCTTCCATGATCATTCTTATTAGGAATTTTGTGGCTAGAGTGGAAGGGGCAGGGACTCTATAAGCAGAGTCCAGTTATATCTAAAGAGATTAGGTGGCTACCTCTGTAGTGTGATTTCAAGGGTTCCCCTCTCTCCTCTGTCTCTCCCTTGAGGCTTCTGTATCAGATACCTGACATTCTACCTATGAATTGAGATTCCTGCGACTTTGCTTCCTGCTGTCCTGCAAAAAGATTGAATTTTAGGGTTGAAATGTTTGCTATTAATGATAAAAAGAAAGACAATCCCTCCCCTCTAGGACCTTACAGTCTAAGATTAGTCGTTAAAGATGTCTCTAAGCAAGGAAAGAAGGGACACATTTGTTTAGTGGGACTCGTTTTCTGGTGACATCTGTGCTGTTTGACTCTTAAGAATCATTAAAGAACTAACTCATAGGCAAGTCCAAACAAAACGGTAGGTCGTGATGTCAAATGAGCTGTTTTTGTTTTGTATTGCTTTAGTAAGTATTCCCTGCCTCACCCTCCAACCTGGGATTTGCTTCCATCAGGAGAGACCAGTTCATGCTCTTAGATGAAGTTAGTGAGGGTAGTATTTCCCACATTGTAAGACCAATTGATCTTGATATCATACTGGGCATGACCTAGATTTTCAGTGCTGCCTGTCTGTGCATTTGGTCATCCTATGTTGCTATATATCCAACATGGGTAGCACATTGGTTACATAGATATGTGTATACATGTATGTATATATATATATATATATATATATACATACATATATAGGTCTGTGTCAACTATAGTCTTGTGGGATCTCAGAATAGAAATGTTCATATTTTTTGTCTTTCTTTGTATTCCCAGTGCCTGGCACATAGTAGATATTTGCTAAGTGCTTGATGATGGTGATGATGATGACGATGATGATGATGATGATGAAGATGAAGATTTTGATGAAGCATCAAGAATGAGGTCTTCTAGGAAATTTTGTTTCAGCTGCTTTAGGGAAATATGGAATTTTGTGGGGAGATCTTCTTTATGCCGTTAAAACCCTTCTTCCTCTTCAGAAATAAAAACAATAATGCAGTATAAATAAGTTAAGAGTACTTTAAGATTTAGGAGTTGATTCTTTGCTATTTGGAAAAGATCCTATTCCTCTTAAAGGAAAATTAAAAAGTCTACCATTAGGGATTTCATCAGGTTCCCTGTTCACATAGCAATCAAGCACACATCAAAATACCTACATTCTCCATCTTAGAATTACTCATTAGCATTCACGGTGAGCCATACATCTTTGTTTGCAAAAACAATTTTGTTTAACCTTTTTATGTTTGACTGAACCTGTTTTTTTAACACCTTCTTTCATTGTCATTTTTGTTAATCATTAATTAGTACAATCTTGTTGAAATGTGGGAGTGTACAGTAGCCTGCATTTCCCATGTCCTCAATCTCTACACAATTGATCAAGCGCTTATTAAGTGCTTGTGTGCAAAAAGCTGAGCAAAATGCAGGGTACTAGGGATGAAAGATTACATATAGTCTCTGACCTCTAAGAGCTTATAGTCCAGGAAAAGAACAGAGAGATAGCTATAAAATACAGTATTATGTGATCAATGCACTAAAACTCTAAAAACAAATTGTTCTGTGAAGTCTGAGAGAAGAGGTAAAAGGGAAAAATCACTGTTGGGTGAGTAATCAGGAAAAAAATATCATGAAAAATGTAAGATTTGAGTTGGGCTTTAATGTATATGCAGGGCTTTAACAAGTGAAGAGAAAAGGCAGAGTTAGGGGAGGGCAAACAGTTATACCATTTAGCTAGGGCATAGAAGTCATGGAGATGTGAATCTGAGATGTGTTTGGAAAGACTAAGGAATACCTTCAATGTTGGAGGGGAAAGAATTTGAACCCTAGTTCAAAAGAAATAGGGAGTCACTGAAAATTTTTTAATAAGTTATTGGAGTATTTTGAATAGAGGAGTATTGAATATTGATCTTAGAAATCTTCCAGATCTATTAAGAAAAAGTGTTCTAATTGTGTTACAAGGGATATAATTGGACTTTTGAACCATTACTTAAAAATCTGGGGATGACATTCCTGGCCAAAGGTGGAGCAACTTAGGAAGAGTTAGTAAGAATGCAATTTCCCAAATTACTTACATATCCAATGAAAAGGGCTTTCTATTAAAAGAATGGAAGTATGTATGTATGAATGTGTGTATATATATATATATATATGCACATATATATACACACACATATATATACAAAGCATACGCACATATACACATGTGATATATATATGTATGTATATACATGTGTATATATATATATATATATGAAAATTTGTGTATATATATCCTCTCCCTGCCTCCTTCCTCTGCAAATTAGAACTCATTAAAAGAAAGAAGAATAACTAAAATACCCAGAAATTTAAAGGCAACAGTAGTGAAGTTCATGTCCTCAAATGTGCATGTATAAATGGCTGAATTTTATACACCAAATAAGAGGAATTTTTGATCTAATGAACTCATGTTCAGGTTCTAATACAAGGGGGCAAACTTGAACTGATAGAACTACAAGAATTTATAGGATAAAACCCATGCCTGGAACCTAGTTCTGGGTGAGTATAGCCTGTTCAAAAAATAATGAAAATACAAATCATTATTATTATAACAATAATAGCATTTAGATTCCGCAAACATATTGGTTAACAGAAACAGGATCCAAAAAGTTATCTTGTCAGGTTAGAGCATAGGACTGAATCTAATATGGTGAAATTCAGTAGGGATAAGTTTAATGTTTTATACTTGAGTACACAAAATCAGCATAAAGTGGTGGTGTTTTGGTTCGATCACAGTTGTGAAAAAGATCTTTATTTCAGATATACCCAATTTGAGGTGTAAGTAGAATATACATGTGGAAGAGTCTTATAGGTGGTTGAAAATGCTATCCTGGCTTTGAAAAGAGAAGTCAGGACTGGAGACACAGATTTGGAAGTCGTTTGTATAGGAGTGATAGTCAAAGTTATAAGAATGAAGGATTGTCAATAGAGAGAAAATATGAAGAGTAAAGGGCTGAGGCTAACCCCTTTAGTAACACCCCTATCAGAAAGTCAGGAGGAGAATGAGGAGAGAGGGGAATAATTGGAGATGTTGATGGTGGTAGTTGGTAGTAGGGGGAGGTAGTAGGGAGGAGAGAATGGCACTTCTCAAGTGGCAGGAAGAGAGAAGTTAGTTGGAGACTGTGGTCAACAGTCATGAGCTGCATCGCCATTCACTGGGCTTGGTCTTTGTATGTGTATCTTCTAGATTTTATTCACCATATTTCCACTCTCATCTCTTTTCCTTTGCACAGGCTGTCCCCCATGTCTGTAATGTATTCCTTCTTCATCTCTGTTCTTAGAATACCTAGCCTCTTTAAAAGGTGGCATTTATGTTCTACCTCCAACAAAGTAGCCTTTCCTGATTTCTCCTAACTTCTAGTGCTCCCTGCTCCTGAAATGATCTTACATTAATTTTGTATACATTTTGTATTTCTTTATAGCCTTAAGCAGTAGCTGGAGATAGAACATAGAGAGTTGTCCTAGAAAACAGGAAGACCTGAATTCAAGTCCAACTTTTGGCACGTACCGGCTGTGTTACACTGAGCAAGTCACCTACCTTCTCAGTGCTAAGACTATAAATTGCAGATAAAGTGCCAATCTGAATTAGAAGGAGGGATTTCTGCATTTAGGGAGTTCTGTATACCAATGAAATTGCAAGTTCATTTGCTATCCCTTATACCCTTACTGACTCTGTGACCTTACTTAGGCAAGTCATATAATCTCCCTGGGCCTCCGTTTCCTCATCTGTAAAAAGGGGGTTGGACTAAATGGTCTTAGCTTATTTGATTCCATTTTCCCCTCCTTCTAGGATCCAACCTTCTTTAGGGTAGAGACTTGGTAAGTTTTGTCTTTATGTGCTTAACACCTAGCATGGTTTCTGGAACATTAATTCTGGCCCTTGATGGATTGATTCTTCGACATATTTTGATAGCACTTGGTTTCATTTAACCTATAAAGGCAGACTGACATGCTATTTTTATCCTTTTCTCTCTCCATTATGTCATAAGCCTTATAGTCATATTTCTACTTGTTAGATGTCCACATCCAAAGAAGAATGTGTAAGAGAAATGAGCGATTTTTCTCAGTTATAATTTGCTAGACACTGAAGTTTGATATTAATTGTTCATTCATTTAGTTACCACTACATTTATTATCTCCCACTGTGCTAAGTGCTGAGGGGGATTCAAAAGTTTTTATATTATCGCTGTTATTGAGCTTAGAGTCTACTGGGACCTTATGACAACTTAATTCAATTCAATAAACATTTATCAAGTGCCTACTATGTCCTAGGCACTACGCTAAGTGCCGGGGATACTAAAAGAGAAAAAAGGCAGTCTCTGTCCTCATGGACCTTACAATCTAATAGGGGAGACAACATGCAAACAATTATATACAGAACAAACTATATGCAGGATGAATAGGAAATAATTAACAGAAGGAAGGCACTGGAATTAAAAGAGGTTGGGGAAGATTTCCTATAGGAGGTGGGGTTTTAGTTGGGAATCAGAGGAGGTTATGGAGGTCAGTAGTTGGAATGGAGAAGAGAAAGCATTCCTGCCATGAGGAAGCCTGAAAGGAATGGCCAGAGAGAATGCCTGGAACTGAGAGATGGAATGTCTTGTCTTTGGAACAACCAGGAGGTCAGTGTCACTTGATCAAAGAGAATGTGTTGGAGAGTAAGGTGAAAGAAGACTGGAAAGTCTGAGGGACTAGGTTATAATGGTTTTGAATGCTAGAGAACATTTTGTATGTGCTCCTGGAGGTGACAGGAAGCCACTTGAGTTTATTGCAGGGGGTGGGGGGGGGGGTGTGTGACATGATCTTGACACACATTAATCAATGTAGTTAATCAAAGTAGAGGAAAGGTTCAGACAAAACCCTGCTAGAATTTAGAGCTGAAGGAAACTTGAGGCATCATTTAGTCCAACCATCTCAGTTGGTCAATGAACATTTATTAAGTGCCAGACAATGTGCTAAGTGCACTCTACAATTATGGAAAAGAAACACAGTTCTAACCTCAAAGGGCTTACGTTCTAATGGGGAAAGACAACACATGAAAGGAAGCTAAAAGGGGGAGGGAGGGAAGGTATCGAATGCAGGAGCATCATGGAGTCAAGTTCAAAGAAACGCAGCCAGTGGGAAACAGACGTTGCTCATCTGGGAATCCTCTTTAAATGGCAGGTTTGGAAAGAATTCTTTGCTCTGTCTTCTAGCTGTCAAGCCCTTCAGTAATAGGGGGAAAGGATACTGATAAGATGGGAGTACTAAGGCTGATGCAGTCTCACAGGATGATAAGTTTCCAAGGGCTGTGATGGAGTCCAGTCCAAAAGAGTGCAGCTGTAGGGGAAAGAACATCTCATGGCACCCAAGTAGAAAAAAAAAAATAATTGCCAACTAGGGGGAATTAGAGAAGGATCCATGTAGGTGGTAGCATTTCAACTGGAATTTACATGATAGGTGTGATTTTGACAGGCAGAGAGATGGAAAGGGGTGATATTTCAGGTGTAGCAATAGTGTGAGCAAATATATGGAGGTGGGAAAATGCAGGATGTGGTATGGTGAGCAAAGAGAATGACAGGAAAACCCCATTATAGTGCTGGTTTGTGAATATAAATATATGCAATGTCTTTTATCATTATCAGAGGAGAGAGACATGTAATATATATTCTGACGGTTATGGGTGACATAACTTTGAGGATAAGGAAATCTATGTAGGAGTGAAATATTTTTTAATGGGGTTTTTATTTTGGTAACCTCAGCTATTATCCCCTAATACCCATTATTGTAGTCTTCATATTCTAATATCTTTTTTTAAAATCTAGATTAGAAACATGTCTCTTTCCTTGAATTTATGTCTCTTTTTTTGGTTTGTTGAACCCTATAGTAATTGACTTGACTGCATTGAAATTTGTAATATTCTCAGAATCTTACTTCATTCTGAACTTACAACCCATAGTCAAGCCCCTATAATTAGTGATGTTTTCTGTGCACTTAGGCACATGCACTCTGAGGTGGCTGAAATAATACCTTTCAATTTCCCTGGCTGATAATCACAGTTTGTATAACCCACTGGTACGGTGGGTGCTCAGTATTTCTGACTGCCAAGTTCATATTCTTTTGGAGTTCTATTTGGATTAAAAGTTCTTTATTTTTCTCTTGGTGTCAAGTGCATCACTGCGTTCTCAACACTTAATTATCATTATTGTCCCAAAATATTCTTCATATAGCAAAAACATTGAAATATTCTTTCCTGTTGAGGAGATGAATCTTAATATATCCTGTGAATGCAGATACTGCTTCCATTTGCCATGGAATCGAGGAAAGGATGTAGGATCGAGGGCATTTATAGGAGAGTCTCTGGGGTGACACATGGCATATTAGAGCACACCACCATTTGCTATGCTAGATTAACCTTGATGACAGCTTTGGACACCATTCTGACATCCATATTCTGGAATCCCGTCTTCTCAGTATTTTCATTCATTCATTCCACAAACATTAATCGACACCTCCTTTGTACAAGGTACTGCGCAAAGTGCAGAGGGGGATACAAAGAGAAGCCATAGTCTCTCTTCTCAAAGTATTTATGTTATAAGAGAAAGCACCTTGGATGTGGGGCCTGAAAATCTGGGTTCAAATCCTGGCTCTTTCATCTCCTACTTGGATAACTTTGGGGAAGGGTCTTGGCTTCTTTGAACTTCACCTTCCTCATTGGCAAAATGAAGTATTTGGATGAGACGACCTGTAAGTCCCCTTCCAGTTCTCCACCCTATAATGGGGGGCTATTGCATGCAAAGAAATGGTTCTTTGCTTCTATATTCGATGTGTTTTCCTCTACATACCTGGTAGATCAGGTTGTCTGCCAAATGGAATTCAGTGGAGGGGTATTAAGCTTTGCTTACCCTGAAAGGGCCCATTATTACCTCTATACAATCACTGTTTGTGACCAACTCTAGGCCAGATACTCTGTTCTCTATGGCCTTGGTTAGAGATTTCCTTTTTACCTGTGTAAAGTCATAACATTAGGGTCAGATTAGGGTTATTTGAAAAAATAATTTCTATACTTCTGTACTTTAAATCATTTATACTTATATTATTTTTTCACTTAGTTTTATTTACTGCTTGGATTCATTTAGTAAGTATTTTGTTTCAATTCAATTAAGAAAAAAAGGGTTGTTTTCACACCTTGCAAGGCGAAGGAAGCTGATGAAATCTGGATATTCAAGGTGCTGGTAATAGCTAACAACTGAGAGGATGCTTCCCCAAAAGATCTCAGATTGAGGCTCTTTTATATCATTAAGGAACTCTGTCAGAGAATAGGCTTGGTTTTAGCTATGAGTACTTTTCTCCTTTCTTCATGGACATTTCTTTGAAACATGTACATGAATAATTACAATTTTCTTCCAGAACAGATTCATCTACCCTAGCCAGGAGTGGAAGAAGAGTAGAAGGCTGGCCATGTGCCATCATTTGAGGGGGGAACCAGAAAGCTGACCCAGCTCCCCTTTGCCTAAACACCTCTTTTTTAAGGCTGCCAACCAATTCAATAATAAGGCAGGACATTTGTCTCTATTAAATTTTATGTTCTTAGATTTGACCTAACAATCTTACCTGGAGAATTTTTTTTGAATTATGACTAGTATTTCATGTTTTAGATAATACTCACAGCCTTTTGTCATCTCCAAAATTCTCATCTTTGCTTTTATCTAAGTCATTGATAAAAAAGAATTAAAAATCACAGGGTAAGGCACAAATTCTTGGAGTATTCCACCAGAGATGTCCTACAATAGTGACATTAAATCTTTAACAACCACATGCATTCCCATTTTAAAATTCTGTAAAAGATACTAAAGAGGCAAATGTGAAGATGGGCATTCCAGGAACAGGCAGATAGTCAGTATAAAGGCATATATGCCATGTAGAATGAAATGAAGACTTTATTAAGGAGAATAAGAGGAAATATCAAGAAATGTAGGTGGGAAACCAATTGTAGATGATCTCTTTAAGAATGACCATTCAAACAAATCTGAACATATGTAATCATATTTATTTTACTGTTAATCCATATAGTCCATCTCAACTAAAATCTTTTTTACATTACATGGGTAATGCCAGAATATTTGGGGTTATTGATTTGCAGTTCCCCACTCTTGTTATGTGACTGGCCCAACTTTCTGATATTGTCTTCATTCCACCTCAGTCACCCATAGGGATGAATTATTGTGAATTATTAAATTATTGTGAACTTTTCTTATGGGTAATTAAGCTCTTTCTCCTCCCCTTGTTCAATTTTGAGCCCATCTTATTGTATATCGACAATGTCAGTCCAAAACTAAATATGTGAGTGAGCTTGTATGGGTTATTTATGACAGTGATCTATATTTTTGATAATGCACTCTTGCTACTAAAAATTTTTTGAGTGCCAGTGCCAGTATTAATTTATAAATTGTATACATAGACTACTGTACTAATATATTATGTATACCATAAAATACAAAATAGAGACTAAAAAGCAATGAGTTATAGATTAAACAGTGTTAAAAAATTTTATTCCATTTATTGTCCAGTTAAATGTGTTAAAGGTCTTTAATGGCATATATTTGCTCACCCCACAGAGAAAGTGTCTTCTAGTCATCATAAATTGTTAGGGATCACTCATTATTTAGAAGATTGAGAGGTCAGATGTCTATTGCAACCGACTGTTTTTCTCGTGATTTCCACCCTCTCCTTGGGCAACACACATTCGACAACACAGCAAACTGATGACCACCCTATCTCCTGGATCCTTTCTGTTTCCTGAGCTTCTGTGACACTTTCCTATTTTGATTCCATAGAACTGCTCCTCTTCACTATCCTTTGTCAGATCATTATCCATCTCCTATCCATTAAGCCTCAAGGCTCTGTCTTGGGTTCTCTTCTTTTCTTCTACCATATTCTTTCTCCCAGAGAAACTTATTAAGCATTCAGTTACCATCTCTGTGTATGATTCCAAAGTTTTTATTTCCAGTTTCAGTTTCTCTCCTGAGCTCTAGTCCTGAATCACCAACTACCATCTGAATGTGTGATTGCATCTTAAATTCAACATGTCTAAACCCTGGTCATATTTTTCCCCTCGACCTTTTTGTCCTCCAAACTTCTATATTCCTGTTGATGACATCACTATTCTTCCTGTCATCCACGTTTGTGAAGTTAAAGTCATATTTAACTCTTTCCTCTCCATCCATTTCTCTGCTTCTCCCCCCATTTCTAATTAGTTTGACTTTACACTTAACATGGACTTTATGTCTTCTGTGATGCCGGCTAACATTTTTGGTATGTGTCCCTGCTTTATACCTCACTTAATAATCAAAGAGGCATCAAAGTTTTCTTTCTTCTAACCCATTTCAAACAAACATATAATTTTGTCACGTTTATGAGAGTATAGCCTTTGTGACAATGTTTTGGGCTGCTTTTTAATAGCAACAATAAGTACAGTGAGATTTTTTTCGTTTTTATTCCTTTCAATCAATTTGGCCACCATAAAGATGTGCCTGCCTGTTCTGTTCGCAAATCTTCATCAAGGATGCCCTCAATGTTGATATATTCTTCTAAAATTTTTATAGCAAGTTGCTATGGGTTGGGAGTTACTGATATATTTTCAGTCACTTTTTTTTTGTAGTTATGTCTCTTCCACAGCTGCCACACATATCTGAGTATCTTAAATACTCAAGAATCTTCAGTGGTTCCCTGTTACCAGGATAAAATGTGAATTGTTCAGCTTAGTATTTAAAGCCACTTAGAGTTAGTTCCCTACCTGCCTTCCTTGATATTTCCTATTACTTTCTCTAATATAGTCTTCATTTCATTCCATGTAGCATATCATGTACCTATGCTTTTATACAGGCTGACCCTTCAGACCAGGAATTCACATCTTCCTCATATTTGTCTCTTAGAATCTTTACAGAATTTGAAAATTGAATGGAGCTCAAAGGTCATTAAACCCAACCCATAGACAAAGGAGTCGATCACAACTATAACATACCTGACAGTTGGTCATCTGCTCTCTGTTTGAAGACTTTCAAAAAGGCAGAACCCACCATCTCTCAAGGAAAACCATTCTACATTTGGATAATTCATTGTTAGGAAGCTTTTTTATGTCAGGTTTGTATTTGTCTCTTTTCATCTTCTACCCATTGTTCTGCCTTCTCTAACCAAATAGAAGAGGTCTGATCTATTCTTCATGTGATAGCCTTTAGCTTACTTCAAAACTTAGCTCACATGTCACCTCTGAGATTGATCTTTTTCTTATCTTGCAAATTGTTAAGTGCTGAAATTATTTTATATTTACCTACTTGTATACATTTTGTATCCCTCCATTAGACTTTAAACTTGTCAAGGGCAAGGATCCTTTTGGTTTTTGCTTCTATTCCTAGAACTTGTCATATTAATGGCCTTATATGTCAGTTAAGTGAAATATTTGAATTGAACTGAGATGAAACTGGAGATACAGTTTACGATCAGATCATAGAGGACCTTGAATGTTCAGGTGGAAGTAGTTTAGGTCTATAAATTAAAAATGCGGAGGCTGAGGAGTGCTGCATGTTTTACACTGCTTATAAGTCTCTAAATCTGCATATCAAATAATTTCTCAATTCCTTATACGTTTGTCTGACATTCCCTTCGGTGAGAAGATTCTCTTCTATCTGACTGAGTCTATCACTGTCCCTTTCTGTTTGTTGCTTGTTCTGAGTTTCATCATGGTGCCATCCAATCCTAATCCCTTACATTTGGAAGAAACATCTGGGGTCATCCAGTCTAAACCCTACCTGATCCAGAATCCCTGCTACCACATCTCTGACAAGATCTTATATAATCTCTGCTTACTTCCAGTGATAGAAACTATTTGTAACTGCGCCCCCCCCCCCCAAAGGAAGCCCATTACAACTTAGTGATAGCTCTAATTGTTAGGAAGCTTGTTCCCTGTAGCAATATGCCTTTCTGCAATTTTTACCCCTTTCTTCTAGCTCTGGTTTCTCTAGCCAAACAAAATTATGCTAATCCCTCTTTTGTGCCAGTCCTTCAGATACTATAATAGGAATATCATCTTCCCACTAAGATTTAACTTTTCAGGGTTAAAAGCCCCATTCTTTTCATATTATTCTTATATGATTTTGAATCCTTTCACCATCCTGATTGCTCTCTTTGGGAGATGATAACCAGGTTCCTTCCTAACAAGAAGAACAGACTAGATCAGATCATAAAAATCCAAATATGATTCAACAAAAGCAGAGTACAGTGGGTCTTTCCTTGCTCTGGATATTATGTTTCTATTAATGCAGCCTAACATCAATTAGATTTTTTTTTGCTGGGATGTCCCATGACATCTAGGCTGTTCTTCTATCTAGCTGTCTCTTCACCCATGTACCTTACGAGGTGGGAATAGAGAAAGAAGGCTGAGAGTTGCTAGATGATGGGAGCATGCTGAAGGGTTGAATGAGATTGCCAGCTCATTGGTGATTGTGAGGATTTTAGGTCCTGAGCCCCCAGCTACATTTCACTGTAGGAAAGCAGGAACAAAGGCTTGGTTGGGCAAACTAAGGTTGTGAATCTGAGGAACTTTCATGTCTACAAATATTCTCTTCATGTTTCAGAGCACAAAAGCTTCTCCCACATGGCTGTATGAAAATGATGAAGGTAGTCCAATTATTAACACCCAGAGCCATATGCAATTCTTTCTTCCTCAAGTTATTTCCCCCCCTGACGTAAAGAGTAGCTCTCTGCTCCCCATTAAGTACTTCTCCTCCACCCTCTCTCTCCTCCCAGCCTTTGAAAGCGGAGATTAATGTTATAATTAAATGATCAATTTGGCAACATTTCTTTGTCTTAATATCTTCTTTCTCTTAGCTTGGGCTTCTGTAGTTCCCTTGGTCTCTAGAGAATATTTTCCAACCATTTCCAGAGACTTCTGAAGCATCTCTAAGAGTTTTTTTTTCAGTTTTGTTCATTTACATTTTTATGCAATTTTCAAGGCATAACAAATGATGAATAAGACAAAGCATTTCATGATTTGTGATAGAAGTGGGAAGGATATGCCTGCCTTTCTGGAGGGAGGAAAAGAGGGGAAAAAATGACTTTCACAATGCAATGGCAGTTGCAGCTAATGGACCACACCCAAGGACTTTGCCTCCAAATTAGGGAGAAAACTTGAAGAGGGAGGCCAATTAAAGGAAGACATAGTGAGCAGGGGTTATTGCTGGGGTTTGACAGGTCCCTGTTCCAGGAATAAAGGTTAAATGCATACAGGGAGTTGGAAGCCCGATTCAGCTAACAGTGTTTGTCTTGTATGCTTCAACATTTTTTTTGTGGTGACAGCTTTGTGTGAAACATATGCATCCATGTGCAGGAAGGGTTCATATAAAGGAGAAGTAGAGGGGAAGTAAACTTTGAAAATTCTAGTTGCCATGACAACCTAATGAGCTCGGAAAGTGGTCTCTCTGAACCAGTTTTGAATACAGAAAGCTGGGGAAGCACTCTATGCAGAGAATTAAAATAATAAAAATAATAATACAGGGATGGTGATGTAAAAGCCCCAAGTCAAGGAGGCAGTTCCCTATTCCTTTGATTTTCCTGGAGCTGTCGATGTGGACATTTGTTGTTTCTGGTTGGCTCTGACATAGACTTTGGGACTTTGATTTAGAGGCTTCTCTAGTCTCCCAAGCTAGGGACTATGTACTACTAAGGGATTCCAAGAAGGGATCCGCAAGGATTCTTATAATCATAGCATAGTAAGGAAGTTTCTAAAAGCCAAGGTGTTATCTCTTTTAAAAAAATTTGTTTTTAATTTGTTTTGTTTGTTTGTTAACCTACCTTCTCCCACAGTGCAGTCTTGCCTTAATTTTGATGTCATTTGTCTGACAGGTCACATTCTGTCTCTACTTTTCACAAGAGTGTAGACCCTGCTTTCCACATGGCTGGATGTGGATGTCTCATCATGCCTGCAGGATGTCATGCTAAGATGCACTTCAGAATTGTCTGGAGTATTAAACAAAAGGAAGGAGAACTTAGAGTCATAACACTCTGGGCCTTGAAATGGCTCCAGAGGGATCATTTAGTCCTGCTACCTTTAGGTAAAAATACATCCAAATAATCTCAGAACTATTACCCTTTTATTAAAAATACTATGAAAAATTAAACTCTCTTTACTCACTCTCTTTGCATTGCCATGGATTGTATAGTTCATAGAAGTCTTCCACTCTTTACTAAAGTGGCATGACCCAGGGCACTGGCCTGAATTCAAATCTGGCCCCAGGCACTTAAAAGCTATTTGACCCTGGACAAGTCACTTACCTCTGATTTCCTCCAAAAAAACAAAAATAAATTATGAACTAATCCATGAATTATATGTTCACATTAAGGACTATTGCACAAGGATACTTTGCCTACACAACATCTTGTTAACTTATAGCAGAAGCCTGGTGGAATGGAGGGAGCACTGGACTGTGGTGCCAAATGATGTGGGTTTGAATCCTGGTTCTGCTCCTTCTGTGACCTTGGGCAAATCTCTTTACTTCTCTGTCAAATGCGCGGGTTGGACTTGAAAATCTTTAAGGTCACTTCCACCTATAAATCATATGATCTTGAAGTTGTCAATTTTGCCCTTCTATTGGCACCAGCAGATCCTTGGCTCTCCCTACTATGTGCAGTGACCAACCCAAGCAATTGGCATAATTCCTGAAATTAATCCCCATTTTGCCTAACAAATCAGTGTTTGTTGAGCTAATAGTTCCTAATGAGGATAACAGCTACTAGTTACAGAAGGTACCTGTTGGGAAACTTGTTGTTAGCGATATGAAATCCTCTACTTTGATCCGTATCGTCGCCATTTCTAAGAATATTTGCCACTCTAAATTATTATGGGTGATCAAAGAAAGAGTAATTAGAAAATTGTATCTTTGGTGTCCCAAACTAGTGGTTACAATTAATGATTACTTGTTGTTGCTCTTTCATTCAGTTGTGTTCGACTCTGTGTCCGTGGGTTTTTTTGGCAAAGGTATTGGAGTGGTTTGCCATTTCCTTCTTTGGCGAAATAATTTCTATCCTCTTGCTATTAGTAATATTTAAATAATAATAATAATTGATAGTTTACATTTGGAGAGCTTTTTTTTTTTTTAACAGTTTTGAAGTACTCCTAATGTAAATGGATTTAGTACCCTAATTTTACAGATGGGAAAACTAAACTAATCAAGGTCAAGTGATTTGTCTGGGCTCAGCTAGAAGAATTGGAACATATCTAATGACTCTTAGTCATCTAGTGGCATAGTAGATAAAGCACTGGCCCTGGAGTCAGGGAAATCTGAGTTCAAATCCAGCCCAAGACACATTAGCTGTGTAAACCTGGACAATTTATTTAATCTCAGACTGCCTCAGTCACCTTATCTATTAGCTGGAGATAATAATATCACCTACTTTACAGGGCTGCTGAAGGGTCGAATGATTGAGTATTTGTAAAACACTTAGTCCAGTTCCTGGCACAGAGTAGGTACTTTATAAATTATTCTTCCTGAAGTCCTCTGCCCTCATTTTACCGAGCCTATTAATTAAAAAAAATTATTATTGAAGCCTTTTGTTTTAATATCAGTCACATCCAGATAATGCTTTGACTCTAGTCCCTTGGAAGTGACTGCTCCTTTGTCACAAAGAAAAACAATAAACAAAAACCATGGACACAGTGAACAGTTTTAACAACGGATGCAACATTCTTCCTAAGGTTTCCTGAGAAAGTGAAGTTCAGGTTGGGTCTTGAAGAATGAATAGACTATAGATAAGCAGAGGGGAGGAGAGAAAGAGGACACATTAAACAGAGAAAACATAAATGTATAATTGTACAGAGAAAGTTAGGTGGTACAGTAGAGAGAGTGTGGGCCTGAAGTTAGGAAGGCTCATCTCCTTGAGGTCAAATCTAGCCTCAGATACTTCCTAATTGTGTGACCGTGGATAAGTCACTTAACCCTGTTTGCCTCAGTTTCCTCACCTGTAAAATGAGCTGGAGAAGGAAATGGTGAGCCATTCCAGTATCTTTGTCAAGAAAACCCCAGATAGGGTCACAGAGAGTTGGACATGACTGAAATAATTGAATGATTCATAGCAGGGGAAGGAATGTACGTAAAAGGTGCTGGAAGATAGTAAGGAGTTTGGCATGCAAAGTATAGCCAAGCTAAGGGCATAGCTAAATTATGGAGGGTCTTAGAAGACCAGCAAGCTTTATTTGGTAGGAAGTAGGGGGTTATTGTAGGTTCCTGACCAGAAGAAGGTGAGTACAATGTTGAAAGGGGTGTTTAGGAAGACTGTGGCATAATCGATTTTTCTGAGTATGGGATGCTTATTTATGCAGAAACCTATGTCTGGGCTTGGCTATCATGAAGTCTGTTGTTCACCTTTCCTCTCTCCCCTTTACAGCTTTCATTTGGTACCTTGTGATCTCTGTCTCCTTTCTCTAACACCTAGTACAGTTCCTTGAAAAGAATAAAAATGAAGGATGTTCATTAAATGAATGAATCATGGAATCTCAGAGTTGAAAAAGACCTATGAGATCATCAATTAATAAGTAAATGTTTATTTAGTGCCTCTGGGGTGGTAGGCACTGTGATAGACACTAGGGATACAGAAACAAAAATGAAGCCCTCCTTGCCCTCAAAGAGGTTATGTTCTGTCTAGTCTAACACACACCTTAACAAGATCTCCCTGAACAACATCCTTAGAAAGTGGTCATCCAGCCTCCATTTAAAGATATCACGTAAGAAAATATACTTGGGAAGCTCTAATTGTTAGAAAATGTTTCCTAAGTCCTCTTCTCTGTAGCTTTCCATCCATCGTTCCAAATTTTTTCTTCTGGAACCAAGTAGAACAAATTTAATCCTTCTTTTCTGTGCCAATCCTTCAAATACTTCAAGACAACCATGATGTATCCCCTACATTTTCTCTTCTGCAGGCTAAATGCTGATAATTCTTTCGACTTATTTTCCTTAGTTATGTGGTCTCTAGTCCACTGACCATACAGGTCACCTTCTTCTCCATACTTTTCAGATTGTTAATGTCTTTCATAAAATGGGATGCCAAGGACTAATGCAGTACTTCACATGGAATCTGACCAGGACTTCAACTGAAACAATGCATGAATTTCATCATAAGTACCCATTTAATATTTTTCATCTATTATTTGATTCATTCCCGAGATGAAGAAAGACTTGAGAGAAAGGGATATAGGCAGGACAGATTAATTTTGATGATGAGGAAGGGATCAAGGAAAGCAAAGAATCTGACTGGAGCTGGACAGATTTAGGTGGAACTTTGCTATGGAGGTTCCAGAGTCATTGAAGGGCTATGTGAGGCCATCATGCCTGGGTTTTGGTGGGGGAAGGTCCTGAAAGAGAACAGGGAAAATACCATAGAGAGGATGGTGTGGCAGAGAATATTCCCAAATCATCCTTCACCCATCTCCTAACATGTCCAAAGGCATTTGGAAAATAACTACAACTGAGCAGAAGACTGGGAAATGGTCCACCCAAGCAATGAGAAGCAGCACCCTTCTGCTGCAGTGCTTTGGGGCTTTATGTGAGATAGACCTCACGTGAGATAGTTACGAGTTGTATTGAGGTCATAAGCCAATAGAACAACAGCCAAAGGAGCAAGAGTACCAAGTACTACCATGACAGAAGTGTATGCTGTAACATAAGAGAAGAATTGTATTTATGTTATGTTTATAGACTCAGAAGACAAAATTTGGAACATAGATAGAAAGCTGCGAAGGTAAATTTCAGCTCAGTAACAGGACATATTTCCTAACAATTTGAGCTTTCCAAAGGTATTCTCACTGGAGGTCTCTAATCAAAACCTGGCCAATCACTTTCTAGGCCAACAAACTTCCCAAAGAAGTGTGCTTTCTCATAATCATACATACAGTGTACACACAAACCTTCCCTTGTGAATCCGAATCAACCTTTCCAATCTCCTCATGATCATGGCTCCTGGAAATGATTTCTCTGAATGGAAACTGGGAAACCTAGATCAAAGAGGTCCTTTTTTTTTTTTTTTTTGCTTGCTTCATACAAAGACAGGTTTCCAGAATGAAAAAAAAGCTTCGTTACACTGTTGATGTTGGATACACTCACATGCTCTGAGGAGCCTGATGGCTTGCAGACAGGATTGTGTTTATTCCTGGAAAATCAGGTAGCTTATTTTTATTTTTTAAATTTCACAGTCTGGAAAATTAATCAGTTGGTTCTAGTTGGGGCTTTCAAGCCTTTGAAACAGGGTGTTTATCAGCTTCCTTGGCTTAGCACAGTAATAAACAGACTCATTTTTCTCTGATGTTAGTTTCAAGTATTCCTTTGCCTGCTTGGATAAGTCATGGATCTGATTCTCCCTGGCAGACCATTTAGTATCACAGAGAGAGGAAAAGTCTGGAAATTATCCTAACAATAATATCTTAATTCCTATTTTCATATCACTTATCTCTTTTACTCTCATGACAACCTATTACCTTAATCGACACAGTTTGTACCCCTAACCCATGACAGCTATTTTACAAATGCAAGACTGTTGGCTACAAAATAGATTAGGTGAAATGCTGAGAAACGCTATTGTGTAGTTGGTGGAGCACTGGACTTGTAGTTAGGTGAGTTAGGTTTAAATCCTGCCACTGAAAATCATTAGCAAAGTAATCTTGGGGAACGCATCTAACCTCCCAGGGCATCAGTTTCCTTAAATCCTCATGGTGAGAATGTTTGTATTATCTGATTCACAGATCATTGTGAAGAAAAATTTAAATACTGAAATAGAGCTGTGATTTGCCCACCTGTCATCCCTTAACATGTGGCCTGCCCATCTCACTTTCCTATCCTACATTTCCTTGATGATACCTTTTGTTCATGCTCTTCAGAGATTATCGGTTAAATGTTGTTACCTGCTTTTACCCACCATGTGCCTCTCCATTGTCTTCTGCTTGATACTCATTTTTGATTCTTCAGAGACTGTTGGATTCCATCTCTTACCATAAAGCAATACCAATAGAATAAGTGAAACACTCTATTGATGTTGGTATTCTTTAAAAAATGGGCCTTGGTTTTGATGGGAAGCTTGGGATTATTCAAGGAGTTTTGCAGTTTCCTGAAGTTAATCCATCTGGCTCCCTTCCTGTTCAATTAATTTGTTGTCCTTCTGTACTCTTTGTCCTCAGTTATGGGGAAAGCACTTTGCAAATCTTAAAGTGCTACATAAATTATTATTACTGTATATGACTCAATACAACTCATCCCAATTACTTGCAGCACAATTCAAGGTATGCCCCCTACTGACCATGCATCAATACTGCCATCTTCCTACTGCAAGGACAGTATACTTCTTTGTCTATTGTAGCTTATAGTGACTGGTCTTTTCCAATGCCTCATCTTCATTGATTCAACCTCTCCCAGCCCTCTTCTTTGTTCTCCTCCAGTATTTTAAGCTCATGAGTTTTCAAATTCCTCATCTGTACATTAAGGAGGTGATACTATCTCATCTTTAAGATCTCTCCCAGGTCTAGTTCCTATATCCTATAAAGTAACATAGTGAATAGAGGGCTATCCTTGGAGTCATAAAGATCTGGAAGATCTGGGTTCAAGTGCTATCTCTAACACAAATGGCTTTGTAACTAGGGCCAATCACTTAAACTCTCATTATTCCAGGTAACTGTAAATTATAGACCAGTTAGAGATAGTCTACCTGCATTAGTGGAGGGAATTACCACAGTAAAAGTCTTCCTGATATCTTACTATAAATATGTACATGTTATTGCATAGGGTGAGGGGGACAGACCCCAGGAAAGGGGCACCACAGGAATCTCACCTGGAGATGCCGATGGAGACACATGGCCATGCAGAGAGATGGAGGGTGCAAGGTTAGACAGAATGTGATCACCTTGGGGAGGAAGAATAATGCCCCAAACACAAAGCCCCATTATTTCTGTTCTGGTTAAAATATATGTGTGTGTGTGTATGTATGTTTATTTTTATCCATTTACATATAAATGGATAAAAACATTGCACACATATGTAATGTTACATCCATTTAGGGTTCCTCTATTTGTATGGAAAAGTTTAGCATTAAAAGAGACAGAAAAAGTATTTTTATGTAAAGAAAAAATTCTATCAACCTGTAACAGATGCACTGATATTGCTATTGTTATACATGAACAAAGAGTAAAAAGAGAACATTGTTTTAATAAAAACAGCTAAAATATGTGTATGGAAAACAGCTTTCTAATGGCATTTGAATAGTTTGGGAAAGAAAAATGAACTGTGGCATAAATCTAAAGACTCAAATAACCTTGGAATGTTGTAGAATGATTTCTTATTTTTATATGAACAGTCTGATGACTTAAGGGGACAGAGAAAGAACTTTATTAAAAACCTGGGGAAAACTGAGTATGAAGAAGCAGGTCAAGGACACAAAATGTAATGTAGGCCCATGTTAAGCATTTAGGAGCTGCAAGGTATTATGGTCTCACCATTCATTTCCATAGAACTGTTTTCCAATTATGGAGACTAAAAGGTGAGAGGTGGGGCTGGAGGGAGGAAGGGGGGGGGAGAGAGGGAGAGAGAGAGAGAGAGAGAGAGAGAGAGAGAGAGAGAGATCCCATAAATATTTGAAGACTGATGACTTATTGAAAATGGACTATCGATTTCATACAGGAAATTTTGGGATCTGTTCCCTTTCAGTGAAAGGCAAGTCACTTAAGAGTCAGGGTCCTTAACCTTTGACAATCTGATGAAACCTATGGACACCTTCTCAGAATAATATTTCTAAATTTATGAAATAAAATATGTATGATTACAAAAGTTAAATTGAAGTGAAGTTGTTTGAAAAAAAATTAAGTTTATGGACCCCAGGTGAAGAATCTCTAATTTAAGATCTCTAATCTCTAATCTAATCAATCTCTAATTGAAAGATACCGGTGATTGGATATAGGAGAAGAGACTGAGAATAAAGATGAAAGAATCTTAAGGAATTTTGAAGAAATAGTAAGGAGGTTGAAAAGTAGTTTGTAGGAGCTTTTCGAAGAAATCAGCAACAAACCAATCAGCTGAAAAGGTTTTGGATTCTTATTCCTGATGGGTTGAATGAAGATTACTGCAGTTTTAATTACTATTCCTCAGCACCACCTAATGGTAAAGCTTCTCAGAAGTACATACAGTATTTTAGTCTTGGGAAGGAAGAAAAGCAGAAAGGGGAAACTGGGTACTATTGCTTCCTTGCTGTCTATGAAGAGCAGAGTTGGGTAAGCTGGTGTGTGTTGTCCAAAGAATCAACCTGAGATGCTTATTATGGCCTCTGTTCTGATTCGCCAGTGCAGCATCCAAGTTAGTGAATACTTTTCTTACCTGGCTATATAGCCCAGAGAAAACTCTGCAGTTCTCTGGTTCAAAGGGAACTACTATTCATATTAAGAAGTAACACACTCTAAATACTTTTAAAAAAATAAAAAGTTGAATGAGCCGGTAACTGCCACCTTCAAGTTTAAAAGAGGAGAGTCTTTGCCCGGTTGGAGAATGGTAGAGAATAATAGGCAAGCAGTTGAAGGAGAAGAAATTTCAAATGCTGCAAATATTCCTGAATGAACGAATGACCTCTGAATCTATAGTCCAGAGTCATGAGGAATCTCACACACATGAGTTTTCTTTCTTCATGTGTCATGTGTCAATCCTGTCAGGTTCCCCTAAGTGTGTGTCCACTCTCTATTGCAGACACTGAGTTGTTTAGTGGAAGAGCATGACTTACGTGGATTGTGACATATTTTGTTATTTATGTACTTGCTTTAATATATGAGAACCTATGATGTCATTTCTTTTGTCCTCTTGCTAAATGAAAGGTTATTTTTTATCCAGAATTATCATTGTGAGTGATTGTATAAATACAAATACATTGATGAGGGCTTAAAGCCTCTAGCTGAGCAGGGAGAGAGTATCTCCTCTTACCAGTTACCCCTAGGACTGTGAGAGAATTTGAACATAACCTCGTGGTGATGATCTTTTCCTAGAAACCTAGACTTCCTAGTGTGAGGGAAGTTTGGGGTGGGTTAGGCAACCCAGCAAGTGAATAGAACTCTACCTGCCCTACATGAGAGGGGAATGTTGTGTTATATTGTGTGGGTTGCCAAGTCACTTGAGTATTACATATACATATATCCACATTTTCTCTTTGAATCATAGATAGATATAGATAGATAGATAGATAGATAGATAGATAGATAGATAGATTGATTGATTGTTGTGTTTGGCCTTTGTTTTCAAAGAGGACCATGACACCAGGAAAATGATGATATGACTTGTAGTTGACTTTGATTTGAGTGGCGGAGGGCTGTGCAAGGTCACCTCACTTTCTCCTCCAGAATTATTTGGGTCCAGTGACCTGATATTCGTCAGGATTACTGGAGATAGCCCAGGATACAATGGCAGATCTTGGCCCTTTTTAGGCTAAAGCCTTTTCATGTTCTCACTTTGAGTGAGGTAACACCCATTCAGTGAATAGGCCCCTTTAAATAGAAAAATAAAGAGAAAAAAAAATCAAACTGGGAGGGGAAGACCCTCTGGGTTGCTGGCCAAAAGAGAAATAGTTACTATTTGCATTCATTCTGAGCCCGGAGGGCACAAACACCTATACGACATACACACATATACAAAAATATCTTTTTGGGAGAAGGAGTCAGTCCCCAAGGGAGAGCTTTCAATACTCCTCCAGAAGCTTGGTTCCATGAATATTCACCTCTGAAACCATGTAGATTACTACTCCATGGCTGTTCTTTGGTTGAAAATATTCTCACCTTTCCATTGCCTCTCTAGGACTGAATCAAGGCATTCTTTCTACTGTCCCATTTCCTCAGCTGTTGTCACCTCTGGGGCATTTGGCCACAGTTTACCTTTGTGTCGAGTACATGTTGTTGAGTACATGTGACTCTCAGGTGTCTTACTTCAATCGTGAACAGCTCCTGTACCACATCTCCTTCCATCTTGAAATCACCAGGACTTGTTCTGATCTAGCTTTGACAAAAGGCAAAATAATAGTTAGCACTTTAAATATGTATATGTATTTAATATAATATAATAATTTACATATAAATATATAAATATAGCACTTTAAAATTCACGAAGCACTTTACATAGGTTATTTCATTTGATCCTCATAACAACCCTATAATATAAGTGTTATTATTATTATTTTATGCTTGATGAAAATAAGACTAAGAAATGTTAAATGACTTGTCCAGGATCACATAGCTAGTAAATGTCTAAGTTATGATTTAAACTAAAATTTTCCAGACTCAAAGTTCAGTACTCTATTTACTAAGTCACCCAGAGGGGCTTAAAACTGTCTTGTAGACCAGCAGAGTGGAGGTGCTCTGACAGCTATGGAAGCCAATCCTTTTTCATTTATAAGTATTGAAATATAATTTAAAAGGCTTCTTTTTTGAAAATATGTTGAACAAAGGCTGTGATCACATTAAGTTAATTAGGAAAGTCCTGTAATCAGCCTCCTACAAATATGTTTTCATTATTGGTTGGCAAATCACCAAAGGATATTGTAGTCTTGGGTTAGCAAGCAGATATGGACACGGTATGGTCGTGTTAAAGAGGGAAGTTAATTTTGAGATGCTAGTAGAACTGTCATCTTAAGACCCCCACTCCTCCCACTTCATGTGTTGATCTTGGCTGTGAGCTAGCCTGATGGACTGAGGAATGAAAAGGGTATTGAGAGGACCAGACCTCTAATTCTCCTCTACCACACCTCAGTGATTCACTATATCAGTTTATGATGATTAATCCCTTGGAAATGTCTGGAGTCATCTGTTTGGAAAGAGTACTGTGATTGGCAGGAGTGTGAGCGAAGGGGCCATGTAGTAAAACATCAAAATTCCTTTTTCATCAATTAAAGGAAAAATTGTGGTGGGGGTGGGGGTGGTAGGTTTCTCAGAGAAAGGAGAAGAAGGAGCATGCCATCTGTCTTCCAACACACAGACAGGAACAGGGCACGAAGAAATGGCTGCACTGTGGTGTTGCCTTAGTGGTTAGGAGAACAGATGGCATTTTCCTGCCAACCCTCTGTCTTTTATTGGGATTTTCCTGTGTTCTGACCTGAACTTCAGTGTTCCTTCCACATAGTTGAGGATCTGGGATTTCCCTCTGTTGTGGTGGTGTGTTTAGAACAAGATCCACATTCCCCCAATGGAGAGTAATATCATGATGACTGAAACTGCAGGATATGAAGAACATGGAATCTTATTGTGTTATAAGATATGATGAATATAGGGAATTTGGAGACATTTAGTATGAACTGAAGCAGAATGAAGTAAGCAGAACCAGGAGAGCTATTTACTCAACAACCACAGTAAGGTAAAGGAAAACCATTTTGAAAATAATCCAGAAGTTTAATTGGTGTAGTCACCAAAAGAAGTGGTGGATTACAGAGGTAGAATGAGGCATGAGATGTCAGAGTTGACCAATGTTGTGATTTTTTTTTCACTTAACTATTATTCTTTATTACAAGAGACAGTTCTGTTAGGGTAAAGGGGAAAAGACAGCTATATTTTTTTTAAAAAGTTATGAATAAAACTTAAAAAAGAAGGAAAGAAAGAAAACACCACTGAACTGACTACAAATGTCTAAAACCCAAGAGCAGAATTATGTTGATTGGTTTGGTAGACATGCTGAGACTCCCTCGTCCATATCACCTGTCCTGGCAGATGCTGAGAATTTGGGGAAGATAATTGCATAGGCAAACTCAAAGGAAAGGGATATTCTATTTTTTTTTGTCCAGAGAAATACTCTCAACCACTAGTGTCCTTCCTGCCATAATATCTTGTATTGAACTATTTTGTACTTTGTGTGTGTATAAGTATATTATATGTATATGTATATGTGTATATATACACACATATACATTTAAATATGTATACATATGATAAACTCATATTTAAAAACATTTATATTAACTTTCTGTTTATGACTTAAAGATTTTATGTGTTCTTGTTTTCTCCATCAGAACATAAGCTAATTCTAGCAGGGATTATTTCATTCTTCACACTTGTAATCCTCATCACCTAGCATAGGACCTGGCATTTAGTAAGACCTTAATAAATAATTGTTGGTCGAGTGGGATGGAGAATCCTACCTGTAGCCTACTTAAGTAAGGCAACTCTAAACTAGGGAGTTGGGAAAAAGGAGGGTTCTTGCATGTTATTTCCACCCCAGAAAAAGTTCTTTGGGAAAATTTTAAATGGATATATGAAGTAGACATTTTTTTTGGAAGCATAGTTTGTTTCCCATTTGCAAGTTTTTTTCTTTGTTTTGTTTTTCTTTCACAGAATCAAACACAAGTCCTTATGGCTCATGCGTGGTTCATAGGGCAGCTAGGTGGCTCAGTGGATAGAGCACTGGTCTTGGAACCAGAAAGACTCATCTTTTGACCTCTGACACTTACTAGCTGTATGGCCCAGAGTAAATCACTTAATCTTGTTTGCTTCAGTTTCCTTATTGGTAAAATGAGCTAGAAAAAGAAATGGCAAACCACTCAGTCAGTATCTTTGCTAAGAAAACCCCAAATTGGGGTCACAAATTTTTGTACATGGCTGAAAAATGACGGAAAAATTGAACAGGATTCACTAACTTTTCAGATTCTATGTAAACACGAAATCAAAACAATACAACTGGGAAGATAAGAATAATATGGCAGCATCTTTGATACTAGTTCATATATATTTGGACTTTTTCAGTTCAGCTCTACCCAGGTATTCTTTCACAGGCAGGGACTTCACTTATTATCCTTTCAAAGTAGAAGGCATTACAATGAAGGTGGGAGTGTGTAAGCCTCTGCAAAAGTCATAGCAGTGTAGTTTCTCAGGAGCCTGTCAGCCTGCAGACAGGTGCTTTGAGTATGCTCCGTGTATGTGTGATTGTGGGTGGTGTCAGCACACGTGTATGCCCAGTATTAGAGCAAAATGTATCTGTTTTTATGGAAATGATTATAGTGTATAGCAAGGTAGTACTTGAACTTCACCTCTGGCCACTTTATAGGGTTTGGATAAGAGATTCCTGAAAGCTGCCCATTATTTATTAGCAAAGTATGGTTACTTAGAATAGATTAAGGCTATGTAATTTCCGGTAATTATTATTTGTGAAAATCCCATGTTGGTGGGGGAGGGGAAAGGAAGACAGACAACTACATGTTACAGGTGTAATTTGAGTTCCCTGCCTCTTATACCATATAAGAACGTAATCACAGAATCACTGAATGGGATGAAGAATGAGAATGAGAGATGGGAAAAGGACTGATTGATCCCCACAGAGAGCCTGCTCCTTAATCCCACCAAATAAAACAAGCTAGAATCCTTACAGAGAAGGCAATTACTTCTTGTACTAAGCGCCATCATTGAGGACAGGAAGCCTGGTGAGTGCCTTTATCCAACATATAGGCAGGAGTGGGAAAGGGAGAGAAAGAGAAAAAAAGAAAGAAAAGTGAAAGACCATGTCATTCTTTCGCTCAAATTACTTCAGTGGCTGTCCATTTACTCAAAGATACGATGAAAACTCCTTGGTTTCGTACATAAAACCCTCCACAAACTGGTTCCGTTTACCTTTTCAACCTCTTAAAATATTATTGCTTTTTATATACTCTGTATTCTAGCCAAACTAGATGACTTGTTCCCTAAACCAGGATTCCATTTTCTTTCTCAGTGTATCCACACAAGCCATCCCCATATCTAGAATATACTTTCTTCTCATCTCCACTTGCTGATATCCTTATCTTTGCTCAAGGCTTCATTTAGGTGCCATTTCTTCTCTGAGGATTTCTCTGGTCTGATTTCTCCAGTTATTAGTTCTTCCTTTCTCTCTCTCTCTGTCTCTCTTCCTCTCCCTCTCCATCTCCCTCCCTCTTCCCCTACCCCTCCCTCTCCCTCTGTCTCTCTCTCTTCCCTACCTCCATTAAATGACTGGCATCTGTAACAATTTCAAGTTGCATGAATTGGCTGCCGCTTCACTTTCTGGCCATTTCATTTCAATATTTAGTCTTTCTACCATTTTAATATTTAGAAGATCACACACACACACAAAAAGCATCATATACAAAGTACATTGCTGTCGAGTAGCATTATGTTATGGGAATCTGAAGATCTTCCCTGCCCCTAGGCCCTTTGCTGAAGTGGCTACGTGACTGAGAACCTTCCCAGATTTGAAAGTATACTCTGTCCCTTAATAGGCTGAATGTGGTCACATGGAGCCTATGGAGGGAGGATTGTTCTTCAGGAATGCCCACACCTTGTTGCTTTGTGATTGGGCAGTGGGACAAGAGGGCTGTGACATTCTCCAATCCAGGAGAAGGCTATATATACCCTGATGTGAGGTTTTGCTTTGGGGCTCACTTTGGAAAGAGTTGTGTGATTTGGCCAAATGAGACTCTGGGAAGCCGTTGAGCCCCCTGGCTTTGAAAAACCCAGATGTAGGTGTTTCCCTCTCTGGTAACTGAA
>CM053586.1:303335023-303356762 GCA_028646515.1 Pseudochirops corinnae | reverse complement strand
ATGATATGTGTATATACTATGTTACATATAGTATTACATTCTATACACAGAATAATGTAGTATATAATACTATATGTAGCATACTATAGACTATATACACACAAACACACACATATCTATCTATCTATTTATATTTTGATACTTTGCTGCCTTTGTGATGTCGTTGAATAAATAAAAATATTCAGGACATTGAAACAGCGCCTAAATAAGTTTAGGATTTAGCCATCTGAAGCTAGCTTTTAGTCACTGATAGTCTGATTGCTTGATGGCTTTCTTGTGGTAAAGATAGTAATCTAGAGAAGCCGTCACCTCACTTTTGCTGCCTTCTAGCAACTCAAACCATCCCAGAAAGATACTCCTACTTTTTTGAAAAAGAAAACTCTTGAGAAGCTTTTTTTGAAAAAAATCCCTGAATTATGTGTTTTGGTGTGTCATAGTCCTTAAGAGTGAAGGATTCTTCCTGAGGTCTAACCTAAATCCCTTTGGCTACAAAGCAGACATCTTATGTGCATACCAAAGGGGGAACGTGGCTCAAAATCATGAAGTCTTCTGAATTTCTTTGGCCATCTGTGTACCTGGCAACATGCTGACTTCTCTATGCATGCCACTGTGTTCCAGTGTGAGCATGTTTGTATTACTACCAGTGTGTGTGTGTATGTGTGTGTGTGTGTGTGTGTGTGTGTGTGTGTGTGTGTGTACATATGCATGCAAGTGTGTACAGGAGCGTGGGTAAACAGATCTTTGAATCACACAGGCCAGCCCATCCTGGTGGGCTTTGTCTCTGACTCAGTTACCATGACAGCAAGGAGAGCCCCTGATTCTGTAAACAGAGCTCTGTGTGGACTGAATGCAGAGGAGAAGCACGTCAGCATGTGTATTATTCAGAGCTAGAGTCAAAAGATCTGGCAGACAAAAGCAAGATGACCAGACTTTCAGTGAGTGTTCTTGCTGTAGATGAATATAGATACCAGTGATGCTTTTTCTTGTGTATTGTAACCCTGAGGTATTATGGCAGGGACAAGAGCCTAAGGTGAGATAACAGAATTGCCTGACTTCTGGCCATCAGGTAATTATTATTTTTTTTTGGCAGGAGGAGGGGGCACCTCAGAAAATGGTTAATGATGATGGTGATAGCTTGGATTAATGTTGCACTTTGCAGTTTGTGGCACACAAAGCACTTTGTTTCATTATCTCATTTTTTTCCTCATAACTGCCTGGTAAATTATTAGTGCAATGACAATTTTTTCCTTTGATATCTGTGTATTTTTCTATTCTACCACCTCTGTGATTTCATAAAATAAATTAAAACATTAAGCACATTGAAATAGTGCCTAAATATGTTTATGATTTATCCATCTCAGGCTAGCTTTTAGTAATTGGTATGTTAATTAATTGTTTTATGGATTACCTGTCACAAATATCTTTCTACGACAGATTCCCCATCTCAGAGCAGTTGAGTTCAGTTCAGATAATTTAATGGTTCAGATAAATAAATTTTGATACTACTCAAAACAAAACATAAGTTAGGGATACAAATCTGATGTCAAAAAATCACATGTAGCAATAAATGTTTTCTACATTATCTCTTGATTTGAATAACCAAAATAATTACTCCCCTTTATTAGTGTGGATCAAAGTTACACCAGGCACAGCAGGCAGCTACCTAAGGAGATACATGGCAGGTGTTGAAGGTGCTCACCAAGGAGAAATATAAAGTTGAAAAGAGTTGAGTGAGAAGAGTGGAGGAGAGCCCCTGTACACTTCACAGAAATTGCCAGAAGGTATAGGTGGTGCAAAATATAAATAATTAATGTAAATGCTAAAAGCAGCATCAATAGCAGACACAAAGCAATGGGAAAACAGTGCAATTAAAAAAGAAAAGAATAGAAAAGCCTTCTCCTCACTATCACCATGAGAAAAAGCAAATTTAAACATATGAGCTTTCCTTGCTCTGTAAGTGGTAGGAGTGTAAAATAAGGGGAAGCCACGCCTTTGCTCGTTTTGTCTTTAGCACAATTAAAGACCATATTGGAAATCCTGAAAATCGAGGGAGAGATTAATAAAATTGAAAATAATTCAACTAATAAATAAAACTAGGAGCTGGTTTTATGAGGGAAAAAACACAATAAAATAGATAAACCACTGGTTAATTTTATTTATAAAAGGAAGAAAACCAGATTACCAGTATCAAAAAATTAAAGGGGTGAATTCACTACCTGTGAAGAAGAAATGAAAACAATTGTTAGGAGCTGTTTTGCCCTATTATATGCCAATAAATTTGGCAATCTAAATGAAAGGGCAAATTATTTCCATGACCAAAGAAACTGGAATTTTGAGATAGTGAAGGGAGTGGGGGTAAAGTAGGGTGGGGTGGAGACAGTACATCAGGAAAATAGAAGGATGAATATGGGGACCTATCTTAGAGCCTCACAACTCTCTCATTATGCAGCTTTCCTAAAAGTAATGTAGTTGGGTGTGTGTCTTAAGTAAATCATTTCTATTTCCCCATATAACTAGGTACCTCCACTTACTAGCTTTGTGACTTTGTGACTTTGCTTCAGGGAAACATCCCCAAGCTTCTGATTCCTGACTTGTAAGAATATTGGGGGGACATTGCATGAAATGATCTCTAAGGACCATTTCAAGGCCAATATTCTATAATTACTCTCTTCTTTCCTTCCTTTGCCTTTCTTTTTTCCTTCCTTTCTTCCTTCTTCCCTTCCTTCTTTCCTCCTTTCCTCCCTTCCTTCCTTCCTTCCTTCCTTCCTTCCTTCCTTCCTTCCTTCCTTCCATCCTTCCTTCCTCTTTTTAAAGCTATCTCAGGGACTAGGACAGTGGTTCTCAACCTGTGAGTAGTGACCCCTTTGGGGGTTGAATGACCCTTTCAAGGGGTCACAGGGGTCACCTAAGACCATTGGAAAACACATATTTCCAATGGTCTTAGGAACCAAGACACCACTCCTCTTTTCTGTCCAGGTGGGTCGGCCCACATGCAGATATGCCCACATACGAGTATTAAAATGTCACAGCATTAAGAAGATTGAGAACCACTGGACTAGGGGCTTCCAGGAGGGAAATGTTGTGTAAAAAAATGGTTTTTTTTTTAATGCTTTATTTACTCTAATGAGGTGAAGTCACTTAAACCTCACTTAGAAATCAGTGCCAGCTCCAAAGTCCAGAAATCTGCTGCACTGTAATTTAAATTTAGCTATTGTACCTGCCTCTGCAGGCTTCATTCATGGAAATGCCTGGGCCATTCATAAAAATGACTGTCATACCTCTGTGATGTGTGGGACTCACAATTTGTCTCCCTTGGAGTGCTGAAACCAAAAGTGCTGTGAATCCACTCTTTCCCAGTGCTACTCTCTGGGCCCCCACATCATCCCAGAAGAATTGAGCTGAAACACAAATTCAGTAATGCCTTTCATGGTGCTTAGGAACCTGAGCAACATGTTATCAAAAATAGGTGTCAGCAAGCATCCCACACACTTGTGTGATAATTTGCAGAGAGGTGTGGGCTTAAAGGATGGAAAACCTTCTCCATCTGTGACAAGAACTCTGTAGCCATTTCAGTTCCATGAATTTGAAAAGATCCCACCATATCATGCTGCCTTCCTTTAGGGTAAGGGTTCTTAATCTGGGGTCTATGGACCCCTGAGGAGCCTAGAGATAGATTTCAAGGGTCCCATGAACTTGGATGAGAATACATTTTGTTTCAAAATAATTGGTTTCCCTTGCAATCCTTTGTTTTGATTTTTATAAATTTTAGAACATTATTCAGAGGTGTCCAGATGGTCAGAGGGGTTCTTGACACAGGAAGGGTTAAAGAATCTCCCTGTTCTGGGGGGTGGGAAGACTAGAATCAGCTCATACCTTCTTGACCATGTCTTCCCATAAATCATCCATTAGTGCCCTGCCTCTAAAACTACCTTATATTTAGCTACTTTGTATATATTTGCATTCATTAAGTTAATATTTAAGCTGTATATAGTCTTCTATATACTTGTCTACCCCATTAATGTATAAGGTTCTTACGAGCATGTCTTGTGTCATTCCTTGCACTTATATCCCCAGTGCCTGGCAGAGTTCTAGGAATATAGTAGGTTGATTATCCACCTTATGTGATAGAAGCCGCTAGGTGGCATAGTGGATAGAACTCTAAGCCTGACGTTAGGAAGACCTGAGTTCAAATGTAACTTTAGATACATACAAACTGCATAATCCCAGACAAATCACTTAACCTGTCTCTGTCTCAATCTCCTGAACTGTAGAATGGGAATAATAGCACCTACCTCCCAGAGTTGTTGTGAAGATCAGGGATAATATTTATAAAATGCCTGGTATACAGTAGGTGCTTAATAAATGCTTATTGCCACTTCCCCCCACCCTTGGTCTTTTAATATTTCTATCTTAGCAGTTGCTCTCACTACATGAGCAAGCTTCTTTTACATCAATCAGGTTATATATCCTTCATATTATATTTATCAGGTTCAGTTTATTGTCTATCTATGGCTTCACCATTATTAGCAATAATATACAGCACCTGACTTGCTTTTAGGGTCACTTCTCATGTTGGTTATTTGGAAATTATGCTATTCTATGATATACTACCATAGGGCATCAAAAGAATATTGGTAATAACAAGATGCATTTTCATTTCAGGGAACAGCTGAAGGAAAAAGGAAGGAAATAAGAATTTATTAAGTGTGCCATGTACTGCAATAAACCTGGGGATACAAATACAAGGGAAAGAAAAGAACAATCCCTGCCCTCAAGGAATTTGCATTTTTAATGAAGGAAGATGACATACCAAAGGGAGCAGAAAAAGAGGGGGAGGGGAGGAAATGAAGGTACCCTGCATGGAGGGCATGGTTTTGAAGTCCAGAAAGTCAGGAACAGAGCAAAAAGGGAAATAAAAAGCGTGATGCCCTTTTTCCCCCAGTAGAATTCATCCCACTCTCTCCCCTACTAAATTCTGGGACTAGTTTATCATCCATCTGCAGTGCCTATCCAAGATACTGATGTTACTACTAATAAACTAATGGACTAATTTAATAGCCTACCCATCCAATTGCATGTGATAGTCTGGGCATTAGATATTTTCATCTGATGGGGGGGAATAATATAATTGATATAATATTATCTGAGAGCCAGCATGGGATCCTTCCACAAAGACCATTGGCTGCAGTGTCAGAGGAAGTGGGTTCACATGCCAACTTGACTCACTAGCTGTATGAGCGTGGACAAATTAATCATTTAATCTAGTTGAGCCTCAGTGTCTTCATTTGCAAAATAAAAGGGTTGGATTAGATGGCCTCTTACATACCTTTTAACTCTAAATCTCTAATCCTTATGATTTGCAAATAGTAGTAAATGGAGGACCTTTCTGTCTATTAGGAGTTCCTATTCCATTTATGTGGCAGCTATGTGGGTGGGGCAGTAGAGAGTGTCTGGCTGGGATTAAGGAAGACTGACCTTCCTGAGTTCAAATCTGGCCTCAGATACTTACTGTGTGACCCTGGATAAGTCACTTGACCCTGTTTACCTCAGTTTACTTCTCTGTAAAAGGAGCTGGAGAAGGAAGTGGTTAACCACTCCAGTATCTCTGCCAAGAAAACCCCCAACTGGGGTCATGGAGAATCTGACATGACTGAAACTGAACAACAAATTCCATTTATATTCTGCAAAGGATTGCCTTCATGATACTAATGAACATCTTTGACAGGCTTTTCCCTCCTTTTTATGCCTTGCTTGTTACAGACTTTGTTGAGCCAAGTTCCTTGAGTTTGTCTCTATCAAGGAATCTTGTATGATGATCAGATATTTATAAGAGTTTCTTTGTTGGTGGAGTCTTTAAAGCTACCTTTTCCTCTACTTAGTCAAAAGTGTTCTTGTAACAATCAACTTCAACAAAAACACTTGTCTTTATTATTCTTTGTGCCATTTCAGCTATTTGTGTGAATGTAGATTGTTAAAAAAAATATCTACAAGCCATCTTATTTTCTTATGTTTTCATCAGTGGTATCCTTGATTCAATTCTTAATAGATTTATTTCATAAAGATTTTTATTTAGATAAGAAAATAGTCTTCCAGGTCAGTACTTGGTGAGGTCTTAACACCTACAGGCTTTTAAGTTCGGTTGCTTTGGATTAACCCAGCAGGTGTTTCTGATAGACTATTGTGGAGGTAGATCTTCAGAGATGTAACCTTGCCCACCCTTAAGAATTTTAAGCTGCTTGGTTTTGGGACTTGGCCAGGGGTACAACCGCTTTGATTGAAGAATGAGTTGATTAATACTTATCTCAACCTTCTGAATCTACCTGGTTCTAGACCTCTAGATCATGCTTCATCTTGTCCAGCCATCCACCAGTACACTAGAGCTAGGCACCATAGGCATTTGACTACACAACTTGCTGGCATGGGTACATCTTTCTCACCCTCCCACTCGTACAACCCTGATTTTCACATTTTTCTTTAAGAACAATAATCAAATCAAAATTACCATTAAGGAGAAAGGATATGATTCTCCTTCAGCTAAGCTAATATAATAACAGAAAGTAGTCACACATGGTAAAGTTTCAAAAGTGTGAAGATATATTACAATATGGTTCATGCCCTGCCATCTTTTTATGAGATGTGAACCACTGTAACTGGGTCAAACAGGAGCCATTGATTGACTATGACTCCCCATTATGACTTAAAACAGCTGAAAGAATTTCATGGGTTGATCCATCAAGGATTTGCTGTCTAGGGATGTAAGAACTCCATTTTAGGGATAAAAAAGCTCCAGAACAAAGGATTCCTGTTTGAAAGTTGGAGTCAAGACACTGAAAAGAAATCATTTGTGGGGTGGGATAAGAGGAGAAGAGAGCTTATCTTTCTTTTTGTTTCCTCATTCTCTCTCCCAACTGAACATGTTTTCAAAGAGACTGGACCTACAGAAAACAACACATCCAAACAGGATCAGAGAGACACACTGAGGACAAACACAAACATAGCAGATGTGGAAAGATAGCTACCTGAGAGAGAAATCAGCTTTACCTCTTGCCCCAAAGAAGAATATTATCTTTGGACTTAGGAAAGGACTTCTAGTAATTAGGAGTTGTGAATTTACCCTTCGGTAAAGGAATGGAAGAGTATTGAAATCTAAATGTTTCATCTCTAATCTCTGTTGTAGCCTAATTCAGGGGGTCATAACCTGGGGTCAACATACCCCAAGAGGTGAGTGGATAGACTTGAAGATTTTCATGAACTTGGATGGGAAATTAATTAAACCTTTAGTTTCATTCATCTCTAATTGAAATTTAATATTTCCTTCAATTTAGAATGTAGGCAATAATAATATTCAGGGATCCATATGCTTCACCAAAGGGTCCATGACACAAAAAGCTTAAGTTCCCTTGGTCTACACAAAACCTTCCTTCTCTGAACCACATTTTCATCTGAACTAAATAAAGGGAGATTAAGCACAATTACACACCCACCCACACATAGATTTTTTCAGTATAGAAATACATTAAACTCAAAATGGAAAGAGAAAAGACAAGGACAAGGAGGGAGGGTGAGGGATCTAACTGGGTTGGCAGACTGGGTAAGGGAATAATCATGAGTAAAATAGTTGGACAAAAGAAAATGAAGAAAGGATTAAAAGGGAAGGAGAAATAAAAACCTGAAATCAGAGGTAGTTCAAGGAGAAAAGAAGTTATCACAACAGAGAAAAAACAGACCATTTCATTTATAGATCAAAAGTGGGAACCAAACTCCCTTTCTTTCACTACCTTCTTATTTATAAAAGAGTGGGGGAGCAAAAAGAAGGAAAAAATACAAGAAGTTAGGGTGGAGAAAAGTACACATTTGACAATCATAACCATGGGTGTGAATTGGATAAACACATAAAAAAAGAAAAGGATAGCAGAATGGAGTAGAATGCACAATCCAACAATATGTTGTTTATAAGAAACATACTTGAAACCCAAAGATTCACATTGAATTAAAATGAGGGGCTAGAATTCAATATATTATGCTTTAGCTGAACTCAAAACACCAGATATAGTAATCATGATTTCAGACAAGACTATAGTAAATATAGTCATGATAAAAATATGATCAGGGAAATTACACTATGTTTAAAAGGCAACATAGATAATATATATGAATCTACTAGCATAGCTTCAAAGCATTTAAAGGAAAAGTTAATTTAATTGGAGGGGGAAATAGATATTAACACTTACTAGTGGAGGATCTTAATCTACAACTTTTAGACCTAGACAAATGTAATCAAAAGATAAGGAAGAAGTTAAGGTCTTGAATATAACTTTAGAAAAATTAAAGATGATAGCACTCTGGTAATTACTGAATGGGGAAATAGAGAGAAATTTATGTACCACTTGGTTGTGCATAGAACTTTTAAAAAGTGACCATTTTGACCTTGAATTGATCAACAAAACTAGATGCAATTTTAAAAAATCAATACAGTATATAAACAGCAGTCTGATTTTCTTTAAAAGGGAGGAGAAAACTACATTATATCAAAAATTGACAAAGAACTTACATCACTAGAATAGGGAATAAAGGAAATCAAAAACTATTTTGTCCAACTACATGTCAGTAAAACTGATACCTTAAGAATTGAGAGAATACTTACAAAAACACATAATACTCAGATTAATATATGAAATTGACTATTTAAGTAATCTAATATCAGGGGAAAAAACCTGAACAAGCCCTAAAGGAACTCCCAAGGGTGGAGGGAGGTATGAGATTCCAGTACCATATGGATGTATAAGTGGATTCTATCAAGCATTCAAAGAACAATTAATTCCAATATTATATGAACTGTTTGTAAAAACAAGAGAAGACACTCTTACAGTCTCCTTCTATGACATAAATGTGGTTTGATAACTAAATCAGGGAGAGACAAAGTACAGAAACACAACTACAGACCAACATCCCTAATGAATGCTGATGTGAAATTTTTGTGTATTTGTAAACAGGTTAAAGTAATTTATCATGCTCTATGGCAAGGTTGCATTATGCTACGAAGGCAAGGTTGATTAAACACAAGAAATGCTAAAATATAATATAGATATGATTATGTCAATACATGCTGTGAAGACTTTTGAGAAAATTCAGGATTCAATTCTATTAAAAATTCTAGAAAGCACAGGAATAAAGCATGAGAGTTTGCCTAAGTATGGGAAGGAAAGAAATAAACATTTATGAAGCACCTACTATATGCAAGGTGCTGTGCTAAATACTTTATAAATATATCTTTTGAGCCTCAAAGCAGCCCTGGGAAATAAGTGCTATTATTATTCCCATTTTGCATTTGAGGAAACTGAAGCAAGCAGAGGTTAGGTAACAGAGATTAAGGGTTACATGGCTACTGAGTGTCTAAGGTCACTTTTGAACTGAGTTCTTTCTGACTCCAGGTTCAGCATTTGACCCACTGCTTCCTTTAATATCTATCTAAATAAGACCAAGCAATATATGTAATGGAGAAAAGTTAGAGGCTTTTCTAACATTAACAATGGTAAAGCAAGGTTGTCTATTATCACCATTACTATTGAATATAGTACTAGAAATGCTAACTTTAGCTTTAAGGTAAGAATGAGAAATCAGAAGAATAAGAATAGGCAAAGAGAAAACTAAATTGTCACTTTCTGTATGATTATTTGCTTACAAAACCCTGGAATCAACAAAAGTTAATTGAAAAATGAATAAAATGAGTAAAATTATAGCATATATAGTAAATCGACACAAATGATTAGATTCATGTATGCTACCAACAAAATCCAGAACTAGAAGGAGAAATTCCATTCAAAATAACCTCCTCAAGTTATATAAATTTGCTGAGTGAGGAGAGCAGAACCAGGAGAATTTTGTACACAGTTACAAACACATCATATCTGTGATGACTAACTTTGATAGACTGGACTGCTCTCAGCAATGCAAGGCTATGAGACAACTCCAAGAAACTCATGATGGAGAGGGTTATCTATATCCAGAGAAAGAATTAGAGTCTAAATGCAAATCGAAGCTAACTACTTGCTCTCTCTTTTTTAAATCTTGTTTTGTTTTGTTGCTCCTTTCTCATCCATTCCATTGGTTATTATTCTTCTTTACAACTTGACTGATGTTTAGTATGAAGGTATTTGTAGAACCTATATTGGATTGCATGCTGCCATGGGCAGCGGGGAGGGAGGAGAGAAAGGGGAAAAATTTTGGAACTCAAGGGTTTGTGGAACTGAATGTTGTAAACTAAAAGTAAATAAATAAATTTTAAAAAAATATAAAAAGGCAAAAAAGGTGATAAAAAAAGGTTACTAATGAAGATTAAACATAAAAGAGGATTGTGGGTACATCTCTCCTTCTTTCCCAGAAAGCCAGTTAAAGATTTATTAGGACACCAATGCTTTTGGACTGCATTTATATGGGATGAGGATAACTCCAGACAGCCTAGAGCACATTCCAAACTTTTTTGATCATGCACCCCTGTTGCTGAAATAGTTTTGATTATCCACCCCAATGTGTGTGTATTTGCTTATTTTCAAATTATATTTATGCACTACTCTACTAATATTTGTGCACATTATACATCTTATACAATAGGAAAAAAGGTAGCACATGAAAAAAATAACCTCCTATTTCTTCTTCAGGCTAAAAATTTCCATTTCTCCAACTTTTCCTAGTCTACCATGGTTTCTAATCTTCTCACCACCAAAGAACACATTGTTCTTCTCTGAATGTGCTCCAGTCTGTTCATGCTTTTCTTTTCCAAATGTGATCTGACCAGGACAGAATCCAATGGAATTATCAATCAATCAATAAACATTTATTATGTGCCTACTATATGCCAAGCAATGTGCTAAGCTCTAAATTATCATCTATCTTTTTCTCGATATTCTTGCCTTTCTTAACACAACCTAAGGTCGCATTAGCTTTTTAGGTTGCTGTATTGCTGTTGACTCTATGTTTTCCTTTTTTCTTTTTCTTTTTCTTTTTTGCTACATAAGTTATTTTTATTGGAGACAAAGATTAAAACATGATCCCTGCCAGAGCTTACATATATCAAATTCATCTTTCAGAAGCATTAATTCTATTACTTATGCCCACAATTCAATCTGAGTTATCATGATTTATATTATTGACATTTAGGACAAATGTCTTATTATACGCTGAAAACACAATCCAGGCCACTTAACTGCAGCTTCTCTCAGAGTCCTAAGTCTCCCCCCTTTATCCCAAGTTTGTCCTCCCTATGGCAGTTTTGCCCCAGTAGTACCCCAGTAGGGGTTACTTTCTTTACAACATTGTTGTTCTTCCATGATCTCAACTTCAGTATTTTAAAACACAGTTGTTTGGAGGCAGGGAAAAGGCTTGAAGAGAAGTACCAGGACAAACCCTGTAGCTCAGGACAGCTGTAGCCTCCATACATTTATTCCCTATCCTATCCTCTCTGTTCCCTGAAGGTTGAGGGCTTGAAGCAGGGTTTGCAAATCAGAGTAAAAGTGGGTAGAAGTAAAGAGCCCCCACCAACCCACTCAGAAAAGAAACAAGTTCTTCCCCATGTCCACAGGGGCACCCCAAGTACACCCACTCAAAATGTTTTATTCCATATGCAAATAGATTCATATATGCCCTGCAACTCTTTCCTTCTTAGACGCCTCCAAAATACTTAGCCTTTTTCCTTACAGAATGGAGGCAAGTTCTGAGTGATCTTTACTGGAGAGAGAAACCCTGTGTCTTTCCTTGGATGTTTTAAGGTCTCTGTATCTTCCAGTCATTCATTATCCTCTTGATTCTTTCTCTTCTTGTTATGCACTCTCATCATCGTCTAAGTACTCCCCCAGGTACTTAAACTCCCCCAACTCTTCCTGCCACAAGTAATTGAGGTTTACTTTGAATCATGCCAAACAACTTCAGGATCCAGGACTTATTGGGGGTTGGCATATTGACTTCATTGTCACCTGGTTGTCAGAGATCAGTATCCTATCTTTCTTGATAATCCTCAAGAAAGGAGGCTCCATAGAGTAGGGAAAATGCTCCAAGGGCCCTGCATCCTGGCCGATAGTGAATGTAGTTGCTTTGTTACCACCCAGGATGGAATCCATTTCTGTGTATTTATTGGGTCATTCATTCCTTGTTCGTTTTATTTTTTTAGTTCTGTTGGTGAAGAAAACACTAAGTTCACCTTTCGGCTACTTGCCCAACTGGTGCAGATTGTCTCTGTACTCTTTAGGTGGAAAGCACTATTAGAAGCTTCTTCTTGCCAAAGAAAATTTGGCCAAGCTATCAAAGTCTTCCTTGTAGCCCTCAATTTGCTATTCTGCCTGCATGTTTGCCACAGAAAAGATGGAAAGGTATTTTTTACATGTACATATTTTTTTAATAGCTTTTCTATCAAGTTTTCTTTGAGTTTTAAGCCTTTCTAGGCAGTCTTTATTCAGGAAATGCTTGGAGTTAGGAATGATACTTTCAATATCTGTTTCCTCAGACTGTATCTGTGAGGACTGGGACCTCACAAGGGCTCATGGGATTTGATGTTTCAAGGGGTCCATCTAAAGTGACTAATTCTGTCTGTTCCCTTTTCTGTACCCTATGTACCACCATCATCATACTGCTGTGTGATGAACTCTGGGTACCTGGCCTCTTTGAGGTCTGGTAAGGCCAGAATTATCTGCCTGTTCCTCCCACAGCAAATGCACAGTTGATTTTATAACCCCCAAAGTAAGATTCTCCATTTACCCCTGTTAAATTCAATTTATGCCTTACTGAATTCATAGATTAGGAGCCCAAGTTAAGGGAAATTTACCTCTTAATAGCTTATCCTACTTTGCCTGGTTCCTCGATGCTCCTGTTCTTTGTGGTCATACTGAAACCCAAGATTGGCAAGTGTTGGTGCAACAGGAATCTATAACACATGACATCTACACTCTATTACTCTCTCGTGTTTATGAGGCTAGTCCCCTTGTACATGGTAACTACAAAGTTCATATATCAGAAAACAGGATTATGATTGGAATACAAAGTCAGCAGCAGTTCTCTGATTGGACTAGGATTCAGAAATGTAGCCAAATTCCTGACCTATCATACCTCTGCGTTGCACAGAATGTTTTTAATTTGCCTCTTGCCAAGAGTGATAAGAAAATCTTTTGAGTAAGAAAATATGTCATTATATTTCACTCTCTCAATCTTGATTTGTAATTAAACCTTCTGGTAGGTTTAAAAGGTGAACTCCAATGTATTTTGTTTTCATATACTCAGTGACAATTTTCTGGTTTGGGATCCCAAACACAAATTCAACCATTTATTAACTACCAGAATAGTAATGTTGTTTAATGTATTAAGTAGTAGGTAGACTTGAGATTTAAAAGACCTGGACTCATATTCAGCATCTGCAATTTAGGAGACACAGGACATTGTACAAATCACTTTCTTAGACTCAGTTTTCTTATCTGTAAAATGGAGATAATGCCAGTAGTATCTCTACCACAGGTTTTTGTGAGGCTCAAGTGAGACAATATATTTAAAGTGCTTTGAAAGCTTTTGACTCCATTTTAAAAATAATAAATATAATTATTATTATTACCAATATGCCCGACATTAACAGCTTTATAGCACAGAAGGATTCCTACTTACCTGTACTCCCTTCTCATCCCACTATGCCACATTCCCCATTACAGTCTCAAAAGAGTTTGATTAGATGAAGTGAGACTGTAGCTGTTGAGGGAAAGTCATACTAATTCAATAATGCACAATGACTTTGACTTTCAAACTCTGAGACAGAAGGCAAGCACAAATAAAGAGGTGTATAGAGCAAGTGAAGGGAAGCAGCAGGAATTCAGAACTAAAGAACCCTAATTAGGTGTCATATCCCTCCTCTGCTTCAAGCTGGCAGCCCAAAAAGGGGCAGCTACAGCTGTGCTTCAGGGCTAGTGATATAGTCTAGCCTCTCATCTCCATGTCATAGGACAGGTTCTTATTGTGAGATGTAGTGGGTAGCTCAAGAGAAATGTTTAATGGGCATATAACAGGGCTCACAATGTTAAATATCCTTCCCATTCTGCCTCTTGGTATATCATTGTTTCTGACCTCATTACTCAACTGAAACTGCTCTCTCCAAAGTTACCAATGATCTTAATTGCCAAACATGATGGTGTTTTCTCACTCTTCAGCCTTCTCACCCTTTCTGCTGAATTTAACAATGTTAAGCACCTCCTCATGAATTTTCTCTTCTCTCTGGGTTTTCATGACAGTAATCTTCCCTGGTTCTCTTCCTACATGCCTGACCTTTCTATTGTGCCCCCTAACCACAATATTCCTGGGCTTTTTCTTCCTCCTTCTTTTTCTCCTTCTTCCTCTTTCTCGATTTTTCTCCTCTTCCTCCTCCTTCTCCTTCTCCTCCTCCTCTTTCTCCTTCTCCTTCTCCTTCTTCTTCTTCTTCTTCTTCTTCTTCTTCTTCTTCTTCTTCTTCTTCTTCTTCTTCTTCTTCTTCTTCTTCTTCTTCTTCTTCTTCTTCTTCTTCTTCTCTCTTTCCTCATGAAATCCCATTGATTTAATTTTCCTTTCTATACAGATAAATCCCAGATCTATAAATCCACCTCCAGGCTCTCCCATGCCATTCAGTTCTCTAATAACAATTACCTATTGAACATTTTAATTACATGCCCCTGAGACATCTAAAACGCAATATTTTGGAAACAGAACGTATTATCTTTCCCCAAAACTTACTCCTTTTCTAAACTTCCTTATTTTTGCTGTAAAGGCACCACATTCTTCTAGTATTCCAGATTCATATCCTCAGCATTTTCCTCTACTCCTAACTCCATCTTACCCCACATTTCCAGTCATTTGCCAAATCTTACGATTTTAGCTCTGTAAATATCGGACTCTTCCCTCTCCTTACATAGCCACCACCATAGTTCAGACTGTATCCTCTCCCCTCTCTACTTCATTCTCCACAAATCTATCAAAATTGTTTCCTTAAATGCAAATCTTACTCCTCTCTTCAATAAACTCCATTGACTCCCTGTGAAACCTAGGATCATATTAAATTTTTTTTTTTTTGTTTTGGGTTTTAAAGCTCTTCACATTCTCTCCCCAACCTTTCTTTTCAGCTTAGTTACACATCATTTCCCTTTCTGTGCTCTACAGTCCTGAAAACTGACCTTCTCTTTGTTCCTCACACAAGGTATTCCATCTCTTTTTGTCCTGCATGTCCCCTATGTCACATGCACTCCCTCCTCACCTCTGCCTCCTAATTTCTCTCTCTTTTTTGAAGGCACAGCTCAAATACTACCTCCTTTTTTTTTTTGCTTTAGATGCCTTTTCTGATTCCCCCCAACTGCTAATCTCTTTCCTTCCTAACTTTTTCGTATTTATTTTACATACATCTATATGTACTTCTTGTCTTCCTCAAGAGGCCGTAAGTTCCTTATGAGTAGATTTTGATTTTTGCATTTTAACCTTAGGATTTATGATAGTATCTGGCATGAAGCAAGTGCTAAATAAATGCTTATTGATTGATAATTGGTTAGATTGAAATATCTCTAGATCATTCTCCCTTTTTACATATAAGGAATCTGAGATCAAAATGCATAGAACTGACTTGTCTTAGGCTACACAGATAGGTAAAATGGCAGAGTTAAGATTTGGAAGTAGCTATATTTCTTTTTAACTTCAAGCTATGTAATTCTTTTTCCACTCCACCATGTTGTTTTGTGTTAAATATATTTTTATTTATTTAATTAAGTATTTCCCAATCACATTGTAACATTTTATCATTTTTTGGGTAAATTTGGAGTTTCAGATTCTCTTTCACCCTCCTACCTCATCCCTACTTCTTGAGAAGGTGAGCAATACAATATGGAGTATACGTATGAAGTCATGTGAAACATATTTCCCTGTAGCATTGTCACCTGGATAACACCGTTCTCTGGGATCATCCTAGATATTTGTGACTACTTTCCACATTATACAAGTATGTCAGCTCTTTAATTGTAGTGTTCATTAAAAAATAAGAAAAAAGAAGATACTCCATAGCTTGAATCTTGTCATGGCACTCCCTCACACCCACACTCCTATCTTGGTCTCTAGTATTCTATAGGGAAGGTTGGCTTTTTCTAAGGCCTAAAGCCTCTCTTGTCTTTTTCACATACCTGTCACAGTTCCCTCATCATATCCCATATTTCAAGAGGTGTGTTAAAGCCAACTCAAACTTAACAACCTTTGTTAAATTTTCAGTGACATCATTAACACCTTGGAAATCAGCAAATGCTACAGGTCATGGACATGACTTATTGTTTTGTTGATTGCCTAGATTTAATAAATATATATATATATTTATATGAGTAGATTTTGATTTTTAACATATATAAAAAACATATATTATAACATATATAAAATGTTAATAATACAGTTTAAACTTAGAAGTCAATGATAGGTACATTTTTTTTACCCTGGAGAGCTGGTTGTTAAATATTTATCAGCATACCAATCAACATTCCCCACCCTTTTCCTTACTCCTCTATTTTTTTGTACCTTTAGTAGATTCCTTTCAACATAAAGTCAAACTGTAGTAGAACAAATTTCTTCTAAATAATTCATTCTCACTTTTGTGCCCTTACCCATGTCCTGGGGAACAAATGGTTCTATCTATTCTACCTTGGTGGGGATGGACATAGAGAAATACATGGTGGGCAGGAAGATGAGTAACTTTGGACCAACTGACTCATTTGGTGGCATACCTGACTTCTCACTCTTTCATACATAATCTGATACATTTGGGGCAGGGTAGAATGTTATTTTGTCCCTTGTTGATTGGACATTTTTATATCTTTTCTTCATGTCACCACCCTGGGCCAGTACTTTTTGAACATCCACTGTGTGTATGTTCAATTGTATAAAAGATATACCTCTTGCCTTAAAAGAGCTAAACATCTATTTAAGAAAATGCAGTCTTTAAACAAGAAAAATCATCAATCTACAAGCACTTATTAAGTATTGAATGTGTTTCATTGTATTGCATTGTATTAAATGCTGAGTGGTCTCAAAAAACTAAATGTGAAAGTGCCAATTGCTGTATTTTAAATAGAAGATATTAGTGCTGAGAGGACAGAAAGAGGAGTGACCAAAGTGAAATGGGATTAATCAAGAAGGTCACCCTTACTGGGTGTTTTTAAACAGGGGAATGACATGACCAAAGTTGTATGTTAGGAAGATTATAGTCATCTATGAGTTAAGCATAATCTTAGTGGAAGCATAAACTTGTTTTTTTTTTAAATTTTGATTTATTTTTAATGTATGGAATAAAACCAGAACAGTATAATAAAAAAAGATGATCGCACATGAAACTGCAAGCCTATTACGTACAACCTGCTATTTTACATATATAATAAAGTTATCATGTAAATTTCTTTTTTCCCTCTCCTTGCAAAGATGACTACTATTAGACACACATACACGCAAACACACATATATAGATACACTCATCTGTATATGTGTGAATATGTATATACTATATATGTATATATATGTAAAATCATTCTGTACATCTATTCATCAGTTCTTTTTCTCTAGATGCAAATAGTGTTTTCTTCATATGTCTTTTGTAGTTAATTTGGGTATTTATAATAGTCAAAATGCATGAGTTTAAAAAGAGAGCTTGAGGGGGAAGGGAGGAAGAAAGTATTTCAAATGGGAGCAAGATGTGTTCAAACATACCTGCTCAACATCTTCTTCCTCCTTTCACCACTTCAACCACTCCTCTCACTCATCTTCCCTAACTTATAAACCCATCTTAACTTCCTTGTTCACAGGGAATTTGCCAAAGAAAGAGAGAGAGTGGAGAACCGTAGAGCCTTTATGAAACTACGGAGACAGCAACAAATTGAGCGGGAGTTGAATGGGTATCGGGCCTGGATAGACAAAGCAGGTAAGAACGAATGGAACTCAGAAATTTGTTTTTGTTTTTTTTTCACCAAATCATTATTACTTACCTGTGATTTGCAGAATATAGTATTAGGCTGTAAAGAAAGAGGAAGTTTAAGTAAAATAAGCTTCTCTGCTCTCATGGAGCTCATAGTCTAAGGGGATATAAATAATTTGATAAAAGGAGTTCAGAGTTTGAAAGTTCACACTCATATTAGTGAGACCCCCTACTGCTTTGATTTACAAAGTTTAGACATCCTTGAGCTGCAGGAAACTATGAAATGTTGGATATTATTAGACTCCCTGGAACCATGACTGCGTCTTTGCTATAGAATTCATGTCTCTGTCTCCATATTTGCTCCATCAAACTTTTCCAGGGATGGTGAACTTAGTTCTGGCATAGACCCAGAAGCTAAGGGATAGGGGAGAACACAGAAGTGAGATTTTCAAGGAGACTTGACAGAATTTTTACATCTCACCCCACCTATGTTCTGTTCTAGTGGCCTAGCAGCAGAAAAAATGGCCAGGTATTTAGAGAAGTGGCTGAGTCTCATCATGCTTGTATTAATGCACTAACCCACCAGTTTCTGATTGAACTGACACTCAGATCATTATGAGTAAAGCCCTCTCTCTTTATAAGCCAGTATAAACTGGTTTCCTTTTGATTTTTAAGGTTGGGTTTCTATGTTATTCTGTGTCATCTTCCTGAGAAAATGCTAGGTTTCTAAAAAAGAAAAAAGATAAATAGGCCATATGACAGCCAATTATCAACTTCTCTATGTTCCTGGAGAAAAGAAATAATACAGAATTGTTGCTTCCTCTCAAGGTAATTCATTTTCACTCATCAGACATTTATTTATTTCCAACTATGTGAAAAACATTGTATTTAGCATACAAAGACGAATAAGACATAACCCTTGCCTTCAAGTAGCTTATAATGTAATAGGGAAGATGTGCACAAACAACTCTAACATAAAGCAGAAAGAATTATAAGAGAATTCTAAATGAAATGCTATTGGAATATTGAGTAAAAAAGAATTTGTTTCTCCTCTGGGGGTGTTATGAAAAGCTTCCTGAAGGAGGCAGTGTGTGTTTAGACCTTTAAGGATGGTGATGATTCTAATGGGCAGAAATGGGAGAAAGGGGCATTCCAGGCAGAAAGCACAGAAAGGGAAAAGCATGGTGTGTGTTTGGGGCATGGTCATAGCTGGTTTATGGGGTATAAGAAGGGAGTAGAAGGAGCTGATGTTTGACAAAGGAGCTGAGGATATAGAGTCTATGACAGCTAGAAAGATAGACAAAGGGATTTGCTTCATTTTGTATGTGATGGGAAGCTACTAAAGAGTTTTAAACAGGGGAATGACATGACCCAAGCTGGAAAATTATGCTCACCTATTAATTGAATTTCTAGCTAAAAGTTTAGGTTTTGGAGCACAAGTGAAAGGACAGGCCTAGCAACCTAGATCTGAGAGCCATTTAACTACAGCTGAGCAGTGAAGTTGAAGGAATAGGTAAAATCTCTAAAGGAGAAGGTGTGTAATGAGAAAAGATAGTTAAGGATAGAACCTGGGAGAATGGTAACATTTAGGGGCTCAGATGAAAAAGAGAAGGAGGAGGAGGAGTGTTGTGTGGTAGTGAAACCAATCAAGGAGAGAGTTTCTGGAAGAAGGGGCAAGTCAACTATTTTAAAGTGCTATCTACTGGTCAAGGAAGATGAGGACTTTTAAAAAAAGTCATTCAGTCAATAATTAGTATGTCATGTGTGACTTTACAATGAGCAGTTTCAATTGAGTATGTGTTGATATTTCGGCTTTCTTAGTCTATTGAGGAAAAAAAAGTATTCAGGCTAAGTAGTAAAGCTGATCTTGAACAGCCACAATTAGGTTATCAACAGCCTCCCTTGCAACCAGCTAGGTCCCAGAAGAGTCTTGTTTGGCCTGTTCCTAAAGGGCAGAACAAGGAAACGTAATTGGAAATTGCAGAGAGGCAAATTTATACTTGATAGAAGGGAAAACTTGCTGATGATTACAACTGTGTAGAAGTGAAATGGGCTGCCTCAGGAAGTAGGGGTTCCCCCTTATTGGAAGTCTTCAATCAGAGGCTGGATGGCCACCTGTTGAGAAAGTAGCCAGGATTCTTTTGGGGGTATGAATTGGATTTAATGGATTCTTAGGTCTCTTTCAGCTTTGAGTTTACAAAACTCTATTGAGCTGACCCATTAAAGTATTTGGGCTAAGTCAAAGGGTTATGTACAATAATGATAATAATTCTAACTAAAGTTATCATACTTTATTAGCACTTTACAATCACGATCTTGTTTGAACCTCACAACAACTCCAAAGGGCAGGTATCATGTTTATTTGATGGGCTCAGAAAGAAATATCATTGCACAGCTGAGGAAACTGGGGCTCTGTGATGTGGAATGACTCACCCCTGGTTATACAATAAATACTGGAGACGGAACATGAACCCAGGTTCTCCGTCTCTGATTCCAACTCTCTATCCACTAAATCATGCCACCTTCCAGTACTGCCCATATTTTTTATATGGATCAATACATGTCTAATTGAATATTTTATTCTAAAGCCAGGTATAACTTGTTTTAATACTATCTGCTGTTTGAAATCACCTGTATCTCATCTCCTACTCCATTAACATGAAAAATTGAAGGTTGTCTGTACTTCCATTTCATCTTTTTCCCTTTATCTACTAACATGGGGGTGAGGAATAAAAATGAATCTCCTCACATATTCCCCAAATGGTGCCCCAGTCCTTTGCTTAGATTAAGGATATTTGTTTATGAAGCAGTTGCTTTATATGCTCCATGTATTCCTGGTTTCCTTGGATATGGATCCCATCTGACAGATACACAAGCATTGAATTCAAGGGACAGGACCAAGGTTAGAATCTCACCCCCCCAACCCCATAGTGGCCCCAGGATGAATAAGGCCAAGGTAACATGCTTCTCTTTGGGTCTTTGCTTTAAAATCCCACTAAGGTTTTGATGGTTCAAGTTTCCTTTCAGTTGGCAAAAGCTGCCATTCTCCTCTTTCTAAGAAAAACACAAAGTCAACATCAAACTGCTCTTTCTCACCCTTCCCATCATGAGTGAACATGAGCGAGTCAGAGACATATGGGTTGCATTTCCCTGGGAATATATGCATGGTTGAAAGTGAACAGAGAAGGAATACTTGGCAGATTAAACTGAATGAAAGGAATTTCTTTATACACAGAACACTTTAGCAAACTTTTCAGACAATGGACAACCATCATGCTCACTGTATGTCACAAAGCCCACATATAATCTTCACCTGTTTACTGAGTACTATAAAGGTGAATATCAGAAAATTATGCAATGAACTATCTTGCAAAAACATTTCAAGTACCTAATGCAATAACAGTAGCATGCCCCCTAAACCTCTCTTAAACTGTGTGTGATAGCCTGTCAATCATTCTTGACCTTTAAGTTGACTTAGAGTTTAGTTGGAGTCTCTGCTTTAAAAAGGAAAGCCTATCAATGTTATGACTAGGCATAACAGACACACTTTCTTTGAGTATCAGAACCGTAACACATTTTGCTCCCTGGATGATATAGAATACACATGTAGATTAGCAGGATGGAATCGTGGTTGTGATTCTTCTTTTTTTTAATTTTTTTATTTTTATTTTTTAAAATTTTTTAAAATTTTATTATAGTTTGCATCATTCATTTCCACAAGATTTTGAGTTACATATTTTCTCCTCCTCTATCTCCCACCCACCACCCCAAAACAGCAATCCCAGTGTGTCCCCCCTCCCCCAGTCTATT
>CM053586.1:303306511-303334523 GCA_028646515.1 Pseudochirops corinnae | reverse complement strand
CTCCTTTGGTTCTCATTATTTCTAATTTAGTATTTAATTGGTGATTTTCAATTTGTTCTGTTTCTAGCTTTTTCAATTGCATGCCCAATTCATTGACCTCCATTTTCTCTAATTTTTTCATGTATGCATTCAGGGATATAAAACTTCCCCAAAGGGGGAATCTTTGAATATTCTGCATAGGAAATCTTAAACTTAGTTCTAAGTCCAGATTGCCCTGCTAATTGTGATTTTCTGTTGGAGAGAGGGTTACTACTGTGGCAATACATGGAGGAGGTCTGAACCCTCTTCTTCCCTATGGGATTCCTCAGCCAACCCATGGGGTGAATGTCTCACTCTCTCTCCAAGGAAAAGTGGGATGGCTATGGCGAGAATGGAGTGGTACCTGGAAACCTAGAACATTCTCTTAGCTCCTGGACAATTATGAGAAAGTTACAATTATATGAATGAGCCAAGAGATTTGATGAGCTATGGGGGCAAATACCTTACAGTTAATTTTAAATAAGTAGAGAAGATGGGAAACTTAGTGGAAATTCAATTGTGGAAAAGGGTTTTTTATTCTTATAAAAGACTTTTGATTAATTAACTCTTCATATATATCCACCTTGAAGGAAATGGAGGTCATACACATAACTGTGTCTGTCCTGACATCCTCCACAATCCTCCATTTATAACTTTTTCTTTTCTCATCTTACTTTCACTTTTTAGGTCTGTTTTCTTTTTTGCTCCCTCTCTTTCTGATGACTGTCTATGGAGCTTATTACTCTTTCTCTATTGTGTAGCTGTTCCTAATGGGTTTTCATTTTGCAAAATGACTGCATTTAGAGGTAATTTGCTAAACCATTTGTTTTCACATAGAGGAAGTGATGCTGGCTGAAGAAAACAAAAATTCTGGAACATCAGCTTTGGAAGGTAAGGAAATGCTCATATCAGGGCATTGCATTTATTCCTTTTCATCCCATTGCAAACTCTCCTGATCAAAAAGAAAAGGAAAAATCAAAGGGAGAAATGTACCCTAGGACTTCAGAAAGAAAGTTCTTTGGTTATACGGTCCGTGGTACTCTAGAATGAAGGGTATTTATTCATAGGAAAATCAGCAAACTACATAAAATACTGAGAATTGAATCCAGGAGATATTCTATTCCAGAGGGTGTGATGTATCAGAAGCACTAGGACTGAAGCCCAGACTCAGTAATGAGCATGCAAAATGGACAGGCCATGGCAATATGGCACAGGTTGAGGCTGACTTTTAACACTCAGTGTGGATTGCTTTTTGATCAATTCAGGCCCAGTGACTGGTATTGATCATGAGGGGCTGAAGATGAATAGATCGGTGATACTATTGTGCTTGTTGTATATAAATTAAGCTGTAGAGAGCTGAGATTCTAGAATGATGGGCAAAGAATAAAAGATTTCTTTTGCTCTAGACATATTAATTCTGTATTCCTTGCCTTATAGACTCACAGTTGCCTCAGGAAAAATGGTAGATGATAGCCTACCTCAGGAGTAAAAGCAGATATAATCTCATGTTAGAGAGTAGGAGGCTAAAATCTCATGCATAAGGATAGGAAGAATTGGATACGTGTTAATTACAGTTTGTAGTGATATAATGGTTTGAATTTAGACAGGATATTTTAATTATACCTCCATGGTCACTTAGTAGATTTCTCTTTCCTTTGAATGTAGTGCTCCGAAGGGCAACCATCAAAAGGAGTCGTACTGAGGCCATGACTCGTGACTCAAGTGATGAACACTGTGTTGACATTTCTTCTGTGGGTGAGTTGAATCACATAGTGCTTTTTTAACCTCCCAAACTTGAATGAAAAATAAAAAACTTATCTTTTGAAAGATATTGGGAGAAAAGCTAAAAGGAAACAGAATCATGTGGGGGTAGGCTGGTAGGTAGCACCATAGGGATTTAATATTTCTTAAGTGAAAGTGATTTAAAAATGATAAAAATGGTTATAGGACATTGTCACTGAGAAATATACTATGTCAGGACTAATCAAATTCCACCTACAAATTAGGTCTTAACATATATTAGCCCTTTAAGGCTATATACCTTCTGTGAAGACCCCAATAGGGAGAGAATTTTTTAAAAAGATATTGAAACTATGTACACTCCTAGGCCAACAGGGTTCTGAAGTCATTTGTTAGACTTGAGTAAACAACAAAAGATATAATATAATATAATATAACACAATATAATATAATGTAATGTAATATAATATAAAATATTAAACTAGTTCCTATTGAGGGAATCAGATTTCCAGGGTGTTTCCCCCAGTTTCTACTAGGAAACCTGCCTAATGGACAAGTTTTTCTATCTCATTGAATTGGGCAAAAATCTCTTATTCCATGGATTAGGTAGATAGATAGATAGATAGATAGATAGATAGATAGATAGATAGATAACCATTGTGAATTTGTCCTGGAGAAAGAGTAGGAAGACAGAGAGAAAATATTTATTCATTTATAAATCATTAACAATCAATAAATATTTATTTAGTACTTGTATGTGACAAGCAACATGATAGATGTTTATCCATTCACCTGCCCATCCCTCCCTCTATCCATTCATTGATTTACTCATTCATTCATTCACCATCTATTGATACTTGCCATGTGCAAAACACTGAGGGGAATAGAGGGAAGAGTAAGACAATGGTCCTTGGCTTAAAGTTACTAGCAATCCATTGGAAATGAGATGAGTTCACTAACATGAAGTAAGTTAAATGCATTAGAGAGGCAAAAAGAGAGAAAGACCATTTCATTGGGGTAGACAGAGCCAGAGATAGTTTTATGAAGGCGGTGAAATTTGAGCAAGAGGATGAGCAGAATTTTAACTGTGCCTCCCCCCTCAGTTACCTTGCATTTTACTACTTTGAATTTATTTTGTACATACTTATATTGGTTGCTTCTCCCAATGGAATGTAAGCTCCTTGTTGATTGATTGGTGTGGGGAACATGATATGCTCAAAGACAAAGGAAGAGCATTGAATGTATTTGATCAGCACTGAGCTGTCCAATTTGACTAGATCGTAGAATATGTAAAAGGAAATAGGGTGAGATGAGACTGGAAAAAGAGAACCTGCTTGTGACTTTAAACATACTAATACTTATACAAATAAGATGATTTGGAGAAGGGAGACAGGAAAGAGAAATGATTTAAGAAGTTATTATAGAAACTGAGCAAAAGATCACCTGTCTAGAATTATAGTGATGGTGGCAGGAATTAGATTTTAGAAACTGAATCAACAGGACAGTGGATGAAATATTCCTTACTGGTATGTGGCAAGGGTGTTGATGAAGTCACAGATGACTTCAGGGTTTCAAGCATGACTGATGAAAAGAATCATAGAATTATTATTACCTCTCAGAGTTAGAGTGGGCTTCATAGATCATATTGTCTTATTTACAAATGAACAGGAATCCCTTTGACAATACATTACATCTGTGGTAGAAACAATATCTTGGTCCCTCCCCCTGTGCAAGTTAGGCTGTATTGATACTTTCATGCTATACTTAGAAACTCCCATAATAAACTCCTTCTCTAGAGGAACAAATAGTAACTTCCCATCTTGTTGTGCCACATCAATGTAATTTATTAGATCCAGTAATCCTTCAAGACTTTTCCCATCACTGAGATTCAATTTCTCAGTGGCACCAACATATTTTATTTGGAATTCAGCACAGGTATCAGAATTACTATTACTTTGCCCTGAGCTTTTGGTAGAGTTTATATCTAGGCTTGCTGCAGTACTTGATCATGAAAATCCACCAAGGCTAGAGTTTTTTCCCTTAAAAGATATTGAGAGCTACCTTGAGAGTTGGTTGGCTCAGAGGACTGAAGACTGACTTCTGACAATATGTCCTTATCTTCTGAGTACAAAAAAAAAAACAAAAACCCAGCCAAAATGAGTTGCAGGGGGTGCTCTGATGCTTGGCTGGTGGGTCGAATTGGATAACTCAAGACAAAGGAGCTTTACTCAACTGAATCAATTCCAGCTGTTCTCAATGCCTGTCCTCGTTGAATATCTTTCTCCTTCAATGGTCAAGTTATTTTTTTTTTTGCTAATTGCTGAATGACCTATAAGTGCCTGATTTTCTTCCAATATCAAGCCTAAACTACTAGAAGACTTGCCTGAGGCAGGCCTAGACCAGAACATACTGTATATGTAAATGATAATATAGTTTCTACTTAAAGAACTCCAGTGATAGGGAATTCACTTAATGTTTATTTAAGGTTAATTTGAAGGATTATTATGTAGAAGAAGGGTTGTACTATTTCTGCTTGACCCCACTGGGCAGAACTAGGAACTAGGTGATAATTGTGGAGAAAAATGTAGCCTTACTATAACGAAACTTAACTAGCAAAGAGCTATCCTAAAATGAAAGGGGTGACTTTGAGAGGGAATGGGTTTCCCCAACGGAGTTCTTTAAGCAGGGGAGCAGTTTGCTTGGTATATTAAACATAGCTCTAGATCTGGAATCAGAAAACTGAGTTTCAAATCCTGACTCTAACAATGGGTACCTCTATGGCCTTTAATCCCTCTGGATTTCAATTTCTTCATTGTAAAAAGAACGTTTGGATTAGTTATCCTTTAAAGTCTTTCCCATCGTAAAAGCAAAGGCTGAAAAAGTACCTCCTAGAACTAGTGTAGAGGGGATTCATATTTAGGAATAGATTGAACCATATGGGCTTGGTCCTTAGGTGTAACAGAGTCTCTCTGGCAGCCTGCCCCTCAACTGCTTCCTCTTCCTTTTTCTTTATGGTGACGTTGGATGACAAGTCACAAATGAACAAAGGCAGCTGCTGAGTCCCTGAGCTCTGAGCACCATGCTTTGCTCAGATCCTCAGCCAGGCTACAAACACCCAAATTTGATTCATCTCTTTGTGTCTGCTGGAGCTGGGCGTTAGTCTTGCATCTGTCAGTGTTCAATTTTGATGTCAATTGGGACAGATAGAACAATCCAGAGCTTTGGAACAAACTGAATCCAACTGATCAGTATGAACTACTCAGTTAATGTGGATTACAGAAAATGAAAAAAAAGAAGGCCCTGAATTCTAAATGAAAATTATCTTTTTTCAACTGCTGAGAATGAAGGTCTTCTAAAAGCCATTTGCACAGTTTTACACATAATTAGAAAATGTTAGAGTTTTCCCTCATGTTGCATGAAATCATGTTGAGTTTAACAGATGAATAAAGATGTGAAATTTGAAAACAACAAAAGAACTCTATGGACTCTGATGTCCCTTCCAATTTGAAGATTCCATGAATGATGCCATTAAAATAAACATAGGAATGAAAAGGAGGTTTTATGCAGAATATGATGATTCCTTTTGAGCTGGATTATGAAGGTTCATATGGGTGGATACATGTTGTTGTAAATATGGAACTAGAAACCTATCCCCCCAAAAAGTTCAAGGATAGATTTTAGGAGTCTTGCCAAGAGGCTTTCAATGTCCCACAGGGTGTTTCTGGATGTCCAGTGAGGTGACATTATTGTGTGACTACCCCTCATTTCATCTCTTTTAAACTAAAAAGAAACACAAAGTCCTGGCGGGGAATGGATGAAATCATTGAGAATATGTATAGAAAAGAAAGATTAAAGCTGAGAGTAGAGACTTGCATCACTTTGGGATACTTCTTTAAAAGAGGAGAAAGAAAAGTCAGCAAAGGAAACCATGGAGCAGTCAGAAAAGTAGAAGAGGATGACCCATGGAAAGATGGAGGTGAGAACACCAAGAAGAGATTGTCAACAGTGTTAAATGCCTCAGAGAGGTCAAGAGAGAATGAAGACCGAAGAAATAATCTTGGATTAAATAGTTAAGAGAGAGCACTTTCGGTAGAATAGTGGTAGGGATGGAAATCAGATGGCAAGGGTTTGAGAAGTAAAAAGAGCAAGCAGTAGAAGAAATCAATGTTGTCTCACTCTATGTTTGGCTATGAAAGTAAGGAGAGAGATGGGTCAATAGCTAGAGAGTATAAAAAGTGTGAGGAAAGGAGACAGGAGAAACCTGGGTATCTTTGTAGGTACAAGGGAAATTGCTAATGGAGAGGTAAATTGAAAATGCAAAAACTTAGAAAAGAAAGAAAAGAAAAAAGGGGAAGATTAATGAAGCAAAGACTAAGAAGAAGTAGAAAAGATGGGATCAAGGGCAAAAGTTAAGAGAGTTGCTTTGGAAAGACAGAAAGCTATTTTTCCTTTGAGAATGGAGAGGAAAAGATGACAAACTACAAAGTTTTGTATCATGAAAGAAAGCATTTTGGGGAGCCTGTCAAATAGCCTGGATATTCTTAATAAAGTAAAAGGCAAAGGTCATCTGATCAGAGTGAGGGAGAGGGGTGGAATTGAATGTTTGAATCCTCTGTTGAGAGCCAATAGGAGATAAAGTAAAGGATTTCTGAGCCTTCACTTTATTCTCTGTAAAGTGACTGTTTCTCTTAAGTCAGGGGAATTTCTCAGGCCTATTCTTAGGCTGTTCAAAAGTCATGGAAGCCATACTGTTCAGAGGTAATATTAATAGCCAACGTTTCAATGGTGCTGGAATTTCTTCATAGTTCATGTAGCATCTCACCTACACTATTTCATTTGAGATTCATAACAAGCTTCGTATTTAGAAATTTAGATAAGTCCAGGTATTATTATCTGAATCTATTGATGAGGAAATTAAGGTTCACAAGTCAAGGGAATGGTCCATGATAACATGGCTTCTAAAAGTATGATTCAAATTAAAGATGTTCTGACTCCAAGTCCTTCCTCATATTCTCTATATCACTATCTTGTTGAATCTACTTGATATCTCCATTTTAGCTCTCAGGCAATAGAGGAACTCCAAGTTACCATCTTCTGACCTCCTCATTTCTTCTAGAGACATTTTGGCAGAATGGATAGAGTACTAGATTGGAGTCAGGGAGACCTGGCTTCAATCCTCACTCTGAGACTTAATAGATCTGTGACAATGGGCAAGTCATGAAAATCCTCTGAGCCTCAATTTCTTTTTGTTTGTTTGGGTTTTTTTAAATTAAATTATTTATTTTTAGTTTTCAACATTCACTTCCATAAGTTTAAAATTTTCTCTCCCTCCCTCCCACTTCCTTCCCAAGATGGCTTGCAATCTGATATGGGTTCCACACATACATTCCTATTAAACATATTTTCACATTGTCTTGTTGTATAGAAGAATTATAACAAATGGAAAAAACCATGAGAAAGAAAAAATAAGACAAAACAAAAAAGAAAGTAGTCTGCTTTGTTCTGCATTCCGACTCCATAGTTCTTTCAGTGGATGTGGCTGGCATTTTCCATCGTGTGTCCTTTGGAATTGTTTTAGGTCCTTGCTGAGCCTTAATTTCTTGATCTATAAAGTAGGAGTAATAATACCAGTAGCACTGTTAAAGGTCCCCTGAACTTGTCTTCTTTAGTTTCCATGTTTTCCAGAAAGAGTGGACCCCTGAATGTGTCAAGGATGAACCTCTCCCCACCCCAGCTGACATGATTTGTTATTTGCACCCCAAGCTAGACTCCTTGTGTGTCCATGGGAATCAAGACAGGCACCGGTCGCTTTGTACCAGACTGAGAACTGTGCAGCTAGAACCCTTGTAGATAAACAGACCATCATATCTTCATAGTTTAGCAGTCCCCAAGGGAAAATAATGCTGCTTTTGTCACCTTCCTTAGTCATGATTTGTCTTTCTCTTTGGGAGAAGATTAGTCCTTGTCTGGCCGGTACTGATCTTTCCCTCCTCCCATATCACTGCCCTTTAGGAAGAGATTTCTGTTCCTCCTCCTCCTTTTGTTGCAATTACATAAATATACAAGCTTCTTTTTGGATTGTGAACTCCTTGCACCTGGAGTTCCACATAAATGTTCATTTCTCTTGTAAAAAATCCAATTGTGACCGGCCCTGGAGACAGGAGGACCTGAGTTTAAATCTGACCTCAGATACTTAACACAAAAACTAGCTGTGAGACCTTGGGCAAGTCACTTAACTCCCGTTGACCTCCAAAAAGTAAAAAAAAAAAATCCAATTGTGGATTGTTATAAAGTTATGTGAAGTTATAAAATTAAAACAAGACAAGGTAAACTATTTTACAAACTTTAAAATGCATGTGTATCATCATCATTTCTCACTCTTTTACTCTTCTTTTAGGTACTCCTCTTGCTCGTGCCAGTATAAAAAGTACTAAAGTAGATGGAGCCTCTTATTTCAGGCACAAGGAGCGGCTTTTACGTATCTCCATTCGTCATATGGTCAAATCTCAAGTTTTTTACTGGATAGTCTTGAGTGTGGTAGCTCTCAACACTGCCTGCGTGGCTATTGTCCATCACAACCAGCCCCTGTGGCTCACCCACCTCCTCTGTAAGTGTAATGCGTCTGTATTCTGTAAGATATTTGGGGGGGGGGGGGTGCAGCTAGGTGACGCAGTAGTGAATAGAGTACCAGCCCTGGAGTCAAGAAGACCTGAGTTCAGATCCGGCCTCAGACACTTAACACTTATTAGCTGTGTGACCTTGGGCAAGTCACTTAACTGCAACTGCCCGACCTTCCCCCCTTCAAAAAATAAAAGATATTGGGCTTTTTGATGTGCTAATATAAGATCACAATACAGACAAAAATCTACCCAGTTCAGTATTCAGTCTCTCTCGACACCAAGGAACATCATAGGAGTAGACAAGATATTTATCTTTGTGATGCTGTACTTAAGGATTATGGCTTTATTCTGAATAGTGCCAACTTTTCTTTACCAATTAATCAGCTAAACTACTGCCTGTTCATATTTACCAGATGATATTAGCTCTTCCAAATAACATTGCCTTTCTTGAATAATTCAGTAGTCCGAATATCTGTCATTTCATCCATGATGCAAATCAAGATCTTTCCATGCCTGGGCAGACAATTCAATGAACTGCAGAGGACAAGAAATTCATCACCTGGTTATCAATCCTTTGAGGATGAATCTTTCCACAATTCAATTACTCTTTAGCAACAGGCATAAAGTTCAGTTGATTTAAGGGCCTGTAACTAAATCTTTATCAGCCTGGTAGGAGCTGCTAGGGATTGTACTTTTCTAGCGTAGCTTTTGAGCTAGAATCACCTCCATCCCTAGATGAAGCCCAAGAGTGCACCTCACCCTTAGGAGAGTCTCTAATACTGCAAATAGCAGGCACCAGAGACTAGTAGGGAATATATGTGAGGGGAAAAGAACACCCTTGAATCATATAGTGTAGGTGATAAATCATATAGTGTAGATGATAAAAACTTATGAGTAAGACCAGGTCCGAATGAAGTATTAAGTATTATAATAATATTGTTAAGTCAAAATAATGACAGCTATCCCTGTTTCTGTTCTAAAATTAAACTATCTTTCAGAGGCTAATAATACATCCATTTGTCAGATAAGAGAAAACTAGACTATTCGTCGTCCACTGAACTCAACTTCTATTAGGAAATCCCACAGACATAATTAGAACCATTTTGGGGCAACAGTCTAAGCCAAGTCATATCTAGTGGTTATGTTGTTGAAGCTTCCCTCAGTAGGTGGGAATATTTTTGATTTGGGGCCATGAAGGCAATATGTAAATTTTTGGATAAAGGAATAGACACTGCCTGTATGTGTAATGGCACTTGTTTTAATCATTTCAGACTATGCAGAGTTTTTGTTTTTGGGGCTCTTCCTTTTAGAAATGGCCCTGAAGATGTATGGCATGGGGCCACGCCTTTATTTTCATTCCTCCTTCAATTGCTTTGATTTTGGGGTAAGTGCTTATGAAGCCTGTCTATTCCATTTGCATCAATGTCAGCATTGTGGATCAGTGGTTTGGAGCACTGACTTGAATTTATGAAATGAGAATAAAAGTTAATTGCTGTTGGGGGCTTAGAGTAGAACAGATAAATCAACCATTTTATTTTTTGAACCATTAGCTATTAGATTTAGGGGTTAGTAGTGGGAAGAGAGTGAAATATCATATAAGAAGCTATGAACAGTGATTTTTATGTCTGGGGAAAACAGTACAAAATTTACCAAATTATCTTTTTTTTAGGCAAATTCAGTTTCAGAAGTGGGTGAGCATGGAAGCCTTAGAAACTGTCTATTGGGGAACACACAAACTGAGTGACATTGACTATTATAGGTAGAGACCACATGATACTGTGAAGCTATTGGTTGTTGTTCAGTCTGGCAGCTTCACATTTTAAGTGAGCATTCAATCAATTAATCAGTAAGCATTTATTAAATGCCTACTATTTGTCTAGCACTTTATTGGGCACCAGAGGTACAAAAAACAAATGTGAAACAATCCTATATCAAGGTGATTATATACACGCATATACTCACATACATATGTATATACAGAAGAATTATATGCAGAATTGATACAAAATAATGCAAGGGATTTAGGGAGAGAGGATTCTAGCAGTTGTGAGGATCAGGAAAGGATTCATGTAAAAGCAATGTTTGATGTATGCCTTGAAAAAGGAATCTCATGAAACAGAGGTAAGGAGCAAATTTATTCTAGGCATGAGAAGGGGTCATTCCAAAGGGAAAGAGACAAAGCAAGAAGGGCCATGCATAAAGGGCAGAGACAAGGTCAGTTTGGCTGATTTACATCCATAAAGGGAATAATAAAAATGAAGCTAGAAAAATAAGCTGTGGTCAGGTCGTGAAAGTCTTTGAATGCCAAATGGATCTACCTATATTTGATACTTACGGCAATAGGGAGCCATTGGAATTTCTTGAGTAGAAGAATGACATGGATAGATTTGCACTTAAGGAAAATCACTTTGACAATAGTGTGGAAGATAGATTCGAATTTGAAGAGATTTGAGGCAGGGAGGCTGTTGCTGTAGTCTGAGTTAGAGGTGAGGAGGGCCTGAAATAAGGATGTGTCTGTGTTAGCAGAGAGGAGTTGGATGTGAGAGATGTTATAGAGACAGGCAAAGAAAGATCTGGCAAATGTTTGAATATGGTGGGGGGGTGGGGATACTGGTGAGAGAAAATGAAGATTTGAGGATAATGTGGAATTTATAAACCAGGGACACTGGAAGAATGATGGTACCTTCTACACAATTAGGAAAATTTGGAAGAGGAATGGGTTTTGGGGAAAAGATAATGAGTTCTATTTTGGATATGCTGAGTTTGAGATGTCCCTAGGACATCTAGTTCAGAATGTACGATAGATATTTGGTAAAATGCCCTCTCCAAAGTTATCAATGTTCTCTTAATTTCCAAAGTTAATAGGCTTTTCTCAGTCCTCATCCTTTTTGACTTCTCTATATCATTTAGAACTGATCGTAACCTTCTCCTCCTGAACACTCTTTCCTCTCTAGATTTTCCTGCTGTTGCTCTCTTCTGATTATCTTCCTGCCCTATAGCTTTTTCTCAGTATCTGATGTAAGTTCTTCATTCGTGTCATACCCAGTCACAATGGATGTCTCCTATGGGTCTATGCTGGAGACTCTCCTACCTTTGCTCTATTGCTATTTTATGTGGTGGTCTTCTTTCTTCAGCTCCCAACAGCTTATTATCTCTATGCAGATAATGCCCCCTCTATCTCTATCTCTATCTCTATCTCTATCTCTATCTCTATCTCTATCTCTATCTCTATCTCTATCTCTATCTCTATCTCTATCTCTGTCTGTCTATCTATCTATCTATCTATCTATCTATCTATCTATCTATCTATCCTGTCCCATTCTCTCTCTTGAACTCCTGTCCTGCACCATTAACTGCCTCTTAGACATCTCAGACTGGGTGTCCCTTGGACATCTCAAATTTAAACACGTTCAAAGCATTGTCTTTTCCCTGCAATGTTTCCCTCTTTTGAACTTCCTGATTAATATTACAGGCACAGTCATGTTCTCAGTTGCTCAAGCCCACGATGTTGGTGTCAATATGAATTCCTCAGTCTCACCCAGCCCACATATTCAATAAGTGGACAAATATTGTCATCTCTACCTTCTCAGTATCTCTCCTTGGAAGCTAGATGATACAGTGGATATAGTGCTGAGCCTGATGTCAGGAAGACTTACCCTCCTGAGTCCAAATCTGTCCTCAGACACTTATTAGCTGTGTGACCCTGGGCAAGTTACTTAACTCTGTTTTCCTTAGTTTCCTCATCTGTATAATGAATTGGAGAAGGAAATAGCAAACCACTATAATATCTTTGCCAAGAAAAATCCAATTGAGAGTTGAACATGATTGAAATGACTGAACAACAAGAACAACAAATATCTCTCCTATAATTTTCCATCTCTTTTCCCACACAGGCTCCTGATCTTACTGCCTTAAGTCTCTCCCCACTCCAGTCTATCCTCCACTCAATTGCAAAGATGATTTTTCTAAAATAGAGTTCTAACCATGTCACTACCCTCCTCAATGAGCTCCAGCGACTATAACTTCCAGGAGGAAATATAAACTGTTCTGTTTGGAGGGTGAAGCTCTTCATAATGTGCCACCTTCCTACTTTTCCAGTCTTCATACACTTTACTCCCCTCCATGCACTCTATGATCCATTTACACTGGCCAACTTGGTATTGAACACACTAGTTCTTGTCTATGCCTTTGCACTGTCTGTCTCCCATGCTTAGATTGCTCTGCCCCCTAATTTTTGACTCTTAGTTTCTCTGGCTTTCTTCAGCACTGGGCTTAAATCATACCTTCTGCAAGAGGTCTTCCCTGGTCCCAACAACTGCTAGTACCTTCTCCTCTGAGATTAGTTTCCATCTACTCTGTATATATCTTGCATGTACCTAATGACTTATCTCTTAGTTCATTCATTAGAATGTGTCTTTCTTTTTTTTTCCCTCACCATTTAGCAGTGTCTGGTACATAGAAAATGCTTAATCAATGCCCCATGACTAACTGTTTAAACTCAGGGAAGACTAGAGTGCTTGCTCTCTCTCTCTCTCTCCACATATATGTATGCATAAATGTATGTGTGTATGTATGTATATGTATATATCAGCACCCATGGGAGCTAATGAGAGAGAACTTAGAAAAAGATGAGAAGTGGTCCTAGGACAGAGCCTTCAGGAATCTCCAGGGGGCATCTTGTGGAGCATGATCAAGGAAAGGAGAAGAAGAGGTCAGACAGAAGAACCAGGAGAAAGTTCACAAAAACCCTAGAGTGCGTACATGAGGAGAGAGCATTGCATAGTGGCATACATACCAGAGAGGTTAAGAAGAATGAAGCCTGAGAGAAGACCATCATATTTGGCGCTGAAGATATAAATGATAACCTTGGGAAGGCAGTTTCAGTTAAGTGAAGAGATCAGTAGGCAGATTACAAAAGGTTGAAGAGAAGAGAGAAAATAGAGATACAAAGTGGGCAGCTTTTCCCCCTAGAGGTTTGATTTTAAAAGGGGAGAAAGATGTAGGAGAACCTTCTCTTCAGGGGAAAATTGAGTCTAGCAATTTTTTTTTTCCGTTTTCAAGATGAGGGAGACGTGAGCACATTAAAAATTAGTAGGGAAGGAACAAGTAGAAAGGGAGAAATTATAAATTAGAGAGAAAGAAGTGATTATTATAAACAGGGGGGAATAGGATAGAGGGAAATACAGTTAGCAATAATGACTGTGAAAAACTTTTTGAAGCAAATTTCTCTGATAAAGGCCTCATTTTTTAAACATATAGAGAACTGAATCAAATTTATAAAAAATGAGAGCCATTTTTCAATTGATAAATGATCAAAAGATATGTTTTCAAATAAGGTAATCGAAGCTGCCTATAGCCATGTGAAAAAATACTCTTACTCATTATTGATTATAGAAATGCAGATTAAAACAATCCTGAGGTACTACCTCATACCTATTAGATTGGCTAGCAGGGCAGCAAAGGTAAATGGCAAATGTTGGAGGAAATATGGGAAAAATGAGACGTTAATTCACTGTTGGTGGAGTTGTAAACTGATTCAACCATTCTGTAGAGCAATTTGGAACTATACCCAAAGGGCTTGAAAACCATGCATACCCTCTGACCTATCAATATCACTACTAGATCTGCATCTCAAGAGATAAAAAAAGGAAAAGGACCATACGTACGAAAATATTTATAGCAACTGTTTTCTTGGGGCAAATAATTAGAAAATGAGGGGATGCCCATAAATTGGGGAATGGTTGAACAAACTATGATATGTGATTATGATGGAATACTATTATGCTATAGGAAATGATGAGCAGGATGCTCTCAGAGAAACCTGGCAAGAATTATTTGAGCTGATGCAAAGTGAAATATACTATGGACAAAATAACAGATGAGCTGTGAATGACTTAACTCTTCTCAATAATACAATGATCCAAGACAACTCTGAAAGACTTATGATGAAAAATGCTATCCATCCCTAGACAAAGAACTGATAGTGTCTGAATACAGAATGAAGCATTTTTTAAACTTTATTTTTCTTGAGGTTTTTTGGTCTGTTTTCTTTCACCATATCACTATTATGGAAGTGTTTTGCATGATCGTACATGTATATACAGCCTACATCAAATTGCTTGCCTTCTCAATGAGAGAGGATGGGAAGGAAGGAAGGGAGAGAACTTGGAACTTAAAGTTTTAAAAATGAATGTTAAAATTGTTTTTACATGTTACTGGGGAAAATGAAATACTAAATAAATTAGAAAATGGGAAAAAAAGAATTGATGATTGAAGTCACAATCTAGTGGAGAAATAAGATCAAGGGCACATGTAAATGGGTTGGACTTGGCAAAGAAAAGAGTCACACTTCAATATCAGAGACTGAAGGAAAAAAGGAGGGAGTTGGGAATGAGATCAAGGGATCATGGAGGAAGACGGGGAGAAAAGGACCTAGCAAATAGCTTATTTTTCTCCACAAATTAGAAGTCAAAGTCCTCAGCTGAGAGGGTATGGGTAGGGGAAGATATGGGAGGCTTGAGGAGAGAAGTAAGGTTTTGAGTTGCTTCTGCAGAAATTGAAAGAGACAAGGATCGAGGGATCAAGGGTTGTGTATGCAATAAATGTCCAGTTCAGGTTAGAAAACATAAAGTTATTATCCAGTGAGCACAGCTTCATTCAGCATCATATGAATATGAGGGAAAGAGGCAGATGATAGGAAAAATTTGGATCTGAGATTTGACAAGGTATGAACAATGATAGGGTGCAAGGGTGAGAGATTTAAGAGGACAGGACATTGTGGAGTCAAATAGGTTAATTATAGGGTTGAGTTTTGGAAGGAAAAAAAAGTAAAGTAGGAGTATTGAACTGAGAAAGTTCAGAAGGTTGGAAGGTGTTGATAAAGGAGAATAAATGTTTTAGGAAGGGTGAAGTGTATAGAGATGGAATGTTAAGAAATTATAGTAAGGTACTTTTGTGTCAGAGTTTTTGATCAAGGAATTAGAACACTTAGGGTAATGATAAGATTCAGGATGTGACCCTCCTTTTGACTGAAGTAGAAAGGAGGGCTAAGTTGTTGTATCTGAGAAAACCAGGGAACTAGAAAATTAGAGTGTTTGAAGTAACACCATTGTGACTATTAAAGTCCTCTAGGGAGGAAAAGTTAGTGAGTCAAGGGCTAGCTCTTTGAGAGAGGAGTTAGGATGTATTATATGATACTCTCCATCAAATATATTGGACCAAAAAAATTGATAGACTAAATTTTAAAGGATTGCAGAATTATGGGGACAAAGGGAAAGTCTTAAAGTGGCGTTGAGAAGCAAGGAGCATCACACATTTCCCTCTAGGACCAGTGTGTTTCTCACTAAGTACTATGTAAAACCTTTCAGCACCCTCTAAATTTCAATGCATTGAGTCAATGCCTGTTTGACATGCCCTAGGTGTGATCTTAGACCTGGTTTCTAAAATCAGGTTCAATAAGAATGGGAAACTTTCATTGATCTGTTTCATTTAATCTTAAAAAATAATATATCCTTGTAAGTAGGTTTCTGTTTGTCAGTTCTTTTTCAATTCTTCTGTTTGCATTAGAGAGAGAGCCTCAACTAGATTTTAATACCTGCTAATCTCCATTTTTTTTTTTTTTTACAAGTTTTGCATGTTCCAACTCAGGGAAGATTGCAGGCAATAGCAGCTAGCAAGAGCCATAGGGCAGAACCAAAGCAGTACTATGTAGCAGAAAGCATTGAATATTCACCACTATAAATCCTGAATCCACAAATCAGTAGGATTTTCTCTTCACCTCAGGTCCTATTACAAGAAATTCCATTACAAAAAAAACCTATTTGGAAAAAAATTCTAATCCTTAGCTTTTTAGAATAATATGTAAAGCCGCAAAATTCTAATAAACAACATAATTTATACATTTGGTTGGAGTTTGTTGTCGGGATGGTAATGGCTGAGAGTATCATAACTAATCCAAGCTTCAGGCTTAATGAGGAGTTGGACAGAAGTCAGAAAAGAATTACAGCTAATTATGAAGGACAAGGAAATAACACTTTCTTTTTTAAGATGGGTCTTCCTTTCCCTATTATCCAGAAATATAGGGGATACTATGGGCCTGATCCCTCTTATCAGCACCAAATCTTTGACCTTTGGTCTTTCCCAACTTGAGCTGGTTTGCCCCTCCTTTGGCAAAATAGTGGTCTTCAATTCCTCATCTTATTACTGAACTTAGTGCTAACACCTAGTTGACATCACCTACTGCAGCTTAGAAATCCTGAGTTCTAGAGATCCAGTGGTCTCAACCTTCCCAATAGCTGTGATTGTAGGCATGTACCGCCATGCCTAGTGGAAATAAGACTTTTGAGGAAAAGAAATAAGATCACTCAGCCTAGAAAAGAGAGGGCTGAGGAGGTAAAGGAGGTGATAGGCTAGTCTTTCTTTTTTCACTAACTATAGACAAAAGGAAATGAATTTTATACTGAAGTATAGGGGATTGAAAATGAGTAGCAAAAAGGATAGCTGGATGTCACAATTGGTTTCCTAATGAGAGAGTTTGAAAATTCTATTCCCCCACCCTTTCCTCCTTTCTAAATAGGTTATATCTGTCTAGCACTATGGATATGATGATGTTGGGATTTATTGCTAGCCCTATGAGTGCTGGGGGTTTTGATGGTTTCCTGTTAAACATCAATATTCTCCTCACTCCATTCTCCAATCCTGTCACTAAACTTTGTTTCTATTTCCTTTTCTTCTTAGGTCACTGTGGGAAGTATTTTTGAAGTGGTTTGGGCCATCTTTAGACCAGGCACCTCTTTTGGAATCAGTGTCTTGCGGGCTCTCCGACTTCTGAGAATATTTAAGGTTACCAAGTAAGGGACCAGAATTTGGAAAATTATTCACTTTTGACATTGGAATTGCCTATTCCTTCCTGAAGATTCATATTTATTCCTGTTTCTGTGTATATACTGCCTTGATCAATTCTCTAGCCCTTCCTAGACTCAGTCAGGGATGAATGACCCAAAAGATGGACTGGAGAAATTCCCATGCCAAATCCCTAGACAAAATTTCCTAGGGTGACTGAATTTTGCTCCTCCTTTCCATTACAGAAAAGTTTGCAAAATGCAGTTCATTTCATGGACTCTAACCTGCAGTTGGGAAAAAGGTAGGGTTGTGGGTAGTGATATTGCCTGTTACCTTTCAGGTACTGGGCATCCCTACGGAATTTAGTGGTCTCATTGATGAGTTCCATGAAATCCATCATCAGCTTGCTCTTCCTCCTCTTCCTCTTTATTGTTGTCTTTGCTCTGTTGGGGATGCAGCTCTTTGGAGGCAGGTAAGTTCCCTCAAGCTTCCCAGATAAAAAAGCCCCCAATGCTATGCCATAATTGTCGTTAAGTATTGATAAGAAGAACTATTACAATAACTAATTTTATATATGCTTCAAGGTTCACAAAGTACTTTACAGGTGTTATCATGTGTTTATTTGCATGTATTTACATGTAGATATTATTTACATATGTGTTTAAATGTATTTTTATACATTTGGGAGGTAGGTGCAATTATTACCACCGCCATCTTATAGATAAGGAATGTGAGAAAAACAATGGCTAAGTGACTTGCCATCTTGGAGATAGGATTCTAATGGAACTATAATCTATGGCTTCAGCTGGTAATATAATATGATATGACATAATATACTATAATAGCATGTATATAAATATATATGTAGTATTCACACAGGTGTGTATCTCTTTGTATGTATGTGTGTATATATGTATGTATGTAGTTTTATGGTCTTATTATAACCCAAGAATTTGCTCCTACTTTGTTCTTCATTTACTCCTACCTAGCCCATATCACAAAGATATTAAATCGTAGGATACCAGATGAGAAAGTGTGGATAGATCAATACAAACCCATTACTACTGCTAGAAACATTACAAGTACTTATAGTGCTATGGAAGTAATAATGCTGTCTTTGCGTGTCAACTGAGACTGGATTATTATCATGACTTGGTGGGTAAAGTGACAGAATGTATAGAAAGTAGAAAGAAGAAGAAGAATGAAGAAGATGTAGAAAATGAGGGGAGAAAAAGTGGAACTTAGAATGTAAACAATGAAGTTTGGCTTGGTTCCTGAGGTTTCATGTCATTCTTCTCTCTGTTTTCTCTTATCAGGTTTAACTTTAATGATGGGACTCCTTCAGCAAACTTTGACACATTTCCTGCAGCCATTATGACAGTATTCCAGGTAGGAGACCAAATGAGCACTTACAGAAAGTGAGAAATTTGAATCACGGTCGGGGGGGGGGGGAGGGGGGGCGGGAGGAGAGAAAGGCAAATAAACTAGGACATCTTGAATTATCTTTCTTTCAGACCTTCAGGAGAGCTGCCTTTCCTTTGTTGAAACACTAGTTTCTTCTTTTCCTGCCTCCTTAGGGCATTGAGCACCCTTCCTTAATTGGTTATAATCATAAAAACGATACTTTGAATTTCAATAGAACTTTTCCCCAAGAATTTATGGTATGGTGTGAAGAATGGTGGGATCAGACTCAGGAGTTCTGGATTTCGGCCCCAACTTTGCCATTAACTGTCTATATTATCTTGAGAAAAGTTGTATTAATGTTTTTGTTCTCTGTTTCCTCATCTGTAAAATAAGAAGGTTAGACCACGTGATCTTTAAAGTTCTTTCCAGATTTAGAGTCTATCTCCCATGAGACATCTCTTTTGTCTTCTCAATTTTACTGTGAGGTAGGAAGGTGTCCTGGTTATATACCATGTCTGTTACAATAGATCACTCAAGGGGCTCAGATAAACAATTCCATTAATGAAACACACACTATCTTCCTAGGTCAAAATCCCTGAGCAATTGTTTCTCTTCTGACCAGAAATGCTGAGGGTCTTCCCCTCCCATACTGATTCTTTTATGAAGGCAAACTAGACTATCTTTTGGTTCAATTCTCACCTAGTAATAATTATCTCTCCATCAGAAAATGACAACTCGCAGGGCAATCTGGAAAGTAGAACCAGATATTTCATATTGAAATACAATTATCAAAATAATAAAGAACCAAATTTATGATCTGGTAAAATTTCTAGTTGCAGGTCTAATAACTACAGTAATTTATAAATAATAACAAGCATAAATGTTTGAAATATCTACAGCTGTAATGTGATATTAAAATATATGTGATTTCTTTTGTTGACAAAGTCATAGGTATTGCTAATACTGTGTGTGTTGTTGCCTACATTCGCAATTGAAAGAAATACTAAACTTCAATTAGAGATTCATGAAAATAAAGATGTAATTCTTTTCCCTATCCAAGTTCACAGACTCCCTGAAATCAATCCACTGGTTCACAGACCCATGCCTTAGAAGGAGACTAGATGAAGGGAGAACAGATATTAAAGTTTGTCTAAGTTTTTAGATTGAAACTTTCCCATCAATCAGCCTATGTGTTTAACCTTGCCACTGTTGGCTTTATGCAGATCTTGACAGGTGAGGACTGGAATGAGGTGATGTACAATGGGATCCGCTCCCAGGGTGGAGTTAGCTCCGGTATGTGGTCTGCCATCTACTTCATTGTGCTCACTCTGTTTGGAAACTGTATCCTTCCTTCTGAGTTTTAAGGATGTTTTTGACTTGCTTATATTGTGATGAGTAAGAGCTGGTAGAGGTAATATGATATGATATGAAGTTTCCAACTATCTGTTCAAGCCAAATTAATCAGTGTTTATTTCAATCTTCTCTACATCTAGAACTAGGCCAAGTGCTGAGGCAAATACAAGAAGAGTCTATTCAAAAAGAGAAGATAAGAATATAAGTATTTTTATATAGCACCTACTCTGTGCCAGACATTATGCTAAGCACTTTAGGGATATTGTCTATTGATATTCAGAAATTTAGTTTGTCAACTGTTACCTATTCTACATTAATCACTGTACTAGATTCTGGGGATACAAGAAATTTATAATTTAATAAGGGAGAAGAGAAAAAAGTATAAAGAAAAGACCATTCTTGCTGCTATCACATCTGATATTCAAAATCAGTCCTACCTGACTAATGTTTGCTTCATTCTCTCTTGGATATTCGTACTCTAAACCTGGAGAGTGAGATTTGGTACCTTCTCTAAAATTATTCCAATTAGTCGTTCAGTGTGACTTAGTGGAAAGAGTATTGGACTTGGTGTAGCAGACAGCTGGGTTCATACCCTGCCTTGTGACTTGTTATTGAGTATGAGCAAATGAACAGATCACTTAACCTTAGTGAACTTCTGTTTCTTATCTGTAAAATGGGGCTAATACTACTTGCATTACTTACATTGCAAGGCATCTGAAGAAAGCATTTGGAAAACTTAAAAAAAAATTATGTGTGTGAGTTATTACTGTTAGCTTCAGTGAATAGGAAACATATATGATTTCTTTCCAAATGGCAAAAGTAATGAATGTTGATTTTGCTTTTAAATTGTGACAAATATTAAGAGAATTAGTACTTGATTATCATAATCTTCATGTTTAATATTCATGATGAGGTGCATTTCACTGGAGTCTCTTCTGCTCTTGATTTTTACAAACAACCAGAAAAAAATCATATTGTCATTACCAAAGGAAAACATTACTCTGTATTAGCAGTTTATAAGCAATAGGTGTTCAAATCTACCTTGAAAACCATTATCTGTACTTTACAGACTTATATATAGGCTCTGAGCATTGACATTTGTGAGTTAGATAGAACACAGTATTGTCATTTTAAGTCATTTGGTGTTCTCTGCCTTTCTCCCCGTAGGAAAAAATGGGATATAAAATAACCTTCTCTTTTTGTGAATACAAAAATATACTTGCATCATTGCACCAGCATCAAAAGTTTTATTAAACTCATAGGCATAGAAAACAGTTGAAAAAAATAGGACTTATGAAGATGGGGAGAGGGTACTAAATTCAAAAAACCAATTGGGTTATGTGATAACCCTTTTGAGTTATAAGGTGGTTGTTGTTGAATCTCCTTTTCTGGTAGTATATCTAGTCCATTACCCTAGCAACATATATTCAGGGTGGTGTTACTTATGGCCCTTCTTTAATGGAAAGATGAGATGTCCCTCTTCATTTATCCACCCATTTTCTATGGTTATCATTCCCATTCTGGCCTTGTGCTAAGGTCATAGCCATCTCAGTGTCTCTTTAGTTATCAGGGTGGAGTGATCTTCATGTTATTGTTATGTTTTCTGCAATGATTATCCCAGAGAAAAAGGGATGGAGATGATATTCTTTTGCCAGAGAAGAGAGCCTTGACAACCTCCCCATTTCCTCTGATTCCTCAGTTCTTTATGGTGGCTGAGATTTGAAGCCATAGCTATTGGGAGCCAGGGTTTATCTGACCTCCAGTCGAAGTCTGCTATTGGTCTCCTCTTGGTAATCTTTCTACTTTACTAATTTAGAAAGAATGGGGAAGTCTCATCATGGTCTCATCAAGTTTTCCTACATTTTTAAAAAGTTATTTATCCTTAACATCCCCCAGACACCCTACTGAATGTGTTTTTGGCCATCGCTGTGGACAATTTGGCCAATGCTCAGGAGCTGACAAAGGTAAGGACTGTCTGTCTTCAGGGACCTTACTGTCCCAAAGTGCCAACTGTGCCAACAATCCAGAGCTTGTGATCCTATGGTAGCCAGGTAGGTATTGGCTAGGTACAGCGCACAGAGTGGTAGCCTGAGAAAACACACTGACTTCTACTTCTTACTGCTATGAGTTTTTTCTTTATTAAATCTCTCTCCTGGCTCGAAAAAGTATAGGGTATAGATACATTGGAGATTATTAATATTGCAAAAGCTCTTTCAAATTGGCTCACTCATCACATCAGCCTGAGCTGAGAAAAAACAAAACAAAACAAAACTCTTCTCTCTTTTGAGTTAGCTTCCCCTCTCTCAATCCTAAACCACCTTCTTATGGAGTTGGACATGAATCATAGTAAATAGCTCTACTTTTTGCCAACAATTTCCCAAAATATTGGAATATAAATTAGCATTTAAAGGGAGAGATTTCCGCTTTCTGGCTATGCTAGCTAAAAGGCAGAACCTTTTATTCTCTTATCTAACCTTCCTATCACCAATCAGGAAGGAAATGGGAAATGAAATGATAAGATAAAGTGGATAAAGTGGAGTTGGTTTTTTTCTTGGTCAGTGTTCTAAGGAAGCTAAGGGAAGACAGGTACTATGGATTAAGTTCCAGTAGTCTTACCAACTGCTCCAGCTTCTGGTTTCCAGTCATACATCCATGCCAGTTCACTCCCTCTGCTCAGCCCAATCACATATCTTCCTTCATGGATATTCTGCCACAATATGGTATTTCAGTTCACCTTGATTTCCTTGCTTTCTTTCACAGGGGCAGCACTCAGTCCCCCATTCACAGAATCAAGAATTTAAGAGTTGAGGGGTACCTAGGTGGCTCAGTGAATAGAGCCCTGGTCCTGGAGTCAGGAGGACCTGAATTCAAATCCAGCCTCAGACACTTAACACATACTAGCTGTGTGACCTTGGGCAAGTCACTTAACCCCAATTGCTCCAAAAAAGCAAAAAAAAAAAAAATTTAAAAAATTAAAAATTTAAGAGTTGAAAAATATTTTAAAGGTCATGTAGTTTAGACTAAATTTGCCCACTTCTTTCATCTGATCCTCATGTGACTTGAACTAATGGCCCTTCGTTTTCGTCTGGACGTTTTCCAGCTTGTCAGTGCTGCTCTTAAACTGTGGTACTCAGAACTTAACACAATACCTCCAAATGATGTCTAACAATGGCAGGAGATTGGGACTATCACCTCCATGTTCCTAAAGACAATACCTCTTAAGGCAAAGATACGTTAGCTTTTTTTTTTTTTTTTTGGCCTTTATGTAACACTTGCTTATATTAAACTTGCAAGCAACTGAAAGCTCTAGATCTTTTTTCAAAATATTTGCCATCTGACCATATCTCCCCCATCTTGTGCTGCTGTGGTTATTTTTTTTATCCAAGTGTAAAACTTTATATTTATCACTATTGAATTTTATTTTCATCTTATTATATTTCCTCCAAAACTCTAACCTGTCAAAATCCTTTTGGATCCTGAATTTGTTACCCACTATGCTAACTGGACCACTTACCTTTGTATTATATGCAAATTTGATGAATAAGTCATCTAGGCTTTTATCTGTGTTATTGACTAAAATGTTAAATAGCACAGGGTATGGACAGATACCTGAGATACTCCACTGGAGACCTTTTGACACATTGACATTGAACTCTGAAGAATTACTCTTTGAGTCTGACCATCAAAAAGTTTTGAATTAATCTAATTGTACTATCACCTAGCCTATATCACTCCATTTTCTCCACAAGAATAGTACATGATGCTTTTATCAAAAGTCTTACACAAATACCAGTGTCAGAAGGAACATAAAAATATTGATTTGGGTCAGAAACTAAATACTGTATAGGCGCATGAGTCAATTAATATTTCTTAGCATAAAATTTACCATCTCTCTTCGTGAATTAACATTTTTGAGAGGGTACAAAGGCCAAGAAATATCTTTCAGACTAGAAGAGGAGAAAGGGTTCTAGTTCAGGGACACAGAGATGTACCCTCATTTGACCTGGGCAAGAAATGAGAGGGAGCTTTGGTCCTTACCATCTCCTACCTATCCTGAAGAGCATCGGGAAAGCAAGGAGAGAATGTTGAGAAGTGAAATACAGATGTGGTAGTGATGGCAGGAATCAAGTTCTTCCCATGGAAAGAGAATATAGTGGTAACTTCAGAATATATTGTAAGAAGATATGTTGAAGGTCTTACAGTAGGCTTCATCAGGAAAGAGTAGGTATTTCAGGGGTTGCTCTTTTCCAACCAGGGAAGGGATCTCTTGAGAAAACATGTCCTACTCCTGAAGGAGTTCTCCTTTCTGGGCCACAGAAGGAACCTGGGCCCAAAGACAAGTGCAATGGGGTGGGGTACACGAGTTCAGAAGGACAATATAGTCAACCCCAGGGTGAGTAGGTGATGACTCAAAGTTCTGGAGCACAGCCTGAGTCCCCTTAATCTGGACATGGAGCTCCACATCATCTATTGTTTTCCATTGCTCCTTGAAGGGAGGAATACCTTTATCTTTGCATTTATACGTCCAGTGTCTGGCACAGAGACTAGTACGTAATTAACACTTGACAAACACTTATTGATTGTTTGATCAATTCTACCTTGTTACATTGACACCCTTATGAATTTATATTTATGAAAAGTAGGCTTCTCAAAGGGACTCTAAAACAAAGTGAGGGAAGGTAGTTGTGGGGGAGATCTGTAACCACATTAATAGTTAAGTTGAAGGGAAGAGGAAAGAATAAGGCTTGAATTAAGGTTATAGATAGAACAAAGAGAGAGTATTTGGGCACAAAGCTCCAGAATGAGAGATTTGATTTTAGAATATGCTGGAAGGGGAAATGAACATTTAGTGTTATTATTACATGAACATTTCTTGGACAAAGGTGACATACATGAGTATTATTCAGACTAAGAGATTGGATGATGGTATAGGGAAAGATTAGGAATTTTATTCTGAACTCTTTTTTTGGGATCAGAAGGGGAAAGTTCTTGGAAAAGAGAAGAGGAAAAAATGAGATATTTGGTGAAGATATTTGGGCTTGAGTAGATTAATGAGATGATCAGGAGGAAGGTCTTTTGGAGAAAAGTGGAACCAGATTATTAAAAACAAAGCAGATAGTGGGAACCTAATGCTGGTTTTAAAAAAAGAAATTGCAGAATTTAATGGAGGACAAGAAAAATTTAACAGTTGATAACCAAATTTGATTATGAAAATGGAAAAGCAATTTGACAGAAAATTTTTTCAAGTCAGCAGTTTTTACAATGTATCATATTAAGATCCAAGTGTAGAAGTGATATAAATATAAAAGCCACAGTTCTAAAAAAAACAGAAAAGAATAAAAAGTCATATCTCTCATACTTACAGTTAGGGATAAAACACATAACCAGACAGTAGACAGAGATTTTAAAAGACAAAATAAACAAGTTGATTTATATGAAATTTAAATTATTCCAAACCACTTCAGCTACCATAAGAGAAGCAATGAGCTGAAACAAAATATTAGCATCAAGCTTCTCTGGTACAAGCCTGACATTTAAAATCTATAGATAATTAACACAAGCATAGAAGGCTAAAAAACACATAACACAAATATAGAAGAGGAAGAGCTATTCTCTAATAGATGTGCTCAAAGGGAAGAAACAAGGTCCAAAATAAGAAATATAAATTGTCAACAACCACAGGGAAAAATGTTCTAAATCATTCATCATAAGAGAGATGAGGTATCATATCATACCCATAAAATTGGCAAAGATCACCAAGGACAGAAATGGTAAGTGTCAGAAAGACTACAGGAAGACAGTTACACTAATACACTGGTAAAACTGTGAATTGGTCTAATCTAAACATTCTGGAAAGCAATTTAGAATTATGTGTGAAGAGTTAGTAAATTATTCACATACTTTGACTCACTGATCTAGCTATTGGGCATATTATTTTCACCAAGGAGGTCAAAGAAATAAAGAAGTAAGAGAGGTCCCTGTATACCAAAATATGAACAGAATTACTTTCTGTGGTAGCAAAAAAACAGAAACAAAATGCCATCCATTAATTGGAGAATGGCTGAACAAATTGTAATTTGTAAACATCATGATATAATATTGCATGATAAAGAATTCTTAATACAAGTAATTCAGAGAAATATAAGAAGCTGTATATGAGTTGGTTAAGAGCAAAATAGGTAGAATCAAGACAGCTGTAAACATGATGATTACAGTCACGTAAATAAAGACAATACTAAACGATGTCAGAATTCGGGCCAAATGCAGTGACCAGTGTTAGTTTCAGATAACAAATGTTAAACCTACTTCCTTCTTCTCTGTTAAGAAATACCAGGTCTTGTGGAAATGAATGATGCAAACTAAAATAAAATTAAAAAAAAAAAAAAAGAAATACCAGGTCTAATTTTCAATGGTTACATCCCTGTCAGTTGTAATAATTACATCAGATATTTTTGCTTATATATATTTTTGTAACCAATGATACTATTGGTATAGTTTGTTGAAAAAGGCTTTGAAAATGAAGTGCAAAAATAAAATATTTTAAATAAAACTAAATAAAAGGAAGGAATTAGAGCAAAGGAGCTTCCAGGTTCTGGTCTGCCCTTTGCTATCTGGGTGACCACCTCTGACTTCTCACTTGCCCCAATGTGAGACACATACTTCACTCTCTCTCATTTTTCATAACCTTTTGGAGCAAATCTAAACTTTGAAGCAGTGTGGTAGAAAGAATGATCGTCTTGGAGTCAAAGGTCTGTTCTCTAAATCCTAATTCTGCCATTTATCCGTAGGGTTGACCTTGACAAGTCACTTAATATTTTCATGACTTACTTTCCTTACATGTAAAATGAAGGCGTTGGCTTAGATGATTTTTGAGGACTTTTCTTTTAGTTTATGATCTCATAACTCTAGTGCTTTTCCAGTTTCTCTCCCTTTTCTGTTACTTGCATACTTCCATTGGTCAACAAAGCGCCTTCTAGAAGTTGGCAAGATCAAAAGAAGCAAGCAGTTCTCCAGGAAAGAAATGACCTGCTTTGTATTCCCTGGCAAAGGACAACTTTGTTTTCTGTGTAGGATGAGCAGGAGGAGGAGGAGGCCTTCAATCAGAAGCATGCCCTGCAGAAAGCCAAGGAAGTCAGCCCAATGTCTGCACCTAACATGCCTTCTATTGAGTAAGTTGGCTCTCCATACCTCATTGACAGGTGACCTCCCCTCCCTGACCTGGGAGATCCTGACTTGGGGTATCAGGGGCTTCAGTTTAGATTTAGGGACCATACACTTGAGACCAAGATAGGACTGAGTCTCCAAGATGGGAGGGAAATATAGTAGAAAAAGGGAGGAAGTCTGTAACTGATTGCAGAATTACAGGTCCTTCCACAACCTCGGCTGTACTGTAGGTTTTGCATCTGGTGCCAGGATGTATTTGAAGAACAAAGGAAGGAGGGTCTGTGACTGAGGGGGTTGGCAAGAGCTTTTGGCAAGCCCTGGACCATCCCCCCCTGCCCTGAGGAAGTATAATCTGAAGTTTATGACTGGTGGGAGGGAAATCACACAGAGGCTTTGTGACTGATCTAGAGCTTCAGCAACACCTGGGAAGATTTCTGTGAGTTGGTACTGAACAGGACAGAAGTAGTATTGATAGCTTCTACTTAATAGGGGTGATGATGAAATTTTTAAGGGTATTTATTTGAACACATTTCAGAAGATTCTGATTCCACTGTTGTCTTCAGAGTCTCAGGCTCCTTACATCCTTTTTGTGCTGAGAAATTTTTTTTACAGAAAGTGAGGTAGATCCTTATCAACTGTCTGCGAGTGAGAAGATGGGGGCCCCCAGATATGTCTTCATCAGGAGAGGGGACAAGAATAGTTTATTCTTTGAGGGAGAAGATTCTTTCTCACTGGACTTTCTGGAGAAATGTCTTGGAGGACCAGAACAGAGATTGTGTTGAGAAAAGGCCTCAAACTCCTGTGTGTGGGGGATGTGTGTGTGTGTGTGTGTGTGTGTGTGTGTGTGTGTGTGTGTGTAAGAGAGAGAGAGA
>CM053586.1:303194539-303306411 GCA_028646515.1 Pseudochirops corinnae | reverse complement strand
TCCACAGATTAAAGAAGAAGGAAGAAGAGTTTCCCATAACTCCAGTTTTCCTTTCTGGAATCTTCTTTTTATGCCTTGGGAAAGAACTTTTTCCAATCTTGATCTAAGGAGGCCTGAGTGTAAAGAATGTAGTCAGACAAAGCTGCCAGATAAGAATGACTGAATGGCACTACCATTTGGTAGTTACCGTTAAAAGCACATCGGGAAGATGATAGGAGCAGGACAGAGTTTGTATTAGGGAATGGACGATGAGGATGAAGGCTTTGATAAGGGTAATAGTTACAGAGATTGCCTTATTGAAAGGATTTGTTCTATGAAGTTTGGATTCAGTCAAAGGGCCACACTTGTGCTAGACCTTTGACTGTGATGTATGTGCTATGTGAATCAATGGCTGTTCCTTACATAAATTAGAACAAGATGTATCTATCAGCTCCTTAGGTGTACACCTAAATGTGTTGGTGTGTACCTTAATGTCCATATAGGCACAGAGTAGTTGAAGAAATTCTAGATTATTCAAGAAATTTGGCTTCTCTTGATTTTGCATCTACCTTTCTATGTTCCTTTGGGATTATAGAATCACAGAGCCATGTGATGTGATATAGTGAGTGTTGGCTCTGTCTTCAGACAACCTGTCATCATATCCCAACTCTGTCATTTGCTACCTCTGTGACTTTGAACATATTCTGTAAACTCTCTGGGCCTTGGTTACACATCTCCTCTGTAAATCAGAGATGATAACAATTCTCCTGCCTTCTTCATAGGGTTGTTGTGTGGTTTATGCAAGGGCTATACATTAATGGGATTACCACGTTAAAAGTGTGGAGAATATGTGGATGCACTTCGACAGTTCAATGAAAAAGGAATGTGAGGACTCTTGATGTGAATGTGTCTGAGAATAGATGAATTTGTAAATGGAGGAGTATGTGAATACATGTGTTTGTATTTGACTCTAAGGTTATATGTGCTCCTCGCCTGGTCATTTTCTCTGAGTGAGTGTGAATCTGCTTACATGTTTCTATATTCTTACACACATATCTTTGTGTGCCTGGGCATTAGGATTTCTGAAAATTTGCAAATAGATGGATGGACTAGTGCTTTTCTTAGTGGATATGCATGATGACTGACTAAAGTTATGCTTTCATTTCTGTGTGACAAATATTATATACCTTGTTACTGCCTTGTTCACTTGGGGGGTACTCATTCATTTTGATATATAAACATGTTCATATTAATTAGTGTGTAAATTATAAATGCATGTTGTTTATTTATAGATAAATTAGAATTCGAGTTCTCAGTTCTGTAGACATCTATACTTCATACTCCCAGGGTCTTCCCAAACTCCATTCCTTACATTTCTTCAAACAATATCCTCTCCTACCCCAGATTTTCTTTTGCATTTTTTTCATTCTTGCAGGAAGGAGGGAGGAAATAAAGCATGGCATTTTCTCAGAACATTCTTTACTGTTGGGTGACAGGGCTCTCAGGAAGCAAACAGCATCCACAAACTTCCCGCTATATGAAATATCATCTTTTGGAGCCTAGTACTTGCCTATAACAACCTTATTTCAATGGCCTTTGCTCTTCTCTTTGAGAAGGATGATAATATGCTGTCCTTTTTCTAAGAATATGAAGCTACTGGCCCATCAGTAGGATATGCTCTCTGAATTATTATTTTTCCATTTGTGACATAATGGGTTATGCCGACCAGGGGAAGGGGTGGTTATGCAACCATGTCTGACTCTTTGAAAAGTTAACTGACCCAGAAGGGAATCAATCCCCTGCCATTGGCTCCATTAGCCTGCCAAACTGACGAGCCATTTGGGGTTTTACCTCCAGTATTCACATGACCTGTGCATGACTATATTTGAAATGTTCACCTGAGTGCTTTGAGAGATTGCAACAGGGTATGATTTGGGAATGATATGTCTATGGGCCCATCAGTGTGTGAATGTGCCTTGTTCCACCGGATATGATTGTGAATATATTCAAGAAGTTTAAGAGGTATCCAAAATAAGTTTTCATGTATATACATTTGGGTGAAGATAATACTGCCAGTATGGCATGACTTTTTAGCATCTGAGTTCATAGATGGTATAGAATGTTTAAGCCTTTTGCCTGTGCATGTGTATTATAAAGACAGGAGCCATGTATTTGCAGATAGTTCGAGGATCCAAAGTTTACCCTTTGAGGAACTGGGAAGTTGGGTGAATTGGGTGACTCCTAAGGGCCCAAATCAAGCATATAAAATATGTGTGTACATGAGGAGGGGTCTGCCCCCCTCTTTGGAAATATGTTGGTCTCTGTGGGGATTTGAAAGCTGGGGTGAACTGAACCTGTCCATTTTTCTTTCCCAGAAGAGACAGAAGGAGGAGACACCACATGTCGATGTGGGAGCCACGCAGCAGCCACCTGTATGTGTGTATATGTTTGTGTGTTGTGAGTGGTTATGTGTGGTCACAGGAACAATGTCAGCTTTGTCCTTGCTATGGACAAAATGGTACAATGGGTGTATGCATATCAGTGGGAATGTATTCTGTGTACAGGTGTTTATGTATGCATTACTGCATACCTTTCAGTGTGTGGGTATGTCTGTGTTCATTTAAGGCATATAGGTTCATGTGTTGTTCTCCATTCCTTTTGGCTTATGAGTGAGCATATGTTGGTACAAATGTGTAGGTGGGTCTGCCTCCCCTTAGGATATGCATTTGTGTGTGCTACATATGCAGGTGTGAGTATAGATGTGTGTGAGTGTATTTGATCATCATGGTTTGTATGAGTGGGCCTATAAGCTGTTTCTGTACATGTGGGTCCGGGTGGATGTAGCCATGTGTGAGCCTATTCTCATGTGCACTTCTGTATGTGTTCATGTATGTGGGCTCTTTTGACCATATAAGTGCCTTTTGAAACCCCATGTTGAAATGCCCAATTGTAGTTCATTTAACAGCAATAAGTATTGATGTATCATACCAGGTTAGCACCCAAAGGTTTAGGTGACTCTCCTTTGGCGTCGGGTGGCACTGTTAGCCAATTCTGCTCCTTTTGATGGAGAGGGATGCATGCTATAACTCTGCATAATGTTATGCTACCCCACTGCACTCCAATTCTGGCTCCTTTACTTGTGTCTAACATTGTACTTTTTACTTTTTATTGCCTGGCGGCACACCACATCTGGTGCCATTAATAATTATGAAGCAGCACCCCGGTTAATGGCCAGGGTAGAAGGGAAGGAGAGATGGTATTGGCCAGAACTGAGGATTAGATTGGAATGTGACTGACATATGTGAGGAAGAGAGGTAAAATATTCGAGTGAATGAGAGGAAAGAGAGAAGGGGAATGATAATAACACAAGGCAAGGTAGATGATAGATGGCAGATGGGAAGAATTCCTATTTCCAGAGGAATATGGAGCTCAACCCTGGAGCTGGTGGTTCTCCTCTACCACCCACCATAGCTTCCCAATCTCCCTACTTTGTGACTGCAAAGTAGACATCACACTAAAAAATATATCTCTGGAACATGAGTTTGGAAGCATTCCACATTCATTCACACACACATGCAGTTTTTTTCACTGCTCCATGGGCTTACGTCTTAATGTGCTTCACGTTTACAGGTCCTGGGCTCTCTCACATTTGTCCGTCACCATGCACCTCACCCTGTACATGCCCTTTGAGGGCTGCCTCAGGGTCCCATGCTTGCTGTCTGTCCTGGTTTATGTCGTTTAAACTCTAATCCATCCCTTTGACTTGTTCCCCTTTATCAGGAGGGAGAGGAGGAGACGTCACCACATGTCTGTATGGGAACAGCGCACCAGTCAGCTGAGGAGACACATGCAGATGTCCAGCCAGGAAGGAATCAACAAGGATGAAGCCCCTCCCATGAATCCCCTCAACCCTCTCAATCCCCTTAGTCCTCTCAATCCCCTCAATGCGCATCCTAGTCTCTATAGGAGGCCCAAACCTTTAGAGGGTCTGGGACTGGAGAAGTTTGAGGAGGAGCATGGAAACCGTGGGGACTTTCATAAGGGGGAAGGGATACAACAATCAGAAGACCAGAAGAGTCCTGTGCCTAGGCTCAAGAGGGAACAGCCATGGCTCTCTAAGCCATGCCATGGAAACTGTGACCCAGCAGAGCAGGATTCAGGAGTTGGAGAGGCAGTGGTGGGCTTTGAGGAGCGGGCTCGACACAGGCAGAGTCAGCGCCGTAGCAGACACCGCCGAGTCCGGACTGAGTTCAAGGAACAGGCCACAAGTGCTGAAAGCAGGTCTGGGAGCCAGGAGAGAGGCCTGGAAGAAGGAGCTGAGGGAGAGAAGAACAGGGACTCTAAGGGGAGTCAGGAGGGGAAGGAGGTTTCTATTCATGAAGAAGAGAGAAGCAAAGAGTTAAAGAGGTAAGATGAAATAATACTCTGAATGGGGATGGCATTGACTGAACAAGATGACCTTATTTTAATCTTTGCTCTATTCTTGACTTAATATGTGACATTGGGCAGTCATTATACCCATCTGTGATTCAAATTCCCCACTCCCAAAATGAGGATAAACTACCTTTCTCTTTCCTTCCTATATTACCAAGTTGTTATGGCAATAAAATGAGATAATAGAAGGAAAAGCATTTTGAAAATAACTGCCATACTTTCTTAGTCCTGTTTCCCAATGCTTGCTATCCCTCACACTATGAACATAAAAAGACATGAATATCTGCCACTAGCATACATACTCCAAGTTTATCCCACTCCCAGGTACAATCAACCAATGAATCAATCAGTAAATTTGTTTAGATGTGCTTGATGCTGGAGATTCAAGGACAAAAAACCACAACAAAACTCAAAATGAAAAATCCAGGTCTTCAATGGCCTTATATTGTATTGGGAGCAACAACATATACACACATAAATAAATGTAAATACATACAAAGTCAAGTGATCTAAAGGACCCCATAATAGCTGATGAGCTCACTGAGGATATAGAAAGATAAGAGAAGATGGCTCAAGACTGAGCCTTGTGGTACACCTGCAGTTAGGGGTTGAGACAGAAATGGAAAGCAAGGAAAACTGAGAAGGAATAGCTTGAGGGTAAAAGGAGTAGCCAGTGTTAACTGCAGAGAGGTCAAGAGGGATGAGGACTGAGGAAAAGTTTTATTTAGTAATTAAAAGAATGCCAGCAATTTTGGAGAGAAGACTCGGTTGACTGACAAGGTCATAAACAAGACTACAAGGGTATGAGAAGTGATCAGGAGAAGAAGTGGAGGCAGATTTTTCTACTAGTTTGACTATGAAAGGGAGGAGAGGTACAGGATGGACAAGAGTTTTAGGGTATATTAGGATCAAGTTAGGGTTTTTCTTTAAGGATGTGGGGGACGTGGCAATGTTTAAAGGCATCATGTAAGGAACCAGTAGATAAGGAAAGATTGAAGATTATAGTGGAAGATGTATAAAGGGGCAATCTGCTGGAGGACGTGGGAAAGAATAAGATTAGACAAATGTAGAGAGATTGGAGTTATTGATGAGCAATGTTACCTCTTTGTCAGTAACTGGAGTAAGACAGGAGAGGATGGGAGATGATGTGAAGTAGTGTGAAGCCAAGTAAGGAAGAAGAGGGAGATTATGGCAAATATCTTCTATTTTCTCAGTAAAGTGTTAGGTGAGGTCATCTGCTGAGAAAGGAAAGGGAGGTGTGGGAGGCTTGAGGAGAAAAGGGAATTGTTTGAACATCCTCTGTGGGTAGTGTGATAGTCATTTAGGGAATAGTAGAAAGATTGCCATGAAGAAAATGCAGGTCAGTTGAGGTTAGCTAACACAGATTTGTAGTGGACCCTGCCTGCAAGGTTGTATAACTTCCTTCTGTGCTATGCCAAAGAACCTGCACATGAGGAGGGTGGTGGTGGGAGTAAATCCTGCTTGGAGTTTGTCAAGCTGTGAGTGACAAGGACAAGGGAAAGAAATGAAAAAGTAGAGGACAATGTAAAGCTGAAATGGTTAACTCTAGAGTCAAGATTTGGAAGGGAAGAAAGTGAACCCAGAGCAGGGGTGATAGCCTGGAAGAACACCAAGGTTGGAGAGATTGGAGATCACTGTGAGGGAACAAAATAAGTTTAAGAAGAGTGAGGCACTGGGAGTGATTAAATGATAGATTATGGTAAGAGAGGAATGTCAGGGTTCTTTATGGTAGAAGTGGAACACATCCCCTGCTATGAGAATAAGATCAAGGGTGTGATTATTTCTGGATGTGTGGTTGAGGTAAAGTGAAGGAAAAGGTAATAAGATATAGAGTTTGATTAACTGAGAGGTCAAAGTTTTGAAGGAACAACAGTATGTATACTGAAGTCCTCTTCTAAAATGGTAGGCGTTGGATTGGAAAAGAAGGCTGTGAGGAGAGTACGCAATTCCCTGATTCCTCAATGAAATCAAATGAAAAAAGAATTGTGGAGATGAAAGACTTAAAATGCTACATTTCACTTAGAATCCACATCCTGCCTTTTTAGTTTGGACTTGAAGTCAGGAAGACCTGAGTTCAAATCCTACTTCATATACTTATTAGCTACATGACCTCAGGCAAGTCGCCTAACAGCTATCTGACTCAGTTTCTTCATCTGTGAAATAGAGAAAATATTAGCCCCTACCTCTCGGGGTTGAGGCTAAATGAGATAATATTGGTAAAGCACTTTAAAAACCTGAAAATGTTATACAAAATAATGTAATTATTATAACTGGCAGCATTTTACAGAGGGGATGTCCAAGGTACCAAAATAAAATGCTAGAGAACCTTACAGAGGGGATGTCCAAGGTACCAAAATAAAATGCTAGAGAACCCTAATTCAGAATTCTTACCTCAAATTGCATGCTGCCTTTGTGGGCATGGACTTGTGATATCAGTACCACTTTTGTTGTTGTTGGGGGGGCGGGGATTTAAAATAGATTTTTAGTGATATCTTTATCAGTACCACTTATATGCACATTGTATGTATATTCAGATTTTTTTCCTCATGCATATTATTCTCATTTTACAGATGAGGAAAATTAGATCCAAAATCACATGGCTAGTAAGGGTGGGTGGTGTAGGAACTTAGCGGAGGATTTTTTGCTCCAAATGCAGTTCTCAAATGTCCTATGGTATCCCCAGAGCAGAGGTGGGAAGCCCATTGCTAAGTGGTACAGAAGACAGAATTAAGAAATAAACATTCGTCATTCCCACGCCCCAACCTCATGAGTGACTGAAGTAATCTTTGTGTGGAAAATCAGAGAATGAGGATGACCATCTAGCCAAAAACTTCTAGCTCTTATCTGTCTTTTCAAATGTTGTTTTCCCTCACAGTCTCTAATTCTCTTCCTTTTTTCTATCTATATTTGCTTTCTTCTCAAATGCCAGCTTTTTCTACTTCCTCCTCCCTGACTCCAGACTCAGTCTCATGAATCCATTGATAAGAGATTAAAAAAACATGTCATGTAATTTTAGAATGAATTAAGAGTGACGTAAATAGTCAAACGACTCTGTGATCTCATCATTGTGGATCCTTGTTCTTCCACCTTCCATCTGTGTGACCTTTTACAAGTCATTTAATTTTGTTAAACCCCACTTTCTTCATCTGTTAAGTAAGGGGGTTGGACGGATGAAGTCCAAACTGCCTGTACATCTTTGATTTTGTAGTCCTAAATTCTATCCAGATAGAAATCATTACCCAGACATGCTTGCCTAACCTCAAAAGGGGAAGTGGACGGGTACCATGGTGAAAAAGAGGAATGGAAGGTGGACAGTCTATATGCTCCATTAGGATCCTTATCATGTCCAGAGATAACAAGGAAGGACGCAGAATGCCCAGGAAAATGCATACAATGGTCCCAATGGACTCTGCACAGATCAGACCACACCTAGAGTATTGGATTCCATTCAGGGAACCATCTTTAAAGAAGGACATTAGCAATCTAGAATATAACTTGAGGAGGGAGGTCTGACTGTTGAGAGGATTGGATAAAGAGCTGGCTAAAGAAACTGACAATGTTGAAAGAATGGCTGTGATGGGCCACTTCATGTTAGATGTTAAGTGTTTGAAGTATGGTCTGTTAGAAGATGGATTAAATTTTATTGGAGTTGACCTCAGAAACTAGAACCAGGAGTGGAAGTAACAGAGAATGAGACATAGCGTATGAAAGAATGTCCTAACAACTAAAGCTGAACACAAATTGAATAGGTCTCCTCAAGGCTAGTGAATGACCTACTGTCTGAGATATTGTAGAGGGGATTGCTGTTCAGGCTTGGCTTGCACTATGTGACCAAGGAGGTCCCTGCAAAATCTGAGAGTCTGTGATTCTTCTGCCAATGTCCCCAACCCAGAAATGAGCTTCCATCCCTATTTTAACCACCAAATCACCATACCTTTTTCCTCCTTTTCATTTTTTACCTCCCCCCACCTTTTCTTCTCAGAACAAACAGCCTTATGGTTCCTGGAGGCTGTGGGCTGTCAACACTTGCTGATGAAATAAGGACCCCCCTGGTCCTCTCTCCTCCAGAGCTAGAAGCAGGGAAGGAGAGCACCCTGACAGAGCAGGAACAGGAGGGAACCAGTGAACAAGCTCTACTGGAAGATGTGCAGCTGGATGTGGGCCGGGCCATCAGTCGCAGTGAGCCTGACCTTTCCTCCATAACAGCCAACATGGAGAAGGGCACGGAGAGCACCAGCGTCGCTGTCACCATCCCTGACGTGGGCACCTTGGTGGACTCCACTGTGGTGCACAGTGAGGACATTCTCCTATCCTGTTGGTTCATTTACTGTTACAGGCTTTTCACTGTGTGATCTGTTTACTCTTTTCTCCTGATCATCTAAGCCCTGGGGGAGTATGACAGGGAGGAGTGTACAGCTAGAGTTCATTAGTTCAAACTCCATACTAAAACTAATAAGAAAAACAAAGGTCAAGAGATGAGATAAATTCCCCGAGGTCATAGATGTGGTCAAAGGCTGAATTAGTCCTCAAACCCAGGTTTCCATCAGTTCGGTTCTTTTTGTTAGCTATACCATGTTCACCAAATGTGGTAGAAGGAGCACTGGCATGGAGATCAGGAAATCTGGGAGTCCCAATGCTACCACTAATGTCTGACTTTGGGCAGCTCCTTTGTGTCTTAACTTCTTCTTCTATAAAATTAAAGGTGGCAGTAAAGTGATTTCTAAGGATCTTTACTTAGAAATTATATAGAGTGTAGAAACTCTATTTCTGTAATTAGATTAAATATTCATCCCTGGAAACTTCATAGAACCCTGACATTGTCATGCAATCTCTTATTCACTCTTCCAAATTCCCCAGATTAGGAGATGGATATTACCGTTACAGCCCAGAAAAAGGAAATACAGAAATAAAATACTCCCACCCAGAGAATCTACACTCTAAATTCCCATAATTACAAGACGATTTCCAGACAAACTTTTTTCCTTATTTCCTTCATCACATTGTTCTTTTGTACTCCAGAACTTCTTTCATTGCTCCTATTTCTCTTTTACTCTCCTCACCTTTTTTCCTTCTGTACCCTATCGTCCTTTCTGTTATTTCAGCTTCTTATGCATGGTGTAGTGGAAAGAGCCTTATATTTGGAATCAAAGGACATTGAACTAAATTCCATCTATGATAATTGCTACTTACTTGAATAATCTTGGGCAAGCCACTTCACCTTGATAGGCCTCAGTTTACTCATCTGTAAAAATAGGAGTTTAGACTAGATAGCCTTAACTGTTCCTTTCTGTTTTAAATGGATGATCCTATGAATCTATAGATTCCTCCAAAGAATTTTTTAAAAGTGAAATCTCCCCTTCTTCACAAATATCATAATCATTTCACAGGATTTTGAATCTAGCATCTTCTATTTCCATCCAGTTAAAAAGTTAGAAGAATTCTTGACCTTATCTCCCAGGAGAGAGATTTTAAATACTCCTTTTAGATTTTGGAATATGGAATTTAGAATCGAAATTTAAATTTTGGACATTGAATCCTGGAATCTAACTCTAATGCTATCCTGAGTAGATAAGGACGAAGGCAGAAGAGTGTGGAAGGCTGTGGATTGGGACATAAGTAAGAATGTGCTGTTGCAAGATATTTCTGACAACTCTAGAATCACAGGAATTTACAGTTGGAATGGATCTAAATTATTTTGTTTAACTCTTTCATTTTATAGATGAGGAAATCTCAGTCCCAAGACATTATATAACTTGCCCAAGATTACAAATCTAGTTAGTCACAGGTCTGGAAATCCAGCCCACATTGCCTGATTCCTAGTCCAGTATTGATTCTACTATGTTATGGGGCTTAAATACATTAGAACTTAACTCTTAATACCATGGGGAGCAGGGGGTTAGGAGTGAGGAGAAATCAGAGTGTATTAGCCCAAATTATTATAAAGTTTTATCATTTTGATAACTTCTTGTCACTTAACATCTTATTTGACAGAAACCAATAGCTTCTCATATAGTATTATAGCATTGTCTACAATATAGCTTCATAGAATCCTGACATAGTCATTTAAGCTCTTATTCACTTTTCCAAATCCTCCTAGGTTAGCAGGAATATGATATGATATATGATATGATATGACATGAAATGATATGATATAGCATGATATAGTGTAGTATAGTATAATTAATATAATATAATTAATATAACATAACATGATGTGATATAATTAATATAATATAATATAATATAATATAATATAATATAATATAATATAATATAATATAATATAATATAATATAATATAATAGCATTGTCTATAATATAACTCTGGGTGATCAGATACCTAACCCATTGGGATAGCGTTAATCTCTTGTTGGCTCTTTTATTATCAAGCTAATTGTTTCCTACAGTTTTCCGGTGTGGTACAGAAGGTTATGGATGACAGGTGACAGACTAAGGAGGAGACAGAGTAAGCTTTTTAGTTTTTGCCTCAGCTTGATTCTTGTTCAGTGGCTTATGGTGTTTCCCTCACCTACCTCTGCCCAAATGCCTAGGAACCTGCCCAATGCTCAAGTACTATTTTGGTAGGTAGCATAGTTTGCAAATGACCCTATTTGTTTCTCTTGCAGTTAGCAACAAGACAGATGGAGAAGCCAGCCCCTTGAAGGAGGCAGAGATTAAAGAGGATGGAGAAGAAATTGAGAAGAAGCGAAAGAAGGAAAAGAGCTCAAGCACAGGCAAAGCAATGGTGCCCCATAGCTCCATGTTCATCTTCAGCACCACCAACCCGTGAGAGACCCTGCTTTGCTTTCCTTCCTTTAGGAACAGCTACATGGGAATAGGGTAGAGAGGGAAAAATTGAGGGAGGGAAAAACACAAGTTTTTCTAGGTTTTTCTAGTAGAGTGTGACCCTGTGAAGCCTTCAAAGATAAGAGAAAATGGTGTGCTGTCTATTAGTTGACTTGTAGAATTAAACAATTTATAAACCATGTATCAACTTAAGTAGTGCTTAGAAGCAAGAAAGAATGAGAAATGCATTGAAGGCTGGAAATCAAGAATAAGTGGGGTCAGCACATCTAGACATTCTGAGTTTACTCTCACTGCCTTCAGATGTCTAAGAAAGCTCAGACGTGCTTACACAGAGTTTGTGTCTTGGCATGCATATTATAGCCTCTAATCAATCTGATTGCCTTCTCCCACTGGGGCATTAAATTGAAGGTGGTGCCTGGGAAATTAAATTATGTTCCCTTGTGCTTTATGTTGGCAAAAGTCCAGCCCAATGAAGGGGCTTAGAGTCTGGGGAGGAAGGGAGAGGGCTCGAGCAAGGTGCCAGCTCATCGATGATTTGGCTGTCCCACAGGATTCGAAGGGCATGCCACTACATTGTGAATCTACGCTACTTTGAGATGTGCATCCTTTTGGTTATTGCAGCCAGCAGCATCGCCTTGGCTGCTGAGGATCCTGTCCTGACCAACTCAGAGCGGAACAAAGTGCGTGAATGGGGACTGCTCACCAACCCTTTCCCTGACTTGGGCTTTCATCCTTTATCTTCACTCTTTTTTTTTCCTATTCTCTCTTTCTTTTCTCTCCTCCTCATCTCATACCTCTTTCCAGAATCCCTGGGGGACAGATAAGAGAAAAAGACTACAATTGAAAAGATTAATAAGTGGGAATAAAGTATTGAGAACTGCTTATATTCATGGCCTTTGCTATACCCGTTACAGAATGCTAGGATTTATATCTTCTCATGATCACACTGATATTATTCTCTTTTTGTGATTAGGCTGCCATACAGAGCTTTCAGGTATTTGGAGGAAGCAAGTGACCATCAGTGGGGCAAGACATGAGTCCAGCACAGGAATATATGTATAGATCTAAACATCTGGAGATAGAAAAGAATAAGTCAGGGATTAGGAATAATACAGACCCCAGGTACTTTAGCTAGACAGGACTGGAGATAATTAAAGTGATTCATTTCATGCCCAGGAAGGTTTTGTCTTGGAGAATGATGTGTTCTTTTAAAAAGAAATAGACTTCAATATGAAAAGGATTAAGAAAAAGAGTATAAAAAACAGAAGACTTGTGACCAAATGTTTAAGGAGTTTGTAAAGTTAAAAATTGTCACCAAGAGGAGAAAGGAGCATCATTGAATATTTGAAGCTACAGGTGTATATACAGGTTTGTCTACTCTGAGAAGAAAGTAGCTGCTTATTCTCCAGGAATGCTGATGTAGATATAAAGTGTCTGCCAAGGGAGATCCATTCAGGAAGGGTCAAAATAAGAAGAAACAAGTAGTGGTGGTTGGTTACTGCTTGCTGAGAGGTACCGACATTCATTTATGTTGATGTTATAACAAGAGTAGAAAGATGTGTTGACTTCTCAGGGGATGTATCCCAGCTATGACAGAAAACTATCTATCCAGCTCTTATAAAAGAGGATGGCTACTACCCCCTTTCAGTGATTCATGGGGGCATGCAAATTGCTGCAAGAAGAAATTGAAAAAGCATTACTAAATATTACTAAGTGCGATAAGAAACTGGAGAGTTGAGGGGCAAAGGCAGTGCTTCAGTCACTGCTACTGATCAAAATCAAGGCTTTCAGAGGGCAGACTTTGGAAGTGAAGGACTATTTTAAAAGATGGGCCTGAGAATAGAATTTGAATTTTTTGACCACAGAGTAAAATATAAGAGTGATAGATTTCTGCTAAGGACAGAATGTATCTTGCTAGGGCTGGTAAGAATATATTTGCCTGGATTATGTCAGATTTAATCAAAAAGACTTTTCAAAAAAGGAAAGGAGAAAACTTTTACAAATAATACAAGAAGAAAATAGTAGTAGGGGAAATTAGAAACTCAGAGTACAGAACACCCAACAAAGTAAACAGCAACAAAACCTGGATGTCTATACATAAATGCACAAAGTCTGAGTATCAGGCAAGATGAATTATATAGATTCTAATGTAAGGGGGCAGATCGAGATGAGATCTATGACTAGACGATGGCTCTGGAAAGACATAATTTATTTAAAAAGGAACAGAGAATGGAACTCAATAACCTGGTGTTTCATAAACCAGAAAATATAAATTGTTTGGGAAAAAACTCCCTAGTTGACAAAAACTGCTGGGAAAACTGGGAAGCATTCTGACAAAAATTAAGCTTAGACCAACATTTTATATTATGGATCACATTTCAAAATGGGTATGTGACCTGAATATTAAAGATCATACAATTTTAAAAATTTAAAGAGAAACAGTTCATATTCCTTTCATAACTGTGGGTAGATACATTCTTACCCAAACAATATATAAAGGGAATTACCAAAGATAAAATATTTTTGATTACATAAAACTGAAAAGCTTCTGCACAAACAAAATAAATGTATCTAGGCTAAAAGAAGTGTTTGAATGGAATTGCAAACTATTAATAACAATACAAAAGGATGTTCTAATTCAGCGATATTAAGAGAAATGAATATTAAAATATTTTTCATATTATAGATTTCATATACCCACGATGACAAAACATGGGAATAGTCGATGTTGGAAGTATTGGGCAAAGATAGGCTCACTAGTACATTGTTGGTTGAACTGTAAATCAGTACAACCATTTTGGAAAGCAACTTGCAGCTATGCAAATAAAGTGACTAAAATGTCCATACTCTTTGATGTAGAGATTCCTCTGTTAGGCATATACCCTAAAGAGGTCGTTGATGAGGAGAAAACTCCGATAAATGCCAAAATATTTATAGTAGCATTTTTTCTTGCTTTAATGATAATTTCATCCTTCAAAAATTTGAAGTATTCAAGGGAAATTTCTGAATCTGATTTTTATCAACATCAAGGAATTAGTTACTTGGGATACAAATAATGTAAGCCTTGGGAAGAAGTGACCACTGCAGTTGAGAATGTCTGACAAGAAAGGAGAGGAAACCTGAGCATAGTTTCATATACATCCTAAATACTGGAAGAACAGACTTTGAAACCTTAAGAGAAATAAAAGGTAGCAATTCTGTGCTGAATGATAGATCAAAAGGGATGGGAAAATTCTTAAAGATGACATTCTGAAGATACAAAATTAAACAATTCCAGTGAGGAGGAAAAGGGAAAGTTTTCTAAAGAAATTGATACACAGATAACTCTTTGACAAAACTTAGTTTTTGAAGAGATGTGTACAAAAACATGGACAGATAATAGAGGTAATCTGCTTCATGATGACGTGATATGTAACAAATGTCAGGAATGTTATGATGAAAGCCAAAAACAACAAAGAGGAAAATTTGTTTTGAATTATACATCATCTAGCTGTCTTCAGTAAGGTCAGGTCACTAGGCCCAAAGGAACAACATGACAGGCTACTAAAAGAATGACTAGGTGTGACGGAAGAATCAATGACATTAACCTGTCACCAGATTGCCAAAAAGATTTATAAGAGAAAAAAAAAGTAGGATGAATGTAGTGGAAAAGTCAATAATTCTTCTTCTAGAATATATTATTAAGGAAATTTTGTGTTCAAAAAATCAGTTTCAGATATGCAAGGTGGGAGAGTTATAGATCAATAATAGTTCATCTAAAAAAAACACGGGAATTTTAGTAAGCTCAATCCCAATATAAATCAGTCATATGATATGGAAGCCAAATAGGGAAGACAATCAATCTTAGGCTGCATTAAAAGAAGCATCTGGAACATCTGGAAAAGGAAATGATTGCAAAGAGCCAGCATGACATCGTCAACAATCTATTCTGCCAATTTAATTCTATTTCCTTTAATAATAGGATTGTTAGGTAGATAACGAGAATAGTATATAGTTTACCCAGATTTGAGCAATGCATTTGATAAAGTATCTTTGTTACTCCAGTGAGATATGGCTAGAAAGCAATATGATTAGGTTGAACTAATTTCCTGGTTTTACCTAAAAAAAGTTAATGATGATTCAATATCAACATGGCAGGTCTCCAGTAGAGTGTTCTTGTAATCTATGCGTGGACCTGTGCTGTTTAATATTTTTATTAATGACTTATATAGATAGTATGCTTATCAAATCAACACAATTCCAGGAGGGATAGTCAACCCATTGCATTCAGGATCCAAAAAGATCTTAAGAGAATAGAACCCTGTCCAGCTCTAATAAGACTATATTTGATGGAGAGAAATGTAAAGTCTTACACTTGGGTTCAAAAAATCAGTTTCACAAATACAAAATGGGAGAGTTATAGATCAATAATAGTTCATCTGAAAAAGACATAGGAATTTTAGTAGGCTCAATCCCAATATAAATCAGCCGTGTGATATGGAAGTCAAAATAGGAAAGACAATCAATATTAGGCTCCATTAAAAGAAGCATCATGTCCAGGATTAGGGAGGATATAACTCTAATGTGCTCTGCCCTAGTCCAACCACATTCATTTCTGGATACTACTTCCAGAGGAGGACAACCAGCACAGTAAAGGGTCTCAAGGTCATGAAAGATGAAGATCAGCTGAAGGAACTAGAAATGTTTTATCTTGAAGATGAGAAGACAGAGAGAAGTGTGATATATGGTAGTTGTGTTCAAGTATTTGAAGGGTTATGGTATTTGAATCATACCAAGGGATTTATAAGAAGTTTCTATTTATATGAAGTTTCTGGCACCTATAAATACTTAAAGGGGGAATAGACTTGTTCTACTTGGCCTAAGAGGGCAGAAGTAGGAACAAATATTTAAGCTTCAAGGAGGCAATTTAAGCTTAATGAAAAGGAGACATTTTAACGCTTAGAACTATCTATAAATAGAAGAGACTGACTTGGGAGGTATAATAAATTTTCTCTCCTTGGAGGTCTTCAAGCAAATGTTAATGATCACTTCTCAGGTATGTTGGAAGGAGCATTCCTGAAGAGTTATGCATCGGATTAAATAGTTTCTGAAGTTACTTCCAACTCTGAATTTTTAGATGAGGAGAGGGAATAATAATAGCCAAAGACAAGACTTAGGTTTTCATGGCCCCAGGAAAGACTATGCCATTTCATTTTGATCTCTTTCTGTAACATAGTCGTTTTGAACCATTGTTCCATGATACAAGTGTTTGAAGGTGTATGGGGGTATATATAGGTAAGCCTTTTTATGCTGGCGATTAAAGCTCATCTCTGCCCCTAATTTTTTACTGGTTTGTTTTGCAGGTCCTGAGGTATTTTGACTATGTTTTCACTGGTGTGTTCACTTTTGAGATGGTCATAAAGGTGAGAATCTTGAAAGAAAGAGGAAGCTTCCCAGGGGGTGGGTACTGGTGGGTGAGGAAAGTGGGGAAATAGGTGGGTCAAGTTCTGGGCTTGAGCCTAAGCCCCATATTTAGGTCTTCTAATTCTGAACCTGCCTAGCCATTGAAAGAACTGACATAATGACCCTCCTAATCACTTCTATAGCATCAGTCTGTTCATTTTATATGTAAGAAAGTGGAATTCCAGAGAACCTTTTTGACATAGGACATCGTTTTGCTCATTCATCTTTGCCATGAAGATAGAAGAAAGAGATTGGGGAAGTTGCTTAAGAGGAAATGAAGACAATAAAAATTTATTTTCTTATAAGTAATTAAAAATGATAGAGATATACACCTATGTGCGATGATGTAGGTACAGTGTTCACAGTAAAGAAGATGACATAGGAGTAAATACCTTTTATTTTTCCCCTTGGCAGTGTCTATGCCTTATGCCAAGTTATCTTTGACCCAAGTGCAAACTCCCTCTCTCTGGAAAAGGTAGAAAAATTAATCTCTGAAAAAATTCTAGGCAGTTATTTGGAGGGTTCTCAATAGTTATATCATAACCAGGCCTCAGTTTGCCTAGAGTAGCTCATACTCTACCTGTATTTCAGGTAGAGTCAAATTTGAAAGTTGCAAGGCATGCAACCTCTTTTGATAGGATCTGTGCATAGAGCTTAAATGGATACACCCTCTTTTCTAGGTTCCTGTTGCCAGAAAGGAGCCTTAGCACTCTAGTCCAAAGAGGAATAGCAAAATGGACAAAATCTACTGTACTCAAAACTTTATCCAACTGCAGCTATCAATGTATCAATCAACAAACATTTAAATACCTACTATGCACCAAGAAATGTGCTAATCACTGGGGATACAAAGAGAAGCAAAAGGCAGCAAAGGACCGCTATCTTTGTTCTCCCTAGTCATCTATCCATAATCCCTAAGAAGTGGAGGAACTAGGGAGTTTTTTATCACTACATCTATTTCTTTACCCCCAACTTCTTCCCCAGTTACTTAATATCTAGTTTGTTGCCTATCTGAGTTTTTCCAAGTCTGGGAATCAGTAACTCTCAGGACATTAATAAATGGAGGAACAAGGTAAGTTTTCTGGGCACTCAAGGATTCTGATTATATTCCCTCCCCATACTGTTATTTGAAAGGATGCCTTTTCCCTTGTCTTTAGTATACTCACAAACCTCCTGCTGGCCACTGAAATGAGGCCAGTGGACACCCTGGGGGGGGTATTGAGGACATGAACTCATAGCCCAGGACTCAGAACAAGTATCATCCTTCTCCCTGTTCATTTCAGGACCAGCTTGAATTTATTCAATGAATTTCACAATTTTCCTTTGCAGATGATAGACCAGGGCCTGATCCTGCAGGATGGATCTTACTTCCGAGACCTGTGGAATATCCTTGACTTTGTGGTGGTAGTTGGGGCACTGGTGGCCTTTGCTTTGGCGTAAGTGGCTTTTTCCTTTTTTGGGTCTGTTCCTTGCCTTCCTTTCCTTAGGGGAGGTGAGATCAGAAGAAGAATCTTCTAATCGTAACCCAAAAAGGGCTTTGTTCACAAAACGGCTCTTATTATATGACCTGGTTTACTCTGCTCCTAACTGAGTCTTAGCACAACTTCTAGCAGACTTGAAGACCTTTCATGGTGTTTTTAAACCCTGTGATTCTTAGAAATGAAAGAAATTGTAAGAAGAATTTGGAGGGGAAATAGATGGCCCATGGAGAGACAAATTTAGGATAGATATAAGGAAAATGGAGCTATCCAGAAGTAGAATGGGCTGTGTTGGGAGCTAATTGGTTTGCCTTTACTAAAGAAGGCATTCAGTTAAAAACTAAACGAATATCTGACTATCCTGTTTGGTTTTTTATCTTGAAAAGAAGAGCTCCTACAACTTACCTTGGCAATTAATTTAGAAAAGTGGAGTAGGACTACAAACGAGACTGAACAGTGTTCATTAAAGTCCTGAAGTATTTTTTTTTCAAATGCTGTTCAGTTTTAGTGACGAATGATTTATTTAATCCATTGATACTGAGTTCTAACACTGAACTCTCATCCTTAATTGAAGCTAAATTGGGAGTGAGGGCATTCTAGGGTGGATTTGGAGTCAGAAGACCTCTAATCAAATTTTAGCTTTGACCCTCACTACATCTGGGAGTTTGGGCAAGTTTCTTGACCTTTCTAGACTTCAATATCTTCGCCTCTAAAATAAGCTTTGGATTGGATGACCCTCCCAGCTATCAATCTAGGATCCTGTGGTCTACTGGGCTATAACTGGGAGCTAGGGGTGTTAGTGCCTCCTCCATAACTCTATGTCCAGAGATGGCCATAAAGTAGAAAGGGTAAATGACATTGAGGATCACTCTTTTGACTATAGTCTGTTATGGAAGCATAATGTCCAGGATTAAAGAGGTGATAGACCCACAGTACTCTGCTCTGATCAAATCATATTTGGAATACCATGTTCATTCATGGCAGTCATACTTTAGGTAAGGCACTAACAAGCTAGAGCTTTTCTAGTGGAGCATTGTAAGGATCTGGAGATCCTCCACATCCTTCCTTCAAGAAAGAAGAAGGAACATGATAGATAGCTGTCTTCAGGTATTTGAAGGGCTAATATGGAAAAGGGAAAAAGAAAGATTTTGCCTTAATATGAGAAAATGTCTGCAAAATGAGGGGATTGGACTCAAGGTCTCTTTCAGCTCTGAGTCTATGATTCTGTGAACACACGAAAGCTTTGAAATAATTAGAGACATCAAAAAGTGGAATCTATTTTTCAGTACCCTGTAAACTCCCTTTCACTAGAGAGTTTCTAATAGATGACCACTTGACAGGAGCATTATAGGGCGATAGCATATTGCCAGGGTACAGGTTTGACTAGTAATTCCTTCTAACTTAGAATCTTTAGCAATAGTTCCTTAGATTTTTCCCTTTTCAAGTTTAAGGTGTCAGAAGGATCAATTCTTCCATCTAATTTTGCATCTCTGAGGTTCATGCTTTTGACCTCTTCTATCCCTTATTCAGCCTCAGAAACCTCTATTAATGAAATGGTTACTTCTTTCTAATAGCCTCATCTCCACTTTGGAGTCAGCCTGTACAGGGCAGTTTAGAACAGCACCTCAAATTCAAGTCCAAATCTCAGCTCTGCCACTTTCTCATTGTGTGACCTGAGAGCCTCAGAATCATCATCTCTAAAATGGGGGTAATAATACTTCTGCTACTTACTTGACAGAGTTGATGTAGAGAGCGCTTCAGAAGCTTAAATTACTATGGGGGAATATGAACTCTGTGGCTGAGCTTTTACTCAAGCTAAGAAATAGCTCTGACCTCAGGACAGCCCCCACATTAGGAGGAATTGATGTTTAACTGTTGAATAATTCGTTAGGCTGGAGGTTGCTTTGGCTCGTTTCCATAGTTTGGGAGCACACTGTTTGGGATTCTCCTGGTAGCCGGCTGAGGTGGCAATTTTTGATGCTCCTCAGACCCTGCCTACACTATTATTTGGAGGATGTTTCTCAGAACCAGGAAAGGAACCTGTCTCTGTCCATTAGTGTTTACTGACCATGTCAGTTCCAGACAGCATTTGTGTACGTCCCTCGTGTACCATTTACCAACACCATTCCCGCACCCCAAAGTATACGTTACTAAATAACCTACCCACATTTCAATTCTCAACTCACTCTTTCCGCAAAACACCACCTCATAGTTTGCTAGTCAAAGGGAAAGACCATTTTATCATTGTTTTAGGAGTCTTTAGGCAAAGGAACTCAGGAATAATGTTTCTAAATGGAGTCCAGGATAAGAAGAAAAATGTAATAGTGACATTGTGATTCCCTGGAAAAAGGACTGGGCCTAAAGTCAGAAGACTTGAATTTGAGCCCAGGCCCTGCTGCTTAGGATCTGTATGACCAAGTCATTCCACTCCTGTTTTGTAAAAGGTGGGTGAACCAGCTGATTCCTGAAATTCCTTCCAGCCATAGATCCCTTTCCCAATCAGTCAATTGATAAGTATTTATTAAGCACTTATCACGAGCCAAATACAATGCTACAAAATGGGTATACGAAGAAAGGCAAAAACAGTCTCTACTCTCAAGTAACTCACAGTACAACGGAGGTGAGAACATGTAAAAAAAATAATAATCGTGTACAAGATGTGTACAGAGTAGATAGAAGACAGTCTTAGAAGGGAAAGCTCCAGCAGAGAGGGGGCTGAGGAGACTGGGAACGGCTTTCTACAGAAGGTGACATCTGAGCTTCTTGAAAGAAGTCAGAGATTCTAAGAGACCATGGTGAGAAGGGAGAACATTCTCGGCATGGGAGGGGCAGTGTAAGGCCAAGGGGGTGGACCAGGGCAGCTGAATTATAGAATTACATGGAGGGGAGCAAAGTTTATGATTCCTAGCAAGGTAGGAAGGGGCCAGGTTGTGAAGAGCCTCAAATGCCAAACAATGACTGGATAAATGATAATAAATGATCAAGCATTTATTAAGAGTATATCCTCTACCAGGTGCTGTGCTAGGTGCTAGGGATACAAATGCAAAAAAGCAAGACAGTCTCTGCTCACAGTGGAACTGGGGAAGACAATGCTAAAAGAGGAACCTGAGGAGAATGGGGAGGTTGAGGGTGATGGCCAGGGTGTGGGCAGTGTTGGTTATATTTTATATTGGGGATAATAAGGAACCATTGGAATTTACCAAAAAGAAAGGAATGAAGAGGATATGGGATGTATGTATGTGTGTGAAAGGATTTGAGTTGGGCTTTAGGAAAATCACTTTGGCAGCTGTGAGGTGGATGAATTGGAGAGATAAGAGGCTTGAGGCAGAGAATCACTTAGAAGGCTCTTAGAATAATCCAATTGCAACATGTAGATGAGTTTTTCCCAAGGAAATTCCACTGAAATTCCTATTTTCCTCTAAGTACTTGAACTGTTCTTTACAGCATGGTGATCTCTGGCATAGACTTAGAATCCTAGCCTGTTAAAGCTGAAAGTGACCTTAGTCAAACCTCTCATTGTAAACATAAGAGAACCCAGTGAGGGGAATTTATTTGCACAAACTTATCTGGTAGTTAGTGACAAAACCAGACCTCAGACCTAGGTCTTCTGAATCCAAAGTCCAATGCTCTTTCAAGATCTGTACACTAATCCTCTCTTCTAGTTCCTTTCACTCCGCCCCAGCCCCACCCCAAGAAGCACAGTACCTGCCTACTTGTACTACTAACCTTTGCCTTCAATGAGATAAGTGTTCCCTTAAAACAAGAGTTCTTAACCTGGGCTGCATGCCCTTGTGTGTTCCTTGGGATTTTTTCTTTTCAGTGTTTATAATAGTTTGATATCTGCTTTGACATGATTGTTTTCCTTTGTAATCTTAGATATTTTGTGCATTATTATTCTGAAAAAGGGCCATGCACTCCACCAGATTGCCAAAGAGGTCTATGACACAAAAGAGGCTAAGAACCTCTGTTTTCAAGATTTTTTAAAAATATCCTTCTGTTGCAATTCTGAATTAAAGCTTATTGATGTGCTTGTAAAGTGAGGCATGGGAGCAGGACCTCCTACACCTTCTCTCCATCAAATGCACAAATCATTTGCTTATATTATTCCCCAGTACATACTCTTCTCTCAGATTGTGGCTTAGCAAAATAATTTGTTGTTCTTTAAAGGAATAGGGGACACAGGAAAATTCTATTTAATGAACATAAGAAGGGACAAAAATGAAAAAGCCTATGCCTACTTTTAAGAGCAATTTTACATTATTACATGGAGTCTGGATGCAGAAAATGAGTCTATATTGAGATATAAAGTATGCAGTGCTATACAAATTATTTAACATTTTCATAGTTTGGTCTCTATTAGTTGACCCTTTGGATCTTTTCTACTGTTTGGAAATATAACGTGTCTTATATGTAAACTGAGATGTATGAACCTAGAGTGGGTCAAAGGGGGCTGGGGATGGGAGGGTCAGTTTCAGAGGGAGCCTCTGAATGACCAGTGTTCATATCCTACTGTCTCTCCTCAGGAGAGCTGATGCCAGAGCCACCATGTGCTGTGGGTTTGTCATGTGTCTTGTTCTTTCTTTGTGCCCTTTGAAATATGGCGGTGATGGCTTTAGAGTTGGTGGCAGGGGAGGGAATAACAGCCCTGAAGCCTGAAGTCCTCTCTGTTGGTCCTCAGTTCAGGTACAGTGCAGGGGGCCACAGGGATCCCCTAGGGTCCGGGGCTCAAGCTCACTTGATGGATTATGAGCTATAATCCATCACTTGCCTTTAGCGTGCTGTCTTCTGAGCATTCTCCCTTCTCTTTCTCGCATTGAGAAATGAATGATATTTGCTCATTCTCTTCTATCCACTCCTTTCCCTTCACTATCAACTCATACTATCCAGCTCACTTGCTCCTTGCTCTCTTTCATCTGCTCACTGAACTGCTTCATATTGCTCCTTCTCTCTTTCTCCATTGATGATACCCAAGTAACTCTCCCTCTTTTGCACAAATTACTCACTTTTCTTGTTCATACTCGTGCTCTGGTGCTTTGAATTTCTGCTGTGCTCTACTCTCCTTTCTCTTATCCCTTCCCTTTTCCCTCCATCCTTCCATCTTTCCTTTCCTCATTAAAAGCACCAGAGAATTCAGCTCTCTTGGCATCTTGGTAGAATTGGCCATTCTCATTTCTGTGGAGAGAGACATAGAAACAGAATGTTAAAGAAAACCATTGAATTTGTCTCCTATTTGGGGGACTGAGTATCTGGGGCATTGGACCAATTGGAAATTTCTTTGGTGGTTTTTCAAATATGTCTCTCCCTAGGGATTCAACTCCCATTCCTGTATTCTAACTCAATACAGTCCTGGTTGCATTTATCATTCTGATAGCCTCATTCCTAAAGTCTGTTTCTATCCTAGAAATATTCTTCTAATATCGAACTTTGTCCTTTTTATAATCCTAGGAAGGCTATTGCTTGGTAAGTTTGGGGTCATTCTTGATAGTAATGATATAAATGGAGGCACAACATCAAAAAACTTGGCATCACTGCCCCCCTAACTACTTAGAATGCATTCTAACCAGTCTTCCAAAAGACTGTCATTTAGTTTCCAAAAAGGTCATTTTCCTCAGCAGGAATGTTTGACTGGTAGCTGAATTCTCGATGGGAGCTGCTCTATCCATCAATTCAGAAAACTTCAGAGACTTACATCAGAAGGGGCCCACATGTCTTCATGTATGTTTTCCACAAACATATATGTTTAAGGTAGTGGTTGTAGAAAGCCTTTCTCTGCCTCTCTAGCTGCTTACATCACAGAGAGCTCTTTATAATGTAAACTTGCTAATTTCCCTACACATGGAACCCTATTGATCCCATGACTGGGGATGAGGTTGGGAAGAGTCAATATTTTCTAAGTGTGGGTTTGTTGGGGGTTCAGAAGGTAGAAAGACTATTCATGCTACAAGTTTTGTGTTTCTTCCCAGTCCACTTTTTACATTATAAAGCATTTATAAGAACACTTGTGTCTCCTCCCACCAGAGCTAACATCTCCTCTATGGAGTGGGTAGAGTTTTTGCACTGACCGTTCTCCCACACACTTAAATCCTATTCACACCTAAGTCAAGACATCACCCTATGATGTCATTGGTCCTCTTCAAAGACTAAGGAGGAAAAGCAACAAAGGTGCCCTAACTAGCATTGCCAATCCCTGAGCCTCATGGAGATGCAGAGTGTTCAGAGACTATAAATGTTCCTAGTTGGGTCTTTTGTTCTATTGTGGTTTTAAGAGAAAAGTTTGGATGACTGGTTCTTAAGCAAGTTTTCTCTTCCTTTTTTTAAAGTGAAGTTCTTCTATTTTTCAAATTATTTCATGCCGAGGTGATAAAAATGCTTTGTCTGCCTTCTTTGAATCCCACTGCCATCCATTCTGCTCTCCAGCTATTGGGTGGGAAGAAAGTGATGGCAACAGCCTTGGTATATCTGGGTTTCTGCACATCTGAAATATTCCTTTACCTTCTCCTACCACCTGACCTACCACACTCATAGTTTACTGAATTTGGGGTGAGTCATCTTGACTATGGTGTCAGATTGTATTTCATGATCCTATGAGCTCACATACAATAAAGATGACATTCTTTGTGACCTTGGACCTCAGTTATACTGAGGTTTTATGTGTATAAGGCCCTGTATAATTAAACATGCATTTTTTTGCAAACATAAAGGAAGGAAATGAGACCTCAAAGATTCGAATGGGGAAAGAATTCGATGATGAATGTTGAGTCACAGCATGTCCAAACCATTTTACCTCTTAACCCCAGGTGACTTAGCATTTCCCACTTGTTTCTTTATTGCCCTAACTGTCACTTTGGACTAATTCATCTCAAAGAATCAGCTGATGTTGACTAAGTAAATTCAAGGTGTATAGACCTAGATTAGCAACATAAAGGAAAGGCCTGGAAGCATACAACTCCTCATCAACCAAAACATGTTGAAATTGCCATTGAAAGCCCCTATGAAATCTTGCCATGGTATGAACATCAGCTATAGTAACACTTGGTATCCTCTACACAGTACTAGAAATTCCTATTGCCACTGACCATTGTAACATAGGACTCCCTAGCATGTAAGAAATCTTTGGATCAGGCCTCTATTTGGCTTTTCATCATTCAATCCTCAGCCAAGAAAGGAAGGCATGAGTCAATCTTTCTCTTGCTGCCAGGAGAAACTGGAATCCCCACATTAGTTTTTATTATGTTCTTTTCATTGAAATATGCCATTTTCCTGGCAATTTTCACTGCCCATGTCTCTGAAATTGGTGGGACCTATTGAATGCATTCAGAAATAGTTATAGTAGTCTGGTGAAATTCTGAACACATTCAATAACGTGCAAAGGATCAACATTTAAAGAAATCTTCAAGGTCACATAACATATTCACAGCTTTCATGGTTTTATCTTGATGCCTGTTTATGCAGGTGTGCCCATGTGAAAGAAGAGAATATTCATGACTGGAGTGTTAATGTAAGCCTTTACCAAGTAAGCTATGCTTAATAGTATCATTAAACATCTAGTTTTAGTTTGATATCACCATGTAATGAGCTTTCAAACTAAGGCATATAGTTGCTGTAGTATAGTGGAAAAAGCACCGAATTTCCTAACACTTAAAGCTAGCCAACTGCTAGATGACTTTTCCAGTAGCCCCCTTTACCATAAAGCACAGTAAGACTGGCTTACTTTGATCACATGGGGAAAATGCAGTAAAATCTTTTTTCATGCAAAGAAGCCCTATAGGTCATAAAGCCAGATAGGTCATCTAGTTCTTCGGCACTGTTGAAGAGACCAAAGAATTAAGATTGAATTTTGCAGTCAGATATCCCATTAACTCAGGATTTCACATGCTGGCTAAGAATGGATTGGAAACTTCCAGGAGTGAGCACACAAGAAGAATAGTCTTCTTCAAGACTTCAATTTTATTTTAGAGCCACCTTGTGATTGACTTCATCTGACTTTGTGCTGAGATGAAGGAGATTAATGGCCATAAGCTCTTAGGACACCTTATTGTGTCATCTCAACTGCCTTGGAAATGAGATTGTTTAGGGATCAGTAGTGAGGAGAAAGTGAATAGAATGGAATCCACATGGAAAGGGTTAAAAGAGAGGCACTACTCAAGCTTATGTACACCGAGTTATCTCATGAACTTTACAGAATGCCTTATCCATTGCCCATGAAAATTATGCTGCCAACCTACTTGCAACCTGGTCTGAGTTTTGAGTTGCTTTTCTATACAGAGAATGAGTTTGAACCCTTTTTTTTTCCCCAGTTCCCTTTCTGACAAGTCTTTTAAAACTATTTGTACCAAAGGAAGGCAGTTGGCCGTGAAACAGAAGACATTTTACTAAACTTTATGACAATCAAACATATAATCCTGACTTCAGCAGAGTAATGCACTAATCAAAACACCTAGCTAGCTAGTGGTACGAAAATCTCTTTAACCAGAAATTCACCTCAGACTATGGGGGTGAAAACACTGGATTCTCTCTAGTAATTCACAAAGATCAGTAAAGCCCAGTTATTTTCCTTTCAAAACCTGGAGGTCTAGAACCTAATATGAGGAAAGATAGTGACTAATGTAAGAGGCTTTAAACTACACAGAGCAATCGCTAACTCAGACTATACTAGCAGTCAATTAACTACCAGAGAATAGGGACAGCCTGGAATTATAGAATTAGCTTCCAACTGGGGACCATATTGGCTGAATTACAGCTGTAACATGACTTTCCTAGAAAAATCTGAATATGATGAGGATCACAGAATTTCTATGCATATCTTTAGAATGTCAAGACCAAGAAGGGGATAAAAATCTGGTCAGCATGCTGAAAGCTCATGAATAAACTTACAGGAGGTAATAATAAACTTTGTTTCCTTCCTTTTCTTGGTTTGAGGATTAAAGTGATCCCCTGGTTGCATTAGAGTTCGATAAACTGTAAATAATGGAGTTAATAAAAGATTTGTAATTGATATCTTGAACTTGGCAAGTCTAGCAGGCTAAGGGGAGGCTCATGGAGCTAAGTACCATTTGTTAAACTCACAGACCAGTAGCTCTGGTAATTAGAGGTAGTACAGCTTAGTAGAAAGAACATTAGACCAAAAGTCGTGAAGCCTGAATTTGATTCTTAGTTGTTCCACTTACTGTCTTCATGACCATAGACAAGTCACTTAACCTCTATAAGTCTCAGTTTCCCCATCTGTAAAACAGGGGTAATACCTGTCTTATTGTGAGGATCAAATGAAATGAGGGATTGCACATAACAAGCTTTGTAAACCATAAGGGATGCATTATTAAAAGAGTTATATTAATATGATGCTCCACAATTTGCTAAATGCTTTTTCCGAAACAATAATGTGAGAGAGAGATGGTGATAAACTGAAGAACATCCAGAGATAGGCAACTGGGATTTCAAAAAACCTTTGTTTTTGTTTTGTTTTTTTTTTCCTGCCATAAGGTGACTGAAGCAACCAGGGATGAGCAGATTCATGGGGAACATGGTGGCTACCTTCAAGTATGGGCGAGGTTGTTATCTGGGAGAGGGATTAGATGGGTTATGTTTGGCCCCAGAGGGCAGAAATAGGAGCATCAAGTGGGTAAAAATTGCAAAAAAAACATTTAGATTCAATTTCAGGAAAGCCTTAATAATTAAAGCTGTCCAAAAGCAGAAGGGACTGCCCTGAAAATTTTTACTCCTCGGTCTTCAAAAAGTGATTGGATGACCACTTGGCACATAAGGATTCCTTTTGTATATGAGTTGGACTGTGTGACTCCTGAGGTCCATCCCAACTAAATTCCGTGACCCTGGAGTGATGGTATTATCTCTACCTTACAAATGAGGAAACTAAAGCGTAGTTTCTGTAATGTAATGGGAAAAGCACTGAATTTCCTAATGCTTAAAACTACTCAAATGTGGAAGACTCCCTTGGCAGATAGTAGGTTTCTCCTCCTTGAAGGTATAGGTTAGACCTCCAAAGCACAACAAAGGCTAAATAACCACTCATCTGAGATTTTCTTTCTCTGTCTATGTCTCTGTGGAATTCCAGAGTTCTGTAGAGTCAAAAGACTCAGGTTCAAATTCTAACAGTGACATTAACTGTGTAACCATGGAGAGGTCCCTTCACTTGTGTGAAGTCTCATTAGTACAATGAGGATACCTGTACTACCTTCCTTGCTTTGTTGTTATAAGGATCCCGGTTCTAGAGCACTTTCCTCCATTTTACCTGGCCTTACAAAGTATAGTAGAAAAGCAATCTGAAGTGTTGACATATCTAATCAAATGAATAAACCTCAAGGCACAGTGAAACCCAGTCATAGAGACTCAGAGTTGTTGATGGGAGCAACTAAACAAAGAATAGAAGAATAAAGACCAGATTTTTGATTTCATTGATATGGACAGCTCCCAGATGAGGAAGTTTCCTCCATGGCCTTGGCTTTCTAGGATGACTCACATGGACAGTAGAAAAACTACTTACTCCGGAATCAGAAGATTTGGGTTCATATTACAGCTCTACGTGTCCCCATGCAGTCCACTTAAATTGCTTTGGCCCCAGTTTCCTCATGTATAAAATACAGGGTTGGACTTGATGATCCCTGAGCTCCCTTCCAATTCTAGATCTATGATTTTATGATGTTAGTCTGCCCAAAAGGGACTGGAATCTATAGTTTGAGAGTTTCTGGTTTCAGAAGCAGAATTTTAAAGAATCTTGAATTTTATTTGTTCTTTCATTTGCTGTGTTCTGCACGTAGTAAGCGATAAAGAAGTGGTTATAGAGAGCCAGAGTCCAAGTCCCATGACCTGGGTTTGAATCCCAGCTCTACCACTTAATAATCATTGAGATTTTGATGAAGCCCGGAACCTCTCTGTGCTTCTCATGTATAAAATGAGAGATTGGACTAAATGACCCCTAAAGACCTTTTAAATTCTGATTCTATGAAAATGAATATAATTTAATAAATTTTTGCTGTGTGCAAGGCACCATTCTAAATGCTATGAGATATACAAATTTATATAAGAAAGTCTTTACCTTCAAGGCGTTTATAGTCTTTCAGTTGCTGTTCAATCATTTCAGTCATATTCAACTTTTCGTGACCCCATTTGGGATTATTTGGTAAAGACACTGAAGTGCTTTGCCATTTCTTTCTCCGGTTCATTTTACAGAGGGGGAAACTGAGGCACATAGTGAAGTGACTTGTTTAGAGTCACCCAGCTAGTAAGTGTCTGAAGCTGGGTTTGAATTCAGCAAGATGAATCTTCCCAATTCTAAGCCTGGCATGCTATCTGCTGTGCCACTTAGTTGTCTCATAGTCGTCCAGTAGATACAGAAATATCTGTATTTGTTAAATGCTGTGTGAATGATACAAACTTAGCATTACATAAATATAGAGGAAGGGGCAATAATTTTCAGTTTGATCGAAGAATATCTATTCCCACCCAGGCGCTTTCAGAGTCCTCTGATACCATGAGAAGAGAGAGGAAGGGGAGTAGGAAGTAGTTTTATGCTATGGGGAAGGGGAGCAGTCCAGGGTGGGGATTGGAGGAAACAGAAGGCCTTCATGTCAGGGTAGTAAATATAAGGACAGAGAAGTTGGAGCACTTGTTGCCTTAGCTACAACGAGAAACAGAGTTAATTCACAGGAGAAATCAAATTGAGAGTGTCATTTGAGAGAGGGAACCTGGGAGCTGGAGAGGAGGATTACAGAAAAGGAGGAGTGATTACACGTGAAAGTTCTGGAGGGCAACTTGACAACTGAGCTTGAAACCTCTCATTTTTTACTAATAAGATGCGAGAGTCAGAGCCCTCTTTTTGGAGAACAGTTATTGAATAGAAAATAAACTGCCCAGTTAAGTTGTGGTTGAAGGGAAGGCGATGTACAGAAGTCCATCGAATTTATCCCTTTGCTGTTGATTACTTTTAATCGGGGTCACTTAAAAGAAAGAAAAGGTAGCATCATGTAGTGGAACGGTCACCATATTGGAGTCACAAAGACCTAGATTCAGATCCTGTCTCTGAGACTTAATAGCTATGTGACTGTAGGTAAATCAGCTAAAATCTGTTTTAAAAGGCTCAGTTTTCTCATGTATCAAATGGAGATAATAATACTTATACTAGCTATCTCACAGGGTTGCTGAAAGGATCTAAGAAATAATGCAGGTGAATTCCTTCATAACTCTACAGTTAAGTCTGAATCAGTAAAAATATGTTTATAGAAAAATAGTGTTGCTCATTTCAAATATATCGAGTGCTCTTCACCTAATAAGCATTGTCTAGTTGAGGTCCTAAAACATAAATAAACCGAAAGATATATATATGTGTGTGTGTGTGTGTGTGTGTGTGTGTGTGTGTATGTATATATATATATATATATATACATACACACATATAAACATATATATACACGCATGTATTAGAATATTTTGTAATTAGTACATCAGTTGTTTAAATGAAAATAGATACTGCCAAAATGAGACCTCTCAAATATGTAACATTCCCCTTCTAATCTCTAACAATATTAATTGCTCAGAAAACTCTTTGTGCTGATAGAAAGTACAGAACAAATTAGTTTGACCCATATCCTAATCATTACCAATTTTGGATCAACATGATCCAAATTGTTGATGTTTTATTATCCCTATAGTGCAGATGTCCATATCTCATTTCAAGTATTGCTGGCAGAGGAAACAGCTGCAGTCCTCCTGCTGCTGAAGCCAAGGCTGCTTTCTTTCAGGATTTTTCACTTTTCAGTGGAAGTTCTGCCACCCATGATATATTTGAAAGAGGTCCAGGGGTGAACTCTGACCTCAACATCTCATTCTTCCCATGCCTGATTGATACCAACTCCCAGATGCAGGAACGAAGATTGGACAGAAATTCTTCCAGTGAAAAAACTGCTGTGCCCATTTGAACCTTTTCAGCCACATATAGACACACAGGTCACAGTGCTTCATCAATGGGTGCCCATATAAAAAGCTAAAGGTGAAGAGACTTTGGTGCTCTAGTCCAAGTACCTTATTGCATAGGATCTGTGGCCTAGAACCACCCCCAATCCCACTTCTTTCCACAGTGGACTCCCAGGTGTGGTTTCACATGAACTGAGTTTATCATTTGGTGTGAGGAGGGGTCAGCAGGAAGAAGAATAAGCAGACTGCTCTCTATCCACCAGTGCATGGCTCCTGCCTTAGACACTGGAGACTAGATGCTACATCATCTCAGCAAGTCTATTTATACATATACATATACACACACATACACACACATACATGTATGTGTACATACATACATGTATATATGTAATATATACACACATATGTATTATATGTATATATCCTTCAACAAAGGAGTCAGGGCACATGTTTCACAGAAAGAGACCAGAGCAAATGCCTAGCTCTTTTGGAGGTTCCTAAATCCAGCAGTTTAGAGGGCATCCCTGATCATTCCTGATACATACACCGAAGAAAATTAGACCCAGAGATTACCATACATCCCAAGACATTCCCTTTTAGAGAAAGCATGCCACTCTATTTTCCAGTACAATGTTTTTTACCAGGGCATTGAAAAGATCTTTGTTAATCATCCCTTCAAGTTTGTACAAGATTGTACACAGTCAATGCTTGCTCCCTCTCTCATGATCTTAGGAGATCCTAGATTTTAAGAATCCTCTTCTGGGCCACTGGAAGGGGTACACTTAGAGAAGTTGAGGCCATATTGCTAAGCATCTTACAAAACTCCGGACTGCCTTCTCTCACTTAGGTACCTTATTCCATTCTGTTGGAATGTTGGGGAGTATGTTGGGGGAAAAGTATGTTGGGAAGGACTGGAGAATAGCCCTTGGAAAAGCATTTAACAAAAACAACACAAATGGTCTTTTGCTTACCCCTTTTCTACTCCCCCACATGAAACCCAGAAGACTGGTTTACAAAGCTCTCAGGCAAACAGCTCACTGTTCTTGTATTCTTTCTCAAATATCTTTGTTCTGACTCTTAGATAATAAGATCTATTGGGACAGAGATATATCTGTGTTTAAGTTTCACATATATCTTCCAGCCCCTTTCTTTGAGTTCATGAATTCCATATTAAAGTTGTAACTTAACAGTATCAAATCCAGGGTAACTTAATGCCCCTTTGCCTTTCCATGCTTATGATAAATGCCCTAAAAAACCTTCCAGAAAGACAATCAAGTTCTCTTTTTCTGTTTGCTTTTCTGAAATTCTTGAGCAGGTATAGGAGTCTCATAGTGATGGGATTTTTTTTTTTTTTTTGCTAAGAATTTCCATTTCTGGTCTAGCATAATCTTCATTCCCCTAACCTGGTTTTATATCTGTTCTTTGGAAATGAGGAGTTTTGATAACAGGCTTCTGTGAAAATAAAGGCTGACGACCAAACTTAAGAATCCCCCAGGAATCAAAGAATAAAGGATAATGTCTAAAAAGGTAATGCTGATTAGAGGTAGCCACCAAGGGCAATGGTGAAGTAGCTTCCAAATTTATATGGCGAGCCGAGAATATACAAACGGGACATAGAACATTCAGGAAATGTGCTGACTCCCAGAGTGCCAAGGCTGTGAGGCAGACTATAAGGGTTGGGGGCTGATTGTGGGGAAGTGGTGGGGGAGTTCCTATGGACCTCATGCTACTTTTGTCTTTTGTCATTCTCTTGTTACGTTTTCTCCTTAGAGGTTTCTGACTGTCTTTTTTTCTCTCCACTTTTCTGGGCTGCTCTCTAATTGGATTCACCATAGGAACGCTTTGGGGTAAATATCTTCTTTGATGTTCCTTGGGGAAGGAAGCATGGGGGAGTGATGAGGAGGCAAGAAGAGATAAGATTGGGTGGGATCTGGAGGTGGCACATCAGGAAAAAGCTGGGGAATTGATGCAATTGGATTTCTCTCTAGTTTCTTGTTTCCTGTTATTCTTACCACTGAAATCCCATAGAATTTTTATTTCCTCTATACCAAGAGGCTAAAAATTATGAATAGTTCAATTCAACAGACATTCATTAGGTACCTAATATGCACAGGTACTATACTAGGCACTAGAGGACAGACAAAATTTAGATGTAAAAAATACCATTATCTTTATAGATCTTATAATCTTTTGGGGGGGAGGGGCAGTTGGCGTTAAGTGACTTGCCCAGGGTCACATGGCTAGTGTTAAGTGTCTGAGGCTGGATTTGAACTCAGGTCCTCCTGACTCCAGGGCCGGTGCTCTGTTCACTGTGCCACCTAGCCACCCCATGGACCTTATAATCTAACGATGGTGGTTAAGACAGACAAATACAAATAAGTATTAAACAAGCATTACAGGCTGCTTGTGTCAGAAAGGTACAGAACAAAAGGCTCTATGGGGTTTAACAGGACAGTTAGTTGTTGGGGTCTTTTTCCTTGTGAGTAATACTAATGTACTGAAGTCAAATTGAATTGGATTGCACGTTATCATTCTCAGAATGTCTATTTTTCACCAAATTAACTCTGCACTGGAGACTTACCTAATACAGCTCTAAGAGGAGAGATCTGGAAGCTGAAGACTGGGTAACCACCTGGGAATCTGAATTTAAGAATTCAAATAAGTCTTTGATTGTTTGAATGGCCCCTCAGTGCTTTCCTCAATGACCCCCTTTGTGTTAGTGGTAGGGGTTTGTTTTAATAGGTATAATAACATTTTCCAAGAGAAAATCATTTTAGAAATACATAGAGGATGTGGGATATAAATGTGTGTGTGTGTGTGTGTGTGTGTGTGTGTGTGTGTGTGTGTGTGTGAGAGAGAGAGAGAGAGAGAGAGAGAGTGTGTGTGTGTGTGTGTATGTGTGTTACGACTGTCAACTGGACTCTGGGTGATTTTATTTTAAGTGCTGCCAATCATCAAGTCTTTATTAAACACATACTATGTGCGAAGCACCATGCCAAGCACTAGGAATATAAAAAAAAGGAAAAACATCCCTGCCCTCAAGAAGCTTACAATTCTCATGGGGGAGACAAAATGCAAACAATTATGTACAAACAACATACATACAAGGTAAATGGGAGGTAATCCCAGTAGAAAAGCAATAGCAGAAAGTGGGGGGGTAGAGGTAATAGGAAAGACTTTTTGCAGAAAATAGATCTAAGTAGATCCTGAAGAAAATTAGGAGGGGGAGATGAGGAGCACTCCAAGCATGTATATTTGAGATGTAGTGGTCTTTGTGGGGGAAGCTAGGTGGTGAAGTGGATAGAGTGCTGGTTCTTGAGTCAAGAAGACTCATCTTCGTGAGCTCAAATCCCACCTCAGGTACTTACTAACTGTGTGACCATGGCTGTCACTTAACACCGTCTGTCTCAGTCCCTCATCTGTAAAATGAACTGGAAAAGGAAATGGCAAACCACTCTAGTGTCTTTGCCAGGAAAACCTCAAATGGGGTCATGTAGAGTCAAACATGATGGGACTGAACAACAAAGTGCCCTGTGTGAGGAACAGTAAGAAGGCTAATATAAGTGGATCTTAGAATTCTAGAAGGTAAATAAAATGTGAAAAGACTAAAAAGGCAGGAAGGGGCCAGGCTATAAAGGACTTTAAAAACCAAACAGAAGATTTTATATTTGATCCTCAAGATAATAGGGAACCACTGGAGTTCAGTGAATAGGAGCTATAGGAGTATCTGGTGAAGCAGTGATTATAACCTTTGAGCAAGTCTTAAAGTTGAAATACTAGGTAGAATCATTATCCCAGTACTCAAACTTTCTACTTGAAATTTTGTATGAATGTATTTGAACTTTATTCCTGTTCTTAGTCTTTCATTTTATTTTTCAACTGAGTACTTATTTTCTGCCTCCCCAATTTAGAAAGAAAAAAAGAAAAAAATCCTTGTAACATATATGTATAGTCAAGCAAAATAAATTCCCACATGGCATGAAGAAATGGATGGTTCAGAGAAAGATGGAAAGACTTATGTGAACTGATGCAGAATTACATGAACAGAACCAGGAGAACAAGTATTCAACAGCAGTACTATAAAGACTTTATTTCCCTAACTGAGTTTCTGGTAGTTTATTATTTCTAGTTATTTTGGGGAAAGGATAGGAAGAAAGGAGAGAAATGAGGCCTGTTGCATTTCCAGTGGTTTCTTGGTATCCTGGAGCAACTGTTTGCCCTTTTTTGAATCTCTTCTAAATTTTAGTAACCAAAGATATAGAAGCTTGGATTTTGTTCATTAGTTCATTTACTGTGCTTTATACATGAGAGGTAATTTCTTGTTGGTGGACCTAGCTAGGCAGTTGATTGTGATTTCTTTTTGACCCAAATTGATGAAAATAGATACTGGAGCATGCCTTCTTGTGCCCTAGGAGAACACAGGGTGGATTCCAGTTTCCATGGAGGTGTATTTTTATTTTTATTTCTTAATATTTCACTTCCTCTATAGTGATTTGAAGAGAATGCAATGCTTGCTTGTCTCTTGTGGAGAATAAAGGGGATAAAAGAAACACAGTTTGCTTCATTGGTTTTATGCTTATTAAAAGGAATGGTAATACCTGTCCTCCAGTAGAAACAAAATCATTTCCTCGGAGCTAAATATGCAAGAGTATTAGTTGTGGGGTAAAGATAAAGGTGAATAGGACTGTATGTTTGTGCAAATTTAATTCTTTGGATCTATGGGACTAGTAAGAGCAATGTCTGAACTGAGAGCTGTCTCGGCAGGAAGACTTAGCTCTACAGATTTAATTGGTAGCTTGATCCAAGGGCCTGCTGGGAAGTCTGCATGATGCGCTGACTCTGGAACATATGACCTAATGCAGTGAGAGTGTCATATCCCTTGTTGTCCCTTCCTCACCTCATTCTTTCCTACCCTAATGAGCTTTACAGAGGTGATAAACCTTTAGCTGAAGAGTGCACTGGGCTAAGTCCCTTTTAAAGATGTGAGGATCAATGCTGTGCCCTGCTCTCAGTTAAAGCTTCCCATTCTTTCTCCATGTTTATCTTCCATATTGTCACCATTAACACCTATTGGTTCATTCCAGGAAGAGCCTGGACAGTGTGCATGTTCAGTTTTATGAAAATGGAGTGGAGAACATTGTTTCTAAGGTCTTCTTTGTTGGATCTGAAGAATCCCACAGAAGGGATATACTATGACCACATCTCTAGTCATATCTTCTTTTCTCTCTTACTCTGTCTGGTGTGTCCCCAGATACACTGATTTATAATTTCTTTTCCTTCCACATACTAATAATTATATTTTGGATGCTTTTGCCACAGCACCAACAAAGGCCGGGATATCAAAACCATTAAGTCTCTCCGTGTGCTCCGAGTTCTGAGGCCGCTGAAAACCATCAAGCGCTTACCCAAGCTCAAGGTATAATTTCCCATGCTTCTTGTCTCTTTGTACACTATCACCACCTTATTTTATTGAGCCACTGACCTGTTTTTCATGTGGCACCCTAGATCTTTTTACTCTACCCAAGATGGACCACAGTCTAAGAAATCTAGAAAGAGATCTTTCTCCTCCTGCTTCTAGTGTGAGATGAAATTTTTTTTACCCTGTAAGGCCATTTGTCTTACTTAGTTGTATGAATAGTGTTGAGATTTGAGGGGCATCCCACTAGTGAGGCCTGTGCTATGGCTACAGGTCAAAAACTCATCCATCATAAAAAGGGAGTGGGGAATGCCTGGAGTTTTGGCAGTTACCTACTAAAAGACAGATGTACACTGGGCTAGATAAGCTTCCAAGCTCAGGATAAGAGGGGGATAAAGAATGATATCTAAGTCAAAAAAAAGGACAAGAAATTGCATATAGTCTTAGAAACTGGGTGTGGGAATAGGAGCTGTATTCCTCTTAGAATCAATCAAAACCAGTATGTAAGACTGATGCCTAAGTACTTTCTACAAAAGAGAAAAGATATCTTAGAATTGGTGAAGAGATTCTGAGATTCTAGATGTGAGGATTTGGAGGAACCATGGAGCAAAGAGTGAACTGGCACTATAGGCCAGAGGTCATATGATGAAAAGAAAGTTTACTCTTTTCCCTACTACTTCTACCTCAGAAAGGACTATTAGATTTGGTGATTAAGAGATCCTTTGGGACCTGGCATAGAAGAGTTTCAGTTGAGTGGTGGGAAGAGAACTGAGATAGCAAGGAATTAAGAAATAAAGATGAGAAAGTAGATACAATGAATGTAGATAAGAAATTATCTATGAAAGGAAGAAGGGATATTGGACTAGGAAAGTCAAGAGAAGACTAAAGACACTGGAGATTTGGGCATTTTAGTAGGCAGTGGGAAAGGAGCCAATAGATGGAATTAGAAAATTATTGAGAGAAAGGATAATAACAGGGGAATGCTCCTAGAGGAGAAAGGAAGACACAGGATGCAAGCCACAAGTAGAGGGGTTGGTGCTGGCAAGAAGGGCCACCTTATTGTCTGAGGAAGGAAAGAAAGGAAGACAAATTGAGGGAATTTGAAATATGAAATCATATAACAGATTACAACAGATTCATTCTCTGTGTGTGTCTCTCTCTCTCTTTCACTCTCTCTCTCTCTCTTTCTCTCTTTTTCTCTCTTCTTCTGAGAGGAATAAGGAAGGAATAGTGTAGATGCTTAAGAAGTTTATCTTGTTTGGGGATCTAAACCATCAAACCAGATTGAGGCAGCTCCTGTTCCTGCAATGCTATAGTCTTATAAGTATAATGTAGATGGCTTTAAAGATTCTATGAACCTACAAGTGTCACTCACATTCCCCACAGTGTTGAGCTAATTAATCTAGTAATGCTTCACCCAGAGCATTGGAGATACAACTGCACAGGATACAAGTCAGCCCAGGGCTAGACTCACCAGTGCTCAAAACCTAAAAACCTAGAAAAGAACCTAAAAATGGCATGAAATGCAATGAATTCCCATGTAATACTTCACAATTTATGGAAAGAGTCTCTGGAGGGAAAGTATCTAGTTCCGGTTTCTCTTTGATTCACTACTGGACCGAAGTAGGAGCTTTTGTTTGCATAATCTATTTATCTTACCGTCCCAAAATGAAGCTAGGAATGATGAGTGCCCATTGATATCCACTGGAGCTGATTTTTAGCCCTAACCAGAGTACAATGAACAAAATAGGGAGGTAACATCTCCAGCCAGTTTCAAGAGTCTTTAACATACTGTAGAGGAAGTGCTTTGAACAACTTAGGGGAAAATACTACCTTAATACTAAATATTATTCAGCTTAGAGGAATTGATGACCTATTGTCATACTCCCAGGCAAAAAGCTGGAGAGGAAACCATTTTCTGTGTACAAATCTTAAGAACACCATTATCACCTTTTTGAACTGGGACAAGTCTCTTGGCCTTAGTTTTTTTCCTTTGTAAAACAAAAGGATTGAACTATATTTTCTCTAAATGATCTTTCAGCTTGAATTTTTTTATTCAATGAGTGTTCATATTAAATATCTAGGCCAGAGTTTCTCTGCCTATATACCTAAAAGGTTGAAATAGAGCAGAGGTGGGGAACCTGCAGCCTCAAGGCCACATGTGGCCCTCTAAGTCCTCATATTTGGCCCTTTGACTAAATCCAAACTTCTCACAATAATAAAAGGATTTGTTTTGTGAAGTTTGGATTCAGTCAAAGGGTCCCACTTGAGGACCTGGAGGGCCACATGTAGCCTCAAGGCCACAGGTTCCCAGCCTCTGAACTAGAGCAACCAAGCATTTGTTTGAAACTCATTATGTGTCTCTGTCAAGCACTGTACTAGGCACTGGTGATACCAAAGACAAAAATGAAATGGTATAGCTTATGTTATAGCAAAGCAACAATATGTAGGCATATAAGTATCAATATAACATTTACAGTAAATACAAGTTTATTTCTGGGGAGAAAGTCATAAGGAATAGAGTGTTCAACTTGGAATCAGAAAGACCTGTGTTCAAATCCCATCTCATACAACTTCTTGGTGTTAAGTTGTTTCAGTCGAATCCAACTCTTTGTGAACCCATTTGAGGTTGTCTTGGCAAAGATACTGGAGTGTTTTTCCATTTTCTTCTTTAGCTCATTTTACAGTTGAGAAACTGAGGCAGCTAGGGTTAAATGACTTGACCAAGGTCACATAGCTAGTAAATGTGAGTCCAGAATTGAACTCTTGAAGATGAGTCTTTCTGCTTCTAAGCCTGGTGCTCTATCTATTGTGTCACCTAACTGCCTCATTTACTTACCAGTTGTGTAACTCTAGGCAGGTCACTTAATCTCTCTTGGACTAAGTTAACCCATTTGTAAAGTAGAGATAATAATAGTACCTGCCTCAAGGGGTTGTTGTGAGTATTGAATGAGTTAACGTATTAGGTAAAGCACTTTGTAAACTTTAAAATACTGTAAAAATACTAGCTATAATATTATTCAACATGTTTGTAGGCAATAGGGAAGGAGACAGAAGATAGATGTTGATAAAAGAGAAAGAATAAATGATTATAGTAATAGTCTGCCAGAAGAAAACAATCTTTCATCTCTCATATTCTGTATTTGATGTAGTTCATTTTACAGCTATGGGCCTCATTGTCCCCATCTGTAAAATGATAGTTTTGGCCTAGATGGTTTCTGAGGTTCCTTTCAGTTCTAGCCTTCTACAATTAAGTTTCTGTGCTTCTTACCAAAGCAGAATTCTCCACAAAGAGAGCTTTGTAGGGAACTTCACAAAGGGACGTGAATGGATGGAATAGTTTTGAACTCCTTGGCCCTTTTGATCTTATTGCTTTGGTCTACCTTGAACATAGAAGAGGATCTGTCTCCTTTCCCTACCAAGTAGTCTTTTCATTTCTGTCCAGCAAAGGCATCTTTTGTCCCTGTGGTACCCTTTGCTTAGGGAAGAGGGTTCTCCTCATTGGGTCACTCTGGGTTGTAGATATGTGACGAGGGCTTTATTTTATCTTCTGGTTGATGGTGGGGAATGGAAAAACTGAAAATGAAAGTCTACAGGCTTTGCAATGCAAATTAACTCCTTCTTTAGCTATTGATAGTTATGTGGAAAAAAAAGACAGAGTTTGGTGACAATATGAATTATCCAGTACCTCCCAAATCCACCAGCTGATGTTTACTTCTCTCCATAGGCTGTCTTTGACTGTGTAGTGACCTCCCTGAAGAATGTATTCAACATACTCATTGTCTACAAGCTCTTCATGTTCATCTTTGCTGTCATTGCAGTTCAACTCTTCAAAGGGAAATTCTTTTATTGCACAGACAGCTCCAAAGACACAGAAAAAGAATGCATGTAGGTGCTGCAGATGGGTATGAAATCCTACCATCTTCCTGAGAAAATAGTCCCAGGATAAAAGAATCAGTGCCTGAAAAGTTTAACGGGGATGCCTTTACCATATCCCTTCCTTGGTTATGGATTACCTTCAGCTTAAATTCCAACAGTCACCTATATGCGTAATTCTCACATAACAGGACCTCAAAATCACCCAGCTATGCGTAGAATTATCTAGCTAAGTACAAATCAAACTCTCTTGGTACTGACCAAGGGCAATGTTAGATGGGAACAACAAAAAAAGAGAGAAGTCCCTTTTGGAGAAAAATCGATACTTTTTTTATCGATGGATATGTCATTCAGCACAAAAGTCAATTCTTTCCACTGAAAAAGGGAATGGTCTGTCCTGGGATGTATGTAGGGAAGATTGTTTCCTTCTCTTTCATGCTAAATAAATAGCTCAAATCAAGGTTCATGGTTGCATTCTCTTCCTCCCCTTCCCTTGTTAGACTTCCTAGGAATTCAAACTACTGATTCAAACAATAGAGCAATCTTACCTTAGGATGATCTCTCTGATTCACTATTCAGAAACCACTTCCATAAAGCCGTAAGATCAGGCTGTATCTCTACAAAGCACTCTACTTTAAGTTATTTGGAAATAAGGAGGAACATCATCCCTGTTTGCAAGGGCTAATTGAAGTGCATCAATAATCCTCAAACTTGAGGGTGGTCATTAGCTCAATTCAAGTATTTAAGTGCCCCTCCACAAGCCAGGCATTGTGTCAACCACTGGTGTACAAAGATGAAAATGAAAATAGTCCCTAACCTTAAGTATTTTACTTACTAGGAGAAAATTTTCTGAACACAAATAAGTAAAGACAAAATATTTGCAGAGTAAATACTAAGTAATTTGGAGGGAAATATTAAAAATTGGGGGAACTAAGAAGTGCTTCATATGGAAGGTAGCACTTGGGGCTGACTGAATCTTGCCTAAAATGGAAGTTGGGATTCCAAAAGAAGAAGATGAAGAGAGAGAACCATCTAGGCATTGTTTCATCCTCCTCTTCTACCAGATCTTTGACCAAATAGCTTAAATGTGACTGAGGACTTCAGTCTGCCCATTCTCCTATTTCCTTCTTCAATATTTTCCCCTCCTTTAATCTCCCAAATGTCCCTCTGTGTGCCTCCTTTTTTCTTCTTTTCTATCTGCCTCCATTTCTAATACTAGGAAAGACTTAGGTGGCAACATGAAAAATGTAAAGTCTTTCTGTAAATCTACTATTACTGTTCCTTCCCCCTAGCATCAACATGTCATTGCCCAGTAGAACAGCAAATATTTCCTCTCTGCATTATAAAGTATGGTAAAGACATCCTGTTTTTGCTTTTTCTCTGCTTTGCAGAGGCAACTATGTGGATCATGAGAAAAATAAGATGGAGGTAAAGGGTCGGGAATGGAAACGCCACGAATTCCACTATGACAACATCATCTGGGCCCTGTTGACCCTTTTCACTGTGTCCACAGGGGAGGGTTGGCCACAGTAAGTACTGGAGGCTGCCTGTTAATGAGCCCAAAGTGAAACTACATGGTTGCTTTGAAAAGATGATTCAAGTTGAACAGAATTGATTCTTACCTTATTTAAGGAGAAGTAAGTGGTTCTTGTTGAGCAAGGTAAACAAAAAAGTGGTCACAGAGAATGCCTTTAGGCAAAAATTGAAAGGATGATAAGGCAAGAGAAGTATTTGAGAAAGGGGAGTATAGCCAGTTAGTGTAGAATTGAGAGGTACTTGTAGAGCAAAGAACTTTTGAATATTTCACACATGGAAACACACACACACACACATACACACACACACACACTTTTTTAGGAAGACAAGGGCTACTGAAAGGAGTTTCTTAAAGAATCCCACTCTCTGGGCACAGGTTCTACCTGCTAGCCTCAGAACTATGGGCCAAAGTTGGGAATAAGGGAGCAACGTTATGGTGGAAAAAAAAATTGAAGCTAGAGATACCTTCTCTCATCGTGACTTTTATGAGTAAAGCCTGTTTCCTTACTTCCAATTAACCATATATATAGCTGACCATGTAGACATCCCCAAGCTACCACTGTTTGCCTGCTGGTAGCAAATCCCATTCATTTACAAGGAAATACCTAAAATCTTGAAGGCTGCATTTGCAAACCTAAATTATAGAATTAAACAATACCATTATACTCTTACTCTACAGTTCAATACAAAATGAAAGATTGATGAGAACAGTTTGCCATTTGTATTGAACCAGCATGGTTATGAGTATCAGAAACTTATATAATAGGCCTGAAGGATAGCAAAAGAGGTAAAGTCATTAAACATAGATCCCAGTCCCTTGCCAAAGCTTTTATTGTTCAGCCCACAATATGGACTGAGCAGCATGGGGTCATGGAAAGAGTGGTATGTCTGAAACCAGAAGATCTAGGTTCAGATACTGACACCATCATTGGCTAGCCAGGGCATCTTGGCCAGGCTACCACCATGTGCTTCAGTTTCTTTATTTCATAGAGGGGGACAGTAACACTTGTGAGGAAAGCATTTTGTAAGCTTTAAACCATTAAAAAAATGTTTCTTTTTATTTTTTTTCTTCTCTATTCCCTATGTTCCCTAGAGTTTTGCAGCATTCTGTGGATGTGACTGAGGAAGACCGGGGCCCAAGCCGCAGCAACCGCATGGAAATGTCCATTTTTTATGTGGTATATTTTGTGGTCTTCCCCTTCTTCTTTGTCAACATCTTTGTTGCCCTTATCATCATTACCTTCCAGGAACAAGGAGACAAGATGATGGAGGAGTGTAGCCTGGAAAAGAATGAGGTAACATGGATGGGGGGATTCAGGAGGCTTTGAAAAAATTTGTTAGTCAAAAACATTGAGGCAAAAAGCTGAATCATCTGTCTATGATCCCATGATAGATTCGGTAACAGTAGATATGGTTCATATTTTATAAAACTTTGAAAGGTTTAAAATAGTGGATAATTCAGAAAATAATTATACTGCTGCTACTAGCAGTTCATATTATTTAGTGCTCTAAGGCATCATCTGCTTTGGTCCTCACAATAATCCAGTGAGGTATTATAGTCTATTATTATATATGTTATAGTTTGTTATAGTTTCCAGGTTACGGATGAGGAAGCAGGTTCAGTGATGTTACTCAGGGTCACGTAACCACTACATGACAGTTTCAGGAATTATTCAATGCCCAAGCATCTCACATGATATGTGATATGAAAGTGCTTCATTGCCTGTATGTTCAGGCTTCTTTTCTATGGTTATAATTGGTTACTGATTTTTGCCTTAATCTTAGCCTTTTCCAAAATTACGTTAAAATTGTCCTCAACACTAACCTATGAAAACAAGGATAAGGAACCTCCTTTAGGGAATTTGAGTTCATGCTAATGGACTTGGCTTTCCTCCAGAGGGCGTGCATCGACTTTGCCATCAGTGCCAAACCACTCACCCGCTACATGCCCCAGAATCGGCATACCTTTCAGTACCGTGTCTGGCACTTCGTGGTGTCCCCATCCTTCGAATACACCATCATGGCTATGATTGCCTTGAACACCGTGGTGCTGATGATGAAGGTGAGAGCACTGCAGGCCCCAGAGGCATCGAAGGTCCCGGGCTCGGACTTTACAGTCACATGACTATGTTATATTGTCCCAAACATTGGGATTACTTCATTAGTGCTAAGCCACTGTCCTCTAACTGGGATTCCTTTTATGCCTGACCCAACAGTCTAACCTCCGGGTCTCTTGGAATCTACTAAGTCAAACTTCAAGGAAATAGGTGAAAGTCTAATAATGGACACAAGCCTCTCAAGACTATTGTCATCAATAGGAAAAAGAACAAGTGATGTGACAGTGTAGACAGTCTCTAGGATTCTAAGGAATTGCTAGGAATGGAGAAGAACTAATTCCCATTTAATGCCATAGAATTGCTAGGTTGCTAGAACTGCAATTTCACCTCTGGATAATGCCATTTTTAATATACAAATTAGAATTCTAGGTTCCTATCCTATCCTACATAGTTCAGTTTGTTCTGGAGAAACCATAGTCAGACAGTACTGTTGGCAATTCTTGAGGCTTTGTATAGGACATAGTATCAGGCTATACTTATAATCTGGAACAGTCAGTGAACAAGCATTTATTAAGTAAATACTTCCTATGTTCCAAGCACTGTGCTATGCTTCTAAGCTTTAGGAACACAAAGAAAGGTAAAAGATAGTCCCCATCCTCAAGAAGCTCACAATCTAATAAGGGAGATAACAGGCAAATAACTATGTACAAACAAAATTATGTAAAGGATAAATAGCAGATATTCAACAGAAGGAAGGTACTGACTTAAAATAGGTATCAGAAAAGACTTCAGGTAGAAGGTAAGAGTTTAGCTGAGAATTGAAATCGGGAAACCCAGGAGGCAGAGAGGAGGTAAGAGAGAAGTTCAGGCATGGGTGACCAGTCATGAAAATGCCCAGAATCAGGAGAGATAGTGTCTTATATGAGAAACATTTGTTCCTCTAGAGAAGCTAAAAGTCATCCCACCATGGAGATGAGACATAGCCAGTCTTGATTGACAGGTAGTATTCTTCTCTCCATATTGTCTTGACTCTCTCCCCCTATTTCTCCCTTCCTGCGTCTATCTCTCTCTCTCTCTCTTTCTAACAGTACTACTCTGCTCCCTGTACCTATGAACTGGCACTAAAGTATCTGAATATAGCCTTCACCATCGTGTTCTCCCTGGAATGCATCCTCAAGATCATCGCTTTCGGCTTCTTGGTATGTCTCAGGGGTTTTGTTCCCAGTATTAGGGCTGTCCTTATAGTGTCCTCTGGTACATTACTGAGTTTTGGTTTTGGTGTTAGTGCTTTTTTCAGAAAGAGATATACATTTGCACATCTAAGCACAAACTGGTTTTACTGCTCTGAAAACATCGTTAGTATCAAGGCATAAGATCTTTTGGACATGAGAATAAAAAGTCCAGTTGTCAGTCTCATCTATAACCAGCCATCTTTCCAGTCCATGCTAACTATTTTCTGAAAGCAAAAGAATGCTGACCATTGCCTTTCTCTTAAAACAGTGTTTTATATGGAGGAGGAATCAGAGAGAAATGGGAATTAAATGTATAGAATTTGGACCTCCTGTCTATGCATTGAAACTAAGATTCCACTTTCAAATTGTAAATTTTCATCAGTTTTTCCAACCAAGTGAGAAATGTTCATTTTATAGGAACTCACCATCTGATAACCTTTAACAGCACATAAGTAAAATTGCAATGTTTCAGAGCCAAAAATAAATCCAAATTAATTAATTGCCGTCTTATTTCATATGTAAGGCAACTAAGGGCCATCACTGTTTTAACTTGGCCCCAAAGTCACTGGAAGGCAAGTCTCCTGGTTCCCACTAAATTTATGTATGGTGGTTCTCATGGATGGAAGGGGGGGGAAGGTGGCATGGTTTTTGCCCAAATTCTCCTTTTATATCTTCTCAAGTATTAATTATAATTTTTAAAAACACCTTATTCTGCAACTCATACTCTCTCCAAAGCATCAGAAAGGTCTAGACTTTTGCCTGAGTGTCCTCTAAGCCTTCCTTCCTTCTCCCTCTCACTGGCATCAGGGCTTGCAGTAGGTGCAGCAAGACCAGCATGTTGGGAGATCATTAGGATACAGACAAGCCCACTTGGCAGCTGTTTCACACTTATTTGGGGGTGTGAACTACAATTTCAAATTACATGTGTGTATGTCTTTCCCTGTAAGAAGAAAAATATTATTCATTATCTGAATACGTGTTTGGTTGTTAGCAGTTCCAACTTGGCTCCAGACTGTGTTTTGGTAATTGTTCCACAGAATGATTGTCATAATTTCCTTTGGTTTCCCAAATGGTTTTTTGTTTAAAAAATGATTAATTTGATAATTTGGGGTGGGGAATTGAGTGTTGCCCACGCAGCTGGTTGTGATGTTGTTCTTTGGAGTCCCTTAGAATTCTGTGAGTGTTTTGAGCCTGGGGAAATGAAAAGGAGATCAGGAGAACCCAACAACAAAGATCCATTTGCAATGCAGACTAATTCTGTTGAACTGAAAGAGATAGAGGACCCAGCACAACAAAAAGCAAAGTTTTTTAATTCATTATAATTACTTGTGCATGGTTCTGACATTACCTTTGGTTTAAGCTCCTAATTACTTGATGAATTGTGTTGAATATACACTTATGGGCCTTGATCCCACCCTGAACCTGCCTTCTTCTCCCATCACTGTACTCTTCCCCTAAGGCTCTTACTCAAGATCAAGAAGTGTTTCCATGTTTGTGAATTTCGTGAAATGGAATCTTAGTGATCATTTCCAGGAGTTCAGCTCCCTTATTTTACAAATGGGCAAAAAGATGCCCAGAACAGTGAAATAACTTGCCCAATGTAGGTCACATAGCTAATTATTAGCATAGCCACCAGTCTATGTTTCCTGATCAGTGAGGTACAATGAAAAGAGACATCAGATTTGTTGTCAGAGGAGCTGAATTCATGTTCCAGGCCTGTTACTTAACCACTTGTTTGACTTGAGCCCAACTTCTACTCTACTGTAGGCTTCAGTTTCCACATATGTAAAAATGAAGGCTTTGTACTAGATGACCTCTGGCCTTCCTTTCCACTATATCTCCATGCTCCTGTGTGCTCCATCTTATCACAAATGGTAACATTCTGGTCAAGGTGAAGGTTAGGCGAAACATCCTAAGACTTAAAACTTCGGTGGTTCCATATGAACTCTAGAATAAATTATAAGCTACTCAGTTTTACATTTAAAGTTTTCTATAGGGGCGGCTAGGTGGCACAGTGAACAGAGCACTTGCCCTGGAGTCAGGAGGACCTGAGTTCAAATTCAGACTCAGACACTTAACACTTACTAGCCATGTGACTTTGGGCAAGTCACTTAACCCTAATTGTCCTCCAAAAAGCAAAAAGTAAAGTTTTCTGTAGTCTGGCCCCAACCTATCTTTATAGAGTGACTTCACATCGTTTCCTTTCATTCATTATATCCCCATCAAATTGACCTACTTACTACATGTAACCTAAATATATTCTTCTACTCCCTGTGCCTTAGTAAAGACTGTCTCCTATTTCTGCAATGCTTTCTCTCTTCATCTCTGCCTCCTGGACTGTGCAGCTCTATTTACATCTCAGCTGAAGCACTACCTCTTATGTGAAACTTCTTGATCAATCAGCTGATAAGCATTATTAAATGCTTACTCTATGTCAGGCCTTGTGCTAGCCACTGAGGACCCAGAGACAAGGAACCCTTCAAGGAGCTCATGTTCTATCCCAGAAGAAAATATGTACATAAATAAGTACACTCAAGAAATTGCAAAATAAAGGATGCATATTTGTGGAAGGGGAGGTGTTGGGATTGGATTTGGATATCAAGAAGGCTTCATGTAGAAAGCTCGTCCTGAGGAGAGTTTGGAAGGAAACCTAAGAGGCAAATATGAAATGGAAATGCATTCTGGGCAGGGGGATAGACAGTATAAAGACCCAGAGATGGAAGATGGAATACCATGTTGTGACAGAGTGTGGGAAGGAGAGTATTATATAATAAGATTGGAAAGGCAGGTTAGGCTGAAGTTTTGAAGGGCTTTAACAGAAAAACAGCAGCTTGTGTGAGATCCTAGAGTCGATAGGGAGCCATTAGAAATGATTATGTAAGTGAGGTCTGGCATAGGTCAGATCTGTACCTCAGGAAGGTCATTTTGGCCCCCATAGGGGGGAATGATTGTAGAAGGGAGATGCTAGTGAGGAGATTTCTGTGTCAGAGATAGTATTCTAACCCAAATCTTTTGCCTCCAGAGCCAATGCTTTTTCCACTGTGCCAAGCTACCTCCCATGGGACACATCCCACTCTTTTCCAGGATAGTCAAACATAGGGAGGGTTATCAAACACAACCCTACCACCTAACACTCCTCCCCTCCATCCTTCCTGCTGCCACACTGTTCCCAACTTCCCACCTTCTCCCCCAAGTTTTAGCTTGAAGGAAGTTCTAACTGCCACCTGTGTACCCATAGCAGCTGTTCAGGATCCATTGGTGAAATTTCCCACCATGTGTTAAGTTTGAGATGTATGCTCATATCTAGTTTGAAAGATCCAGTAGGCATTTAGACATGTGCCAATGGACCTCAGGAGAGATCCTAAGATTAGGTATATAAATTTGGGTGTCATTTGCAAAGCAATGATATTTAAGCCCATGGGCTCTGATGAGGTTACCAAATAACAGAATGGAAAGAGTAAACATAAGAGGGTTGAGAACATCTGAAGGTATACCCACAGTTAGTTGGCATGACATGAATCCCACAAAGGAGAGCAAGGAGAAATGTCATCAGAGAAAGAATAAATAGTGTTACAAAAATCCAGAAAAGAGATATGATTGACGGTGTCAAATGCTATAGAGAGATCAAGAAGAATGAAGGCTGAAAGACCTGGTGCATAACAAGTCAGTCTTTATTAGATGCTTGCTATGTGCTAGACACTGAATGAGCTGTTTAGGCTTAATTGTGATATCAGAAAGCAGATGACAAGGGGTCAAAAATGTGTGAGAGAAAAAGAAATGAAGTAATATGGGCAGATAGTAAGTTGCAGAATGAGACATTTTTGGACAAGTACAAAATGGGAACTTATTTTGTTAGAGGACACATATTTGTTGCAAAGGTTTTTTGTTTCTTTTTTTTAAATTGTTTGAGAGGTTTGAGGAGTTTGAGGGTTTGAGAAGAAGAGAAAAATTCTTATCAAGAAAAAAAGAAGGGGAAATAGAGTTTGGTTGAGAAAAGGAGGAAAAATAAAGGATGGTAGCTTGAGAGGGTTATAGGATATACTGAATAAAAATTTCACTCAACACAGTTGTGCTTTTTTGGTCATAGGGCATGATTTTTGCAGCACTGAAATTCACTTACTTGGGTAGTTACATTGAACAAACTAACTGAATAATTATTTATTATCAAACAATGATTATTCATAAACCTACCCTATTATCCAGAACACATACAGGATTTTGTAAGTGAAATCATTGGGTACACAAATTTATTTTAGTGTGTAGTGACTGTGTAAGCAAACTAAGTATATAATTTTATATATTTGCCTTAAAAAAAACCTTATGAGTGGAAAAATACCCTGCTTTTTAAAATAAAACTCCTTCAGTGGGAAGAACATTTTGAATAGATATGATTTTGTTGCCCAAAATCATATACTTGTGTCACCTATAAAAACTCTTATTTGCACGCTTTCAAAATCTTGAAAACAGAATTTTCTAACCTATTTTTAAAATCTTCCAAATGAGTTTTGGTGGTATTTTAACCCATTTGTTAAAAAAAGTAGAAATGCAATGTTTTCTGACTAGTTTGCAAGAACAACTGTTTGACATAAGGAAAGATGAGATTTACTACTTCAATTTCAACCAAAACCTTTGTATAGTTGGTGGATGGGATTGAAAAAGAGTATCATGAATTAACAAGAGGAGCCAATCATATACTTCTTCCATTTGGCTCTACTTTTGTCATGTATCTTTTTTCAGCTATTACAGCCATTAAGATGAAATATTGAAATAAACTAAACTGAGTACCATGCTTTTGAATTGCTGTATTACAGTGTTATACCAAGATTTTTTAAAAATATGAACCATAAACATGGTTAATATGGAAAAATGTTTTGTATTACTTCACATTTATAATGAGCATCGTATTGCTTGCCTTTTCAATGGCTGAGAGGAGGGCTTGAGGGAAAGAATTTGAAACTGAAAATACATTTTTTAAAATGAAATTAAAATAAAATAATGAAACATATTTAATCACATTACTTCCACTAGAAATACCATTAATATAGCTAGTAAGAGCAAATGGAGTTTTGTACTTTTAATAAATGAAAGAAAAACCATTTAAAGTTTTTTTTTTAATTTTATCTTCAGCTTATCTTTTTAAATTTCCTTTTTGTGTTTTATAGTGTACAGTATATATTAGTATAGTAGTATATGGGAAAAGATTTACAAATAGATATACAAATACAGAGGCATTCTCAGTGTTGTTGTCTTTTTTTTAATTAATAGGGGTATGCAATCAAAAACAGTTGGGAGGCCATTTGCAAATGAGTTCTATGGATAGATTTCATGGAAAGCATGACCTTGGAGTGGGAAGGAAATGACACTTTTATTTTTCATAACCTTTGGTTTTCTTTATAATTCCATGCATTTTATTTTATACATTTGAAAACATAATTCTGAGAAGGGGTCCATGGGCTTGCTTCACCAGACTGCCAAAGGTATCCAGGACACAACGAGGGTTGAGAACCCTTGCCCTAGAGAATGGAGAAATAGGAATGTATATTTCCCCCAAAGTTTCACTGTACAGGCTAGATTACTTGAAAACTGAAGACCTACTAAATAGGCACCCTTGTGAATGAAGAAAAGCCCAGAGGCTTGGTGCTATCTGACATAAGATTTGATTTCATCTTTTAGTTAATGAAACAAAAACCTACTTAAACACTAAACCACATCACTCGCCCCCTTCCATTTATACATGGTACCTTGTCATGCAGGGAGTTGTTTGAGTACCTATCTTGTGAACCTCACCATGTCACAAGAGGGATTAGACCTATTTTTGCTTAAGAGAGCAGATCTGGGAAGAATGAACAGAAATGTCAGAAAACCAAATTTCAGCTTGAAATAAGGAAGAACTTAACAAATAGGACCCTACAAAATGAACTGAACTGCCTCCAGAGGCGGAGGGTTCCTCATTATTGGAAAACTTTAAGATGAGGCTCAATGACTACTTATTGCCTCTTTTATAAAGGAGATTCCAATTGAGGTACAAGTCAGAGGTACAGGCACAGGTCCAGGTACAGATGAACTCTGAAGTTTCTTTCAACCCAGATTCCATGACTTTCCATGGAACATGATGATCATAAATTCCATTTCCAATATAAACTCAATACAAACCATTCTGTGACTACCAAAAAACCTTAGTAGCTTATTCGCAAAATGGCAAATTCAGCAACCAGTGAAAAAGAAATGGGGATTCTGGTGGAGAATAATAAAACAGGAGTAAAATATCCTGACTTTGTGTATCAACTGATATTATTTAATGCTAGGTGGCAAATTTGAAGCAAGATAACCAAAGATCTTTCCCTCTCTTTTTAAATCTATTTCCTTGACCTTGGTCATCTGGCAGAATTATTTCCGAGACACTTGGAACATCTTTGATTTCATTACAGTCATCGGCAGCATCACAGAAATTATCCTGACGGATAGTAAGGTGAGTGTCCTGAATCTAATAAAAAAAAATCCTGATCTTCTATTTGTCCAATCAAACCTGGAAGTATTATTTTTTTTATTTAACCTACTTAGACCATGCAATGCCATGGATCAATTTCTAATACTCATAGTATCAGATGTACCCTAATATTTAGGCAGATGGGAGGCACAGTGGATAGAGCACTGGACTTAGAGACAGAAAGACCTGATCTCAAATCAACCTCAGATACTTACTAGTTACATGACCCTTGGCAAGTCACTTCTATTGCCTTGGTTTCCTCATCCGTAAAATAGGGCTAATGATAACACCTATTTCCCAGGGTTATTGTGAGAATCAAAGGAGGTCATATGTAAAATACTTTACAAATTGTAAAATGCCTAACACAGTGCCTGGCACATAGTAGGCACTCTCTATTAATGTTAGCTCCTGTTATTATTGCCATTACTTATATTTATAAGTTCTATTGACCTCACTGCTGAGCTGTCAGTTTTTCATATCACTGACTGTTAGTCCATTCTTATAACACAAAAGACAGGTGCATGATGTGGTGTAAGCAGTCTGACATGTTAGCTATCACCCAATCAAACAAGTACATACAAAACCCCTACCGTGAACCCAGGGTTGTACTTACTTCTGGGAGGAGAGTCAAAGGAGATGGACTATATATGGACCATGTCCTCAAGAAGTGTATAATCTGATGGAAAATGCCAGCCTCATCCAGAGAAAGAACTATGGAGTAGGAATGCAGAACGAAGCAGACTATTTTTGTTTCTGTTTTGTTTTATTTTGTTTTTTTTCCTCATAGTTTTTTACCATTTGTTATAATTCTTCTATGCAACATAACTAATGTGAAAATGTGTTTAATAGAAATGTATGTGTAGGGGTGGCTAGGTGGTGCAGTGAATAGAGCACTGGCCCTGGAGTCAGGAGGACCTGAATTCAAATTTGACCTCAGACACAAAAAACTAGCTGTGTGACCTTGGGCAAGTCACTTAACCCCAATTGTCCTACCTTCCCCCTCCCTCCCCAAAAAGCAAAAAATAAAAAAGAAATGTATGTGTAAAGCCCATGTCAGATTACAAGCTATCTTGGGGAGGGAAGAGGGATGGAGGGAAAGAAAATTTTTAAACTTATGGAAGTGAATGTTGAAAACTAAAAATAAATATTTAATTTTAAAAAGAAGTATATGATCTAATTAGAGAAAAAATAATTAGTGACTAACACAAGGTGGTATTTATTGCATGAGGATATTGCATTACTTTCTTGATACACATGGATTACATCCAGTTATGTGGCTCCAGTGAACGATACATGTAAAAGCTTCATCTCATGGTGATTTCCTCTAATAATGTCAAAATGTCATTCTTACCCAATACTTATACAGTTCTTTAGACATACTGAGAAAAAAAATTGAAGGTCAAAATCAATGCATGAAAGCTAGAATTAGAAATATTTTGGTCTCTCCAGACAAGACATATTACTCCTACAGTTATCATGGAGTGCACTAAGGTTGTATATATTGAGACTTCCTTGCATTTTGAGATGAAAATTCAATGTAAAGAATACTTCTAAATCAATGAACATCTTCATAATGCCAGGTTTAACAAATATTTTTGCAACGCTGAAATGGAAAAGTGGATTTAGAAAGTATCCAACAAAAATTCATGCGATATTAATAAAACAGAATTCATTGTTCCAAAGCAGCTATAGAGAGGCTAATACTTCCTCATCCAAAAAAGAAGAGGACTAATAGATATATTCATATCACATGTTAATAATGTAATAGACTTACAGAGACATTTCCTCAACAGACCACCTCACAAAACAATGAAAAGTCTGTTCATAGATACTTATCTCTGCATAGCACTTACCATATGTAACCCATATTTGTTTACCTCCAGATCAAGCCTATTTAATGGAAAGGTTCAAGAATAAAGTAAAAACACTCTGAGTGGATAGCATCTATAGGAACACAAGCAATGATATTCTTACCACAGAACATCAAAGAAATGAAGGTGTCGTGTGGGTTTTGGAAAAAAAAAAAAAGATACAACAGTGATTTATGAGAACAATGCAAGATTAGATCATTGCTACCAGAAATTATGAAAGATTATCCCTAAGGACACAATATTTATTAATCAATGCTCATTTTGAAAGGAAATGATAGAAATTATACAACATTGTTGCAGGATGCAAAAATTTTGTTGTTTTTTACTTGTTTTTAATTGTGTCCAAGTCTTGGTGATTTCTTTTGGGATTTTCTTGACAAAGATGCTGGAGTAGTTTGCCATTTCCTTCTCCAGTTCATTTTACAGATGAAGAAAATGAGGCAAATTGGGTTAAGTGATTTGTCCACAATCACACAGTTAGTAAGTATTTGAGGTCGGATTTAAATCTAGGTCTTTCTGACTCCAGGCCTGGCACTCTATCCACTGCCCCACCTAGTAAAATACCTAAAAGTACAGCAAAGTTGCAATAATTATACACTGAAAGTTAGTTATCCTTCATAAACTAAGATGATAAATTCCTATACAAATAAAAACTCACAAATATCCTTGAGAATTCCACAAATAACCCACATTGAAACTGGAAAACTGTCAGGCATAATAACTGTATCCACAATAGCCCTGATGCAATACTGAGTAATAAAAATTTTAAAATGTTATTTTAATAGATGCTGCCATATTGAATACTCATAACCCATTATCTATGTGTAATGAAAATTTCAAAATATCGATATTGGCAGAAGAAATTAAAACCGTGTGTGAAGAAAATAAAGCATATTTTGCTTTGTGCTGCTACTCAGGATGTCCCACATATATGCTTTCTGTAAACCTACAGAGATGAGTAAACAACCCAACACTTTGATTCAATTATAAAAAGCAATCATTTTGTTCACCTACACAATAATCCATCACTCTTGAAGCATAAAAGAATAATAGTAGGATAGTGATATCTTAGAACTATTTCTCTCTAGGTTGCATAAAATGTGAGAATAAGAATGAGTGATAATTAATGAATATTTCCATCATGATTTAAAGTTTTTGAAGCCATTTGTATATATGTTATCTCATCTAAACCTCTCTACAACCTTATGTGGCATGTACAATGGGTATTATTTTCTTCATGCACAGATGAGAAAACTGAGACTCAGAGAGGTTAAATATCTTGGTCATCATTGCTCAGTATCAGAGATAGGGATCAGACATAGGGAAGATTGAAGTCATTCCATTTTGCCCACCATGGCAGCCAGAGGTAGGGTTTTGAGAAGACATATAGAAATGATGCTTGACTCTAGGATTAGTCCAATGCTGTGAATACTGGTACTTAGTAATTTGTAAGTGATCAACATGTCAGTGATTATTTACATCTTTCTCCACCAGCTGGTGAACACCAGTGGCTTCAACATGAGTTTTCTAAAGCTCTTCCGAGCAGCCCGTCTCATCAAGCTCCTCCGACAGGGTTATACCATTCGCATTTTGTTATGGACTTTTGTTCAGTCATTTAAGGTAAGAAACACTAGCTTTTTTCTCTTTAAATTGGAGAGGTCATGAAAACTGTGCCACAGGAGACAGCATGGCAAAAAAAAAAAAATGTGTCATTTGGTATCTTTAGGTTTTACCTCCCTGTTCTTCAGTGTGTGTGTGTGTGTGTGTGTGTGTGTGTGTGTGTGTGTGTGTGTGTGTGTGTGTATGTGTTATAATTTATACTTTGAGAATGGTGAAAAAGAATATTTGTCAAAAAGTGTTGCATAAATTTAGCATAAAACCTTTATTATCACTCATAACATTAAGCTATGCTATAGGTCAGGTCACCTCCAATGAAGTATAATCTCTTACTGGAAAAACTTAATAAAGCATAATCACTCTAGTGTGGCAGTCTGGCCATCCTTGGTGGGGAAGAAAGAGAAAAGGTTACCTCTGTGCTGATTGAGATAATTTTTTTCCAAATAGCAATGAGGCAATTTTATACATTTTAACAACAGGCACCTGAAGCTGCCTTCTTTTATTACCTACAATTTTTAAGTCCTGTGCCAGACTTCAAAAAACTTCATCTTTTGAGTTTTAGCAAGGTCTCTTGAGTCATACCATTTCATACTTGGCCTCTTCATTGTCATTATAACTGGAAGATCTCCCTTATTTTACTGGGCACCTGGATAGGCTAACATCAGATGAGATATTGAACTCCGTTTTTTTTTGCAGTAATGCTGTACTCTATCCTATTCAGACCACATTTGAAGTTATTGTACACAATTTTAGATGTAATCTTTTTAAAGGGATATCACCAAGGGTGAGCCAAATGGAGGGCTTCCAGAATGAAGAGGTTACTTAAACCATATTATATGTGGATTGGCTGGAGGAACTAGAGAGGTTTAGCCTAGAGAAGAGAAGACTTAGGATGAAGTTGGGGGAAATGGAGAAAAAGGTTGTGATAGATATCTTTGAATATTTAGAAGATTATCTTATCTAAGAGGTATGCAACCATGACTCAAGGTTACATTTGCATGAAACTTGTCCACTTTTGAAGATTGATTATTCAGTGTTCTGTACCTACATGTATGCAGCCAGCTAGGTCAAGCAGTAGATAGAGTGCCTAGGCCTAGAATCAAGAAGATTCATCTTCCTGAATTCAAATCTGGCCTCAGACACTTACTAGTAGTGTGATCTTGGAGTAGTCACTTAACCATATTTGCCTTAGTTTCCTCATCTGTAAAACGAGCTGGAGAAGGAAATGGCAAAGTATCCTGGTATCTTGGCCAAGGAAACCTTAAATGGGGGCATCTAGGTGGTGCAATGAATAGAATACCAGCCCTGGAGTCAGGAGGATCTGAGTTCAAATCCAGCCTTAGACACTTAACACTTACTAACCGTGTGACCTTGGGCAAGTCACTTTACCCCAATTGCCCTCCAAAAAGCAAAAAAACCAACCAAACAAAAAAACCTTAAATGGTATCATGAAGCGTTGGACTTCATTAAAAACAAATAAACAATAGTCTACATGTTGGGTAGAGTTGATCAGAGCTGGAGAGAAGAGAGATCCTGGTCTTCTGGTTATACAAATGACCCTTTAATCCAAGGGTCACATTCTTCTCACTTACAGAGGGCAGAACTGGTACTAATAAGTAATTTGTAGGAAGGCAGATTTTTAATTCAATGTAAGGAAAACTTCCTAACAATTAAAAATGTAATGGCTACTTGAAGGGGTAAGCTTGGAAGTCTTTTAAGTAGAAATTGGATGACCATCTCTTAGGGTGTTGTAGATACAATTAATACCTTAGATGCATGTTAGACTAGATAACCTTTGGTGCTCCCAATTTGGGAATTCTACAAATGTTCACAACTGATGTGTTAGCTCAGAAATAAAGGACAAGTTCCTATATAGGACTAACATTCACAGTTACTTTTGAATAAAAGGTATATTTTCATACAAATGTCTACAGAAACCTGAGAAAATGACATTCTTCATCCATTTGATTTTTCCGATATGAATGGGCAGGCCAAACTCCTATATGTGATTGTAGATATTTTCCAGGAGGCTCTGAAATATCCTAAGATTTGATACAGTCAGCACAATATCATCTGCAAACGGGAACATCGAGTGGACCTCACTCTCCAAAGAGAATGCCTCTTCAATTTAGACTTTTAATTGTATCTCCTTCATTCAAATAATGTGGCCAAAGGAACAGATTAGATACATAGCATGCAGTAGCAAGGGAACATAGTACCATAGTGTTTGATAAATCCAAAATCAGCTACTGGGGTAGGGATCTCTATTTCACAAAAACTACTAGAAAAAATTGGGAAGTAGTTTGGCAGAAATTAGATATAGACTAACATTTCACACCACATACTACAATGAACCCCAAATGGATATGTGACATAGCTATCTATAAAAGGTCACATCATAAGTGGGTAAGTCACTTAACCCTGTAAGTTTCCTCTTCTGTAAAATTAACTGGAGAAGGAAATGGAAAACCACTCCAGTATCTTTGCCAAGAAAACTCCAAATTGGGTCATGAAGAGTTATATACATCTGAAAAATGACTCAATAACAACAACATGACTTCTTGAATCCAATATCCTAACATCCCCATTCCCAAACAAATCACTAATGAATCTCACTGCCTTTCTTCTCTCCCTCACCTTCCAATTGAAGACTATTTGTCCCCCAATGACAGTAGAAAGCTACATATAATTTTGGTTAGTAGATGTAGCTGGATGGTACAGAGAACAGACTATTTGACTCAAATTCAAGAAGGCAATTTTAAAACCAACTTAAGACACTTACTAGCTGTGTAACCCTGAACAAATTAATAACTGCTGTCTGTCTCATTTTTTAAAATCTGATAAATGGGGATAATAATCATGACACCTTCTCAGGTTGTTATGAGTTTCAAAGGAGATAATACATATGAAGTACTTTGCCAAACTTAAAGATAAATACTACCTGTCATTGTTACAGTTGGCTTAATTTTTAATGGGAAAGAGCTTAATTCATTCAGAAGCACTGTATAGTTTTGTACTGCATAGAATTCTGTGCCATGGAATTTGTAGCAAGGTTTAATGGTGGCTGATGGTGAATATTTTTTTTAAGAAATAGTTTTGGAATAGTGACAAAAGTGAACTTCAGGAATTTTAAACCAGACAATAATGCAAAACCAGTGCAGATCTAAAATTGCTGTAGGATAAAAGAACATTGTAGGATCTGACTTGCAAATACACCCAATCACTGTTTTCATTTTGCTTCCAGTTCTCACTAAAAAAGTTACTCTTTGGAGAAAATCCCAGGGGAAAAAAAAGATTTTGAAGCCAAGGCCAGATGTTTGGTCTGAGATTTATATAACAATACTTGGGGTATAGCAATAGAAAGTGGGACATAAATGTCCGTACACATTAAGTATTCATATTCCCTCATTGCTCACAGAGGTATAGGCAATGGATGTCTTTCCTATGAGTTGTCGGTAATTTAGAAGGATGAGTAGCTTGGCATGAATAGCTTCTCCATCTGTGTAGTGATCTGGACATTAAAATAACTCCGAAGCCAAACATCTGAGAAGGTTCAGGGAAGATAGTGTCTTTGGCCTGTTAAGTAAGCAAGGACTCAGGTACAGCCAACTGCTTCCGGATGTGATAGTGAAAAGTACCACACCTCTTCAATTAATAACCATTATCTTTATTTTTATTGCAGGCCCTCCCCTATGTCTGTTTGTTGATTGCCATGCTTTTCTTCATTTATGCCATCATTGGGATGCAGGTAAACAGGTGTTTCTTTGGGTAATTTGTGAAGGGAAAGATAATAGGAGGCTGTTTCCCTCAATGGAACAGCTTCTTAGTAGACATAATATGCATGGATAGATATTAGATTAAGTGAAAGAACTCAGTTGCACTTCATCCTTAGGAATTTCACAACTACGTAGCTTCACTGCCCAGTCACAAGAAGCAATATATCCCAATACATCATACTTGGGGTGGTCTTGCCATTTTCCACAGAGCACAATCAATTTAAAATTAACCTGGGGTAAGGCAGAAACAAAGACAAAAATGTATCATTTGTTTTTAACCCATAGGAACTCTTCATATAATTCAATTTCATTTGACAAGTATTTATTAAGTAACAACTACATACAAGGTTCTGTGCAAGGCATTGGGGATATAGAGACAAGAATAAAACTGGTTCTTCAAGGATCTTATATTCTCCTGGGTATAATATATAATTAATTATATAGAAGTGTGCACAAAATCATATAAAGTAATTTCAAGAATAAGAGAACACTAACAACTAGGAAGATGAAAAAGGCATCAAGTTAAGAAAAGACGCTAGAGTTGTTAAATGAAAGAAGATAGGTATTATAAGAAGGGAAAGTGAGGATGAACCAGTCACCTTTGCAAAGGCACAAAAGTGGAAGATGGCATATTGTATACTGGAAACAGCTAGCAGGTCAACTTAACTGAGATGGCAAGTACATGAAAAGGAATAACATGAAACAAGACTGGAAAGGTAGATGGGATGTAGGTTATAGAAGACTTTGAATGCCAATTTTTCATGTAGTCACTAGACAGCTGCTGAAAATTTTTGAATAGTGAAGTCACATGGTCACATTTGAGGGATCTGACCAAGAGGCCAAGAATGAATCTATAGCAATGACCAAAGTTAGAAGATTCCAGTGTTTGACTGAAGACTGAGGATGTGTTCATAAATTAAAGCTAAGTCTAACAGGTCATGATGAGCTAAGTTCACCTCTTAGACCTCATAAGATAAGAGATTTAAAACTTCAGAAACTATCTGATTAAATCCCCTCATTTTACATATGAGAACACTGAAATCAGAGCAGATATATGCTTTGCCCCATGTCACAAATGAATGAGTAGTATAGATAGAATTTGAGGATGCATTCTTTAACCCACCATTCATTCTACTGCACCATGAAAGTCTCCCCAATTTAGGACTTTCAGCTTCTGCCAGTAAATTTCTGGGGTGAAACAAATGTTGCACTCCCAGCTAATCCATCTTCAGAAGTATGATATGCTAGACAGTTCCTTGGATTTCCAAACCCTTCTCTTTTCCAAGTTTAAAAGACAACAGTCAGAATTTTAACTTGGATGTTTGTGGTGGTAGTTGGACTACTGATCGAGGGATCAAAATGAACTTCTTCCAGCACAATAGACCTTGTTGTTGGTGAACATCTCCTGGTCTAGACTTTTAGTCTCCAGATGCTCTTTGATTAGGCCCAGCTTGTAAGATTCCAAGGGCATCATAATTGTTCCAATTGAGGTGACTCTTTGAAGCAAAACCCCTCAGACTTGGCAATATTGTGACTGATTGCCCAGCAGAGAACCTCAGCCAAGCAGCAATCTCCTGCAGTCAAGCAGTCTGGCTGCAGTTGAACCAAGAGCTGTCTTCTCAGTAATGCTAGCCTTCTGGAGTAGCCAGCACTGCTGAATCTTCAATCTTGTCCAAAGCTTCTCTGACAATGGTATCTGCACCTCTTGATTTCTTTCCCCCTCTAACTGATCACCGGGGTTTTGTCCTATAAAATGCAGTCAAAGAAAGAGAACTGTCTAACAGTGAAATAGGCTGCCCCAGTATTGAACTTCCATTCATTAGGAGCATTTAACAAGAACCTGGATGTCCATCTGTCAAGGAAACTGTTGAAGGTATTTCCCACTGTTTGAGAGGTTGAGCTAAATGAAATCAAAGGTCCTTTTCACCTCAATTATTGTATAATTATAGGATTAGAATTTCCTTGAACTATTAAATATAGAGCTAGCTGCATCATTTTATTAACAGGACTAAAAAGATGCATGCTTTTGCAATAGTTCTGAATTTGAGATGACATAAAATCTGTTCACAGAAAGGACAAAAAAGGTACAAAAGGTTCTTCTTAAATTTTGGTGGAAAGTCCAGGTATTGTCACCAGCTACATCAGGATCTACCACAGTTGTCTGCTCCTCATATCCCAACCTAGTCCCAAATCCTGTGGCTCATGATTTTGGAGTGGCAGGAATGATTTCAGCAATTGCTGAGCCAATGAGAGTTCAAAACTAACAGTAGTTAGTTACTTCATGGGTCTTTAATAGCAACTACTAGTGGCAAATCTTCTCAACAGTTGTTCACCTAGAATCCTCCACCCTTCATCAGGAAAAGTAAAAGGGCTAACATGACAATTAAAGAGATTCAGGGTGGGGTGGGGGAAGAGTGTAGTGATTGAGGATATGACCAAGCCGAGGAAAGGTCCTAATAAGATCAAGAAATATTATGAAGCAAAAGAATCGCAAGATAAAATGCCAAAAGGTGAGTATAAAAATGTATGATTTTGCAATAACTCTAGGAAAAAAAAGTATGAAATGTCCACAAGGACTATGAGTATAGTTGGAAGGCCTAAAAAGGGAACTGAAGGAAGAGATAAGGGGTGGAATAGATCAGGAAATCTTAAACTTTTTTTCCACTTACAACCCTTTTTCCCATTTTGGCAGCATTTGTAGGCATTGAGTGACCTGAGGGCACACACAGTACTAAGTGTACATGCTTGATGTTTAGAACCAAAGCTGCAGTGAAGCTGCATGGTGCAACATGGGCAGGCACTACCAGAAACACCTCAGATCCTTTATGCATTTGCTTTTTAACTCATTTTTGATCATTGCACATTCAGAAATCTTCTACTATTTATTGCCAAATGGGGTCGCAGTCCATAGTTTAAGAATCACTGGAATGGATAACCTAGAACAGAAACTGGAAAGTAGTAGATACTCTGAAAAAATGGAGGAAATAGAACTAAAATATTCAATGATACAACAAAAATACTAGAGCAATGTCAAAAGGTAGAGAAATTGGATGACTGTGAATTGTTGACTATCATAAAAAGCTCATCTAGAATATAGGGAATGGGAAAATAATCTAAAAGTCAAAAAATAAACAAATGAACTCACAACTCGTTATCACATTTTGAGAAATTCTAAAAGAAAAAAATGTCCCCAGGTTAGAAGTCTTTTGTATAAGATTTACTGGTCCTTGCCTTCCCTTTGTCATCCTTCCATTGAGAAAGTTCCTTTTTTCCACACACTATTGGAATATAAATCTTTTAAAAAATATATGAACCAGGGTTAGAAGTAAAGGAAAGGAAAATTAGGCAAAGAACTTTAATGATAGTAAGAATAAATGTTTTCTTAATTAATTACCTGAGAATAGGCAGGTGTGTTACTTTTAGGAAAAAAGGCAATGTACAGAAGACTCAAAATCTGAATTCCAGTCCTAGAATGGACACTTCCTGATGCTGTGACTTTAGGGGGAAATCATTTAACTTAGTATTTCACGAGTTTGTTAGGAAGAAAGTGCTTTGTAAATCTTGTCATTACAGAACTACAAGCTAGTATTATTAAGAACATTACATGCAAATTGTATGATAATTTATGTTCATGCTTTTATAATGTTTTAAACATTTGGATATGGCATTTGGTGAAGTCCAAGTGGAAATCAGTGATCTAGGCTTAAAGGGTGATATATGGGGGAAAAAAAAGCATTGGAGGGGAGAGAACATAGCATAGATGATGCAGCACCAAGGGAGTAAGCTGTAGATATGAACAGTATGATATGCCAATGACATTTTGGGCAATTCTATCTCCCAGCTAACTGAATTTAGCAGCTCAGTGATAGTTGCATTTTTAAAAAATTATTCATTTTGAGCCCCCCCCCCCCCCATTCTTACACTTCTCTATTCCCTTCTTAGTAATTCTTATTCCTTCCTCAGTGTTGTCTAGCTTACCACCTCCAAGGCCCCTGTGGGACAAGTAGTATTTTTTTTTTTTTTTTGCAAAACAAGGTTGAGAACAAATTCTCAAAGCAGTTATCAGTGGGAGGTATTTGAGCAAAATAGCTGGGGGCAGAAATTGTTCTTCAATTACACATTTTAAAAACTGTTAGGATAGAAGCATGTTTCATTTAGCATACTTTAAATAAACTGAAAGCACATTTAATATATGTCAAAATGCCACAAAATGGTCTTTATTGACTGGGAAACCAAGCAAAACAGAACTCAAAAGTTTCTACCTGTGCAGGCATAGGCCTTTGTTGAACTTAGAGATACACTTTGGTGGGGAGAAACAGTCCTGGGACTTCTATGTGCCACTTTTCAAAATGATGCATGATGGTGTTTTCTTATCCTGAGCATCAACTTCTAATCAGATGGACTTCTCTGATAATCTCCACTTGAGAGAACTAGATTCAGCCCAATGTTCTAACCTGTTAATGTATATTTTTTTATTTGAATTCCGTCATCTAGCCTGTATCATTGATAAATTTGATGAATAAGCTATCTATGCTTTGGTCCATGTCATTGATCAGAATATAAAACAGTGCAAGGCATAGTACAGATTCATGTGCCCCTCTGCTGTAGACTTCTGACCAAGTTGACACAGAATCTTGAATAACTATATCTGAATTCTGAGTTTACTAAATTTACTAAATTTTGCTGAATTCCAAATCTATCTACCTATGTTAGCTTTTAGTCCACATCTCTTCAACTTGTCCATAGGAAGGGTGTGAGAGATTTTCCTGCATGCTTTATGAAGAATCTAGCATTAGATTAGAATCTTAGCATTAACTAAAAATCTGGAATAATACAAATATCTATAGTATCCCTATTAGTCTAGTAATACTGTTAAAAAAGGAAATGAGTTTAATATGACATGATCCATTCTTAATAAAGTCATGTCAAATCTCTATGTTCAGCCCTTTTACCACCCTTTATACTAACTAACCATAATTTTGATAATGCATCATGAAATGAATCTAAATCAAGCTTACTGGCTTGTAGGTTTCAGCATCTATTCTTTTTTTTTTTAAATCTCTATAACTTATATCCTTCTCCAGATCAATAGGATATCTTCAGTTTACCATGATGGATAGGGTTATAACTACACTTACCAATTCTTTCAGTACTTTTGGACCTAATTTATCTGGGTCAGATGACTTGAACTTGTTCAACGTCCATTTGACATTCTGTAATAATCTGCTTACCTATCTCACTATTTGCTATTTTGTTCTGTCATTTTTGATCTGAATATTATTCTCCTTAGCATATAAAACACAAGCAGAATGATAACTGTACATCTCTGTCTTCTCTCCAGTGTAAATCATCATCCCAAACAACTTTAGCTGTAGTATTTCTACTCTTTGATGATTCTCTGTTCCCCAATATAACTTAAAAATTAAAAATTCTTAACCTTTTCACCAGCCAAAATTCATTCAAAGCTTTGGCCCCCCCTGACCATTCTGACATGATTATTCTGTGGTTTCATATTTATTCTCTTACATGTCTTTTGAATTTAAGGTGGTTGATGACTTCTCTGTGTTTACATAAGTCTCTTTAGATAATATCTCAACTCTTCCTCATGTTAATTGATTTTGGTGTCCAGAATTTTATTCCTGAGAGCTTTCCTTCTCTCCAGGTCAGACTTCCCCTGTATGACTTTAGGGCATGGGATCCTTCCTTATTCCTAAAACCTTTAAAACCTTCTCTACATTTCTGGTAATGTCCACCTTTCTTCTCTTCTATCACAAAGTCTAGGAGAGAGTGGTCAGTGCCACCACCCTTATCATTCCTACTCCAAGAACAGCATTTTCTACCAGTGAAATTATACAGTTGAACCAGGACTTGCAAATGTAATTATCAGTAAGAAGAATCTGAAAGTCTCCATTGACATTAAGGATTACTAAAGGCCAGCAATTCAAATGGCCTGAAAACAAACAAACTACTAATTCATTTTAAAAATGTGTATATATATATATATATATATATATATATATATATATATATATATATATATATATATATATATAAAATAGGTCATAAAAATAGGTAATGGTCAATTTTATTATTAATTGAGTTTACATGGTCTGAAATATAGGGAATAAGGAAAAGTGTGTTGTTTTCTCCCCTTTTCTGTCAGAATTATCCAGATTTTCTCCATCCTTTCAGCTCTGGGTGCTTAGGATGCCTAGGATGCTAGAATTTAGAGTAGGAAGAGACATTTTGCTGATGAGAAAATTGGGGCCTAGCTAAGTGGCTTGCTCAATATCTGCCAGATAGTTGTGAAAGAGTCAGGGTTCAAACATAGTTGGCTTTTGCATAAGGGAGTTTCCCTCATGGGTAGATATTTGGGTCTTATAGATACACTCTGTATGTATGTATGTGTGTGTATGTGTGTATATGTATACATAAACATACACACTTGTGTGCATTATACATATGCACAGATTACAACGTATGTATGTATAATTACATAGCCATACACATATATACACATATATAGATATCTATATCTTTTCATGAGAGCTCTAGGTTAAGACTTTCCTAGCTCCCAAAGATTTAACTCACTACAAAAATATTCAGAAACGATATCAGATATACCTCACCAGCCAAGTTTCCTACAAATTCTGAACAATAGCACACGTGAAACATATAGTTTGCCTTCAGTAAGTTTGTATGTCCTATAGAAGCATCTGAGAGTTTCCTACCAGCACTGAAAGTAAGAGAAGAGGGATTGCTGCCTTCTCTCTTATTCTCTTCATGTGCTGATATCCAGACTGATCTGGTCTATGATTGTTAGGTATCTCACATTATAGTGATTCTTACTGTTTTCTGTTACTTAATTCCCTATCTTGGATTTCTCAGGTCTTTGGAAATATAAAATTAGATGAAGAGAGTCACATTAACCGGCACAACAACTTCCGCAGTTTTTTTGGGTCCCTTATGCTGCTCTTCAGGTACCAGGCCCATTCACATATTAATCCATGACATCTGTGATGGAACTAGATGGATTCAGGTCTGTCTGATGCTTCCACCATCCCTTGTTTTCTTTTTTCCCTTCTGATTTCCCCTAAATCCTGGTTCATCCTGTTGGTCTGGCTCTTTGTGGAGCAGAGAAGGGTATCTCCCACCTTCAGTACAGTAGAAATGGGGAGGGAGAGGCTTTAATAAACAGTGAAGCTAGTCACTAATTCAGTGGTGTGGTAATCATATTTTCAGAAACAAATTGGAATATATAGTCTAAAAAAAGAAACCCTCTTGCAAAACTTATTGAAAATATACCTTCTCTTATTAAAATTGACACTGTCTTAAAATGTCCAGGATATACGTGTAGTCACAGTATTCAGTGTTCTTATCTGAAAATTTGGGAAGAAGGTAGTCTGGCTTGCTTTGAGAAGAGAAGGGAAAGTGAAAGGGAAATGAACACTCAAAAATCCAGATCTGTATACTTACTGAACCCCACAATGTATGACCATGTTGATAGCTGCAGTCCCACTTGCTATAGAGGGAGGGTGGCTTCTTTCAAAGTCCTATCACTTGTCAGTGGAAGCCACATCAAATAGCCACTGTAACCCAAAGAAAAAAAGAGGTAGGGGGTGGGGCCAAGAGGAAGCTATGAGGATAGCTATAAGCAACTCAGGTAAATTTCATCAATCCTGACTTTCTTCTAATTGTAAAGCACTAGCAGAATTTAAAGCATGATGGTCCCTATCTGGTAAGTGGGGGGAAAGGGGCAGTGAGGAGGAGAAGGAATGCAGGGAGATGCATTGAGTGATGCTAATCAATGTGTCTTTTGATCCCAGGAGTGCCACAGGCGAAGCATGGCAAGAAATCATGTTATCGTGTCTGGGAGAGAAAGGCTGCGAGCCGGACACCACAGCACCCTCAGGGCAGAATGAGAATGAACGCTGTGGCACCGATCTGGCCTACTTTTACTTTGTCTCTTTCATCTTCTTCTGTTCCTTTTTGGTGAGTGTCTCTTCTTTTTGACCTGTTGTCATTCCCAACCTCCTCCTCTTCCCTCAGGTTTCCCAATTGGTAAATGAGTCTCGGAACACCTTGTTTTTTTTTTTAAATTTCTTATGAAGACCATTGATTTCTCTGGAAAATTGTGCCCTGTATATACAAGATGGTGTTATCTTGAAGCAAGAGTAGAGCGATAGCAGCAGCTACGTGCTGCAGTGAATAGAGCACCAGCCCTGGAGTCAGGAGGACCTGAGTTGAAATCCAGCCTCAGACACTTAACACTTGTTAGCTGTGTGACCTTGGACAAGTCACTTAACCCCAATTGCCCTGCCTCCTTCCCTCCAAGAAAGACCAAAAAAAAAGGGGGAGTAGAATGGTTCAGATAAACAAACATGACTCTCCTGTGGCCCATACCATCCAGTTATATACTACACCAAAGGGTCATCTTGGTAATGGTGAATGAAGGTGACTGAGTCGTTAAAGTAAATGCAGACTAGCATTTGGAGAGCAACACCCCATATACAGTGCTATGCCAAGTCACAAGTGCCCTCTTAATAAGTCTTTGAGTCATTGGCTATTTCAACAATCACTGTTCAAATTTTCAATCCTATTGAAAACAGGATGGAAAATAGACTACTAAATAATATAAATAAATTAAATATAAATAATTTCAAAGTAGAGTATTAAATAATCAATAAGTAGGAAGAACACCAAAAAGGCTGCCTTAGTTTCTGAATTGACAAGATAAGAGGGTTGGATAGAAGAGCTCTGGGATTCCTTCCAGTTCTAAGTCATATGACCCTAGGTCAAAATATGGTCAATGCGGTCATTCTGACCATTTCACTATTCAGACCAGATAAACTACACAGTTGATGGCACTGGTTTTGTAGAAATCCAAGGGTTTGAAAAAATGACTCTCCTGGAAGAGGACTGACCCCTGTGGGGACTGTGTATCATCCACTTCAAAGTCTTATTCATTGCATTATTAATAATGTTCCAGGTGTTTGTACTTCTTTTAAAAAAAAAAGCAACAATTCACAAGGACTAAATTCTAGAGTGAGATACGTGGAAAAAGAAAAGTAGAGTGGAAAGAACACTAACCTGAAACTTAGGAAATTTGTGTTCTAGGCCCGGTGCTGTTGTTAAAATTGGCACATTGGAAAAGTCGTTTGGCCCTTTCCCTGGGAAGGACAGGATGCCTTCTACTTCTACTGTACTGAAATAATATGAGGAAAATAAAAGAGGAAGAATATGAAGACATTTTGAGCTTTTTGGTGGAACCATACTACATCAGTCTTTATTAACAATGCAACACAATGTATTAGGAAAAAGACTGGAAATCTGAGTTCAGATCAGTGTTCCAATATTTACCAGATTTAAGAGATGGGCAGATCACTTAATCTCTCTGAGCTCTGACTTCCTTTTCTATAAAATAAGAACAATAACACATCTGTATTTACTGATGTTTGTCAAATTACAAAAAAATTAAAATCAGAATACTGAAAAAAATTTTCAAAAAATGAGGATAGTTGTAATACCTACTTCATAAGGTTGTTGTGAAGAAATTTATTTGTGAAGCTTATTATGTGTGTTAATAGTACTAGTATTTTTATAATTAGCTGCTCATAGTACTATTATTACTCTATATTATTATTAACTTCGGGGATAGAGTGAACATGAAAGAAACCTGTGGATGAGAAAAAACACTTCCACTTAGGTACTAGTGATCATAACTGGCGTCTAAGCAAGCAAACGTAGCCAAAGCAACAAGGTACCCAGAAAGAGAAACAAAAGGCTCCATGTGCCAGGTTGGCCAAACCATTGCCACTGCCTTGACCATTACCTCTTCTCATACCCAAATGGAGGCAGTATGGGACCCTATACCCATGAACCCAGGAACTGCAGCTCCTCATAGACTAGCTGCCCAACTGCCAGTCCACTATCTCCAGAGTTTTTATCCAGGAAAGCAATCCCTATGGAAGTTTTCCTGGACAAATGCTTCTTCAATAGCTACAGCTTCTGAAGACTAGGAAAAGAAAGTTCTCATCTCCAAAGTTCTTGCCTGTCAAGTTTGAAGTATTGTCGAAAGTAAGGAACAGATATGGTATTATTATTGGAAATTACATCAGCTAGGTGGTACAATAGTGTTTCACTTGAAGTCAAGAAAACCTGGGTTCAAATTTTGCCTCAAATGCTAACTAACTGTGTGACCTTGTGGCAAGTAATTTAATCTCTTAGTCTGAGTTTCCTCATCTCTAAAATGCGGGAAATAATACTACTATCGGACACAGGAATGTTATAATGACATGAGATTATATAGGTCAAGCACTTTATAAACCTTAAGGTGCTATAGAAATGCTAGCTAGTACCATTATTGAAGAGGACACATTACCCTCTTTCATTGACATTATACCTAAAGACCACTGGGACTTTCTGTCTTTCCTACAGTTGTGGCCTCCTGTGTGTTCTTCCCCCTATTAGAGTGTAAGATCCTTGATAACAGGGACTGTCTTGCTTTTCTGTTTGTATTCTAAAGAGTTATCAGAGTGCTTTTGTTCCCTATTGGTCAATGAGGGCTGAATCGGGCAAGACTGGGAGAGACTGAAGTGGCTTGTCTAACCTGAGGGTCTCTCCCCCTCATACATCCACAGCTGCAGCTTTTGTTCTCTTGTCTATTACACTGGCAATTAATTAAATAGACATGATTGTGGAACATTTTGGAATATTCAAGTGTCATTGAAATGTGAAATAATAATTCTCATATAATGACAGCCATGGTCCAGATAATGAAGGTGCTTAAAATGCCGCAATATCAGTAGGAAATGATGATATTACAGATCCTGTCGACCTTTTGTCTTTCGATCCTTTTTTCTTTTTCCTCTGACTTCCCATTTCCAACTTGACCTCCAGATGCTTAATCTCTTTGTGGCTGTCATCATGGACAATTTTGAGTACCTGACCCGGGACTCATCTATCCTCGGGCCTCATCACTTGGATGAATTTGTCCGAGTCTGGGCAGAGTATGATCGAGCTGCGTGGTACGTATACCTCACCATTACCTCTCCGACTTCCAGTGGGGCCCAGGTTGGAGCCCACTGGTTGGTCATACCAGGAGTACTCAGGAAAGAGGATGGAATTGGAGCTCCTCTCAAATGTGTGCCTGTCACAGGAGGAGAGAAGACATTCATTTTGGACCTTATGAAGGTCAAGACTTCCCTTAGAAGCCTAGACCTGACCAGTCTCAAAAAGTTTCTCCTTTGCCTCCTCTTTCCCTCTGTGACAGGTCTTTAACACTCTTACCTTCTAGCAAATAGCTAGAACAGCTTGCACTATGGTCTCCCTCCCTCCTCTCCTCCAATGAGTCATTGATTGACCTGTTCTGAATGACTTGAGACACTGATAGGAGTTTTCTAGGGAAATCAGACACATGACTACTATGATCAGTGGCTGTAGGGAGTTGTCTCCTGCCCCACAACTTCCCAAAGTATTTGACTTTTAGGTAATTCATGAATTATATAGAGGCTAGGCAAATTCATCTTCCTGTTATTCCCACAAATACTAATTGATAAGAATTGAATTGAGGGCTTCCTCCTTCCTGGAGACAAAAGCTAACTGCTTTTTGTTTTGTCTCCTGGAAGGGCCTTCATATCTTCCCTGAACCTTTTCATTGCCTACAATCCTAGGGCTTAAGTCATAGAATGGGATGGAACCAGACAGTTCTGTCCTTAGTGTTAGGGATGATAACTGTGTTCTCATGGGCTTTTAAGCCAACATTTATTGGTTACTCCCCCAAACCTTTTACTTATCCTGACCCCAGCTCTTTGATAGTAGTAATGCTACAAAGCATTGCCATATGTCATAGGAAAGGGCCACGTTGCTTCCACCTAGGGGTCTTCTTTGGAGTTTATTTCAACTCAGCAGAATTTTTCCTCCTTAAAGTCTAATCATTAATGGACCTGGGCTACAGAATCCTCGAACGTCATGCCTATGACAATGGAGAAATCTTCCTTTCTGGATCTGCTCAAGGATGAATGACCTTGGAGATTATAAGCATTCATTAAACCTAGAACATAGCGGGAACAATACATTAGGTTGTCTTTCCATAATTGTGTGGTTGTAAAGCAAGGAAAGTGGAAGAAGGGAGAAAAAAGTCCAATGGGGGAAAAGATGTCACCTGTCATGCTAGAGAGAAGAGGCTTCAGGATCTCAGTGCCACCAGTCACTCTTTTCCTATCCTTCACATGCAGAAGACCCTTCCTTATACCCATCAACTTTGTTCCAAATGTCTTCCTGGTGTGGAGATCTCATCCTCCAACGGTTTTTTGTATTATTTTTGGATTCAAATGCCACATGTGTTTTGGATATTCTTGTCTCGTCACTCCAACTGCTGGGAAAGACAGAAAGCATGGAAACAAGTCCAGATGACATGGGAGGTGTTCTTGGAAAGAGCAAGAGGAAGGAAGTCTCTCTACATTTCTCCTAAAATCTTGGATATGACCCAAAACACACCTGTTATCATCATAGCTTCTTCATTTGGAAGACATGGTAGAGGAGTCATCCAGCTGGAATCAGCCAGAATGAAGACAATTTCCAGGTTGTCTTGGAAACCATAAGCCCAAAGGAACCATGATTACCCCAGAACTTCATAGACAGAGAACCTACTGGGGAGATGACCTCTAAAGCAACTGCCTAAAAGGACAGGAGGAATCTACCTTAAAAAAAAAAAAAAAAAGAAGGGAAAGTTGATAGGAAGAAACTTTGGCCAAGGTTCTCTTCTGAGCATGAGATGAGGGAAGGGACAAGAGAACCCTGGAGAATATGGAGAACTTGAGACAATAACAATAGAGTTTTATGGCTTACAAAGCTCTGCATTCTCATTTAATCCTCTCAATTAGTCCTTGAGGTAGGGAGGTAGTAGAAAAGGGACAGTGTGACATTGTGATAGGAGCACTTGGTGTGGAGTAAGAACACCAGGGTTCAATCCCTGGCTCTGACTCTTAATTGTGTGGCAGTTAGGCAATTCACTTCAGCCTCAGGTTCCTCATCTGTAAAATGGGAATAATAACACTTACTGCAACCTACATCTTCAGTTCTATTTGAGAAAATTTTCTGTAAATTCTAAAGCACTATTTAAATGTGATATTACTATTACTTCCATTTCACAGATAAAGAAACTGAACCACGGAGAGATAAAGGAATTTGTCCAAGATCACACAGCTAGTAAATGGAAGATCTGGATTTCTGATTCCAGATTCGGTACTCTTCCCTCTATACAACAGCTGCTTTATTGGGTTAATTAGGTTCATAATTGCCAGTGGAAACTTCTGATATAAATTGGAATCAACCTAGACTGGAAAGTTGATGACTGGCTGTCTGCTGGCATGACCTGAAACAAGATAGGGAATTATAGCCACTAACAATACACAATTTATGTATGGTTCTCTTCTTTCCATAGGGAGCTAAGACCAAGAGAGGTCAGGCTCCTCTTGGGACTCTGCAGTGTTCTTATTAACCATCTGAAAGGCAATAGAATTTAAGGGTATCTGAAAATTATTCCCACTGAGGTAGCTTTTGAAGCGTGAAGGAAGGGAGCTTCTGGGTTTATTTGGAAAAGAGCTTGTTCAATTTGAAATTAAAAAAAAAAATCTTTCACACAGAGAACAAAGACTTTCTACAAGATGCTTCATGCCAATAGTGTCCCCTGCCAATTAGCCTAATGGGAAATGTGTCTCCGGTAGGCCTGTAGAAATATACCAATGCTCTGCTGCCTACACCCAGGTCTTGACAAACATATCTGAGTAACTGAATCTAAAACAATATCTGAGAAAAAAAAACAAACAGAAGAGCAGCCCATTTTCTTATCAGCTTGACATCTGTTCTTGGCAGCTGTCAAGGCATTTGTTAACTAATAAGCTCTAGTTCTTATAGATCTGACACAGATCAGAGTTGAGTTTATGCATCTGTCCAGGTGTGGTACTTTGCAGGGCCCTAGACATCCTTAGTCAGTGTGGCTCCTGTCAATATTAGATGGGTTTTGATCTGCCTAGGAGATTGAGATACCTCTAGTTTGGTAAGCAAGTGGTACTGCTTGTGTTTTGATGGTGATTAGAATCAGTCCTATAGGGTATGGAATTTTTGGAGTCCAAGGAAAGGAGACGTCGACCCTTGGGGCACCTTCTGGAATGGGCACTGGTCACGTTACTCCTTAATAAATAAGCTATCGTTTCCTCACCTCTGGTTCTCTGAGTGTCCTATTAACTCACCTGTGCTTCCTTTACAGCGGCAGGATCCCGTATAAGGATATGTACAAATTAGTACGGGTGATCTCGCCTCCTCTGGGCCTGGGAGAGAACTGCCCCTACAGGGTGGCGTGCAAGGTTTGCCTCCCAGTCCCCAGCCATGACCCGGTGATGGGACACAACATTTAACCCTTCCTTTTCCTCCTCTGCTCCACCACCACTACGCCACACAAACAAACCCTCATGTTGCTTTCCTTTGAGTTTAAAGAGGTCCAAACCCTCCCAGAACCAGCAGCTGTTACATTTGAAAGAGGGGCACAGGGATAATATTTGGGGAGAATGGTGAAAGGTAAATACTGAAAACATTTTAAGCTTCTCTCTCTCTGTCTCTCTTTCTCTTTTTCTCTTTCTCCCATTCTCTCCCTCTCCTCTTTCTCCCACATACAAACACTGCTTCATGTAGTATAGGTATGGCCAGGACTCTTTCCTCACGTATATATCACAGAACTCACAACATCCCAGCACAGATCATTCAAATTTCCTGAACTGGGCACAAACAAATCCTATATGTTCACCAAACTGGCATCCTACTCAAAATCAAAGCATAGTCCTGATGACATTTTTTCATTCTGCCTAGCAGCCCCTGAATAGGTGAGCACATAACTTTTTAGGCCTGAATAGACCACGAAAGGAGAAAGTGGTCTTTCTTATTTCAGATGCTGTGGTCTTTCTAGAACTGCCTTCCTGGGATGACTAGGTTTACAAACCATACCTTTTGTGACCATCAGTGAGGGACAATGAAAAAGTAGATGGTAGGGAAAGGACGCAGACCCAGAGCAGAAATGGTGGTGACGATGGTGATTGGAATGTCCTTCTAAAAGCTCAATCTATCTGAGAAGTTCACAGTGGATGGTGTTGTTCTAGCAAAAAGTTCTACTGAATGATTCTTTAAGAGGTTCCTTGCCTGAGGATCCTGACATAGTACGTTGTGAAATGCCTGTGGGACTGAGCAGCCTGTCAGGTCTGCCAAAATGAGAGCATTGCTGGGGTACGAGGCCTTCTCCTTGCAATCCTCCTTTACACTGACCAGTTCCCAATTACCCAACTACTTCAGCCTGCCTGGTACGGAAAGGTCTTCAATGTGCTTCAGGAAGGTGGGTGTGGGGCTCACTGAGGTATAGCCCACCATTTTAGAGGCAGCCAGAAGAAGGACGCAGGAGGAAGGAGCAAGGAAGGACACCGACTTGGGTGATGGGGAGGAGATGTCATGGGATGGGTACGCAGTGATTCCCACACTCAGAAGGCCAAACAGCTGCCTCTGCTGAGACTCTTTAAACTCCAACCTGGTGGAACCTGCGATCGCATGTGGGGGGAGAGCTGGGGAGGGAAGCATGGCATGTGAGATGCTCTTCCTCCCCCTGGTTTTGTTTCTTCCATCTCCAGCATGCCATTGCACTGGTGCATGCTGGGGAAAAGCACTCCATACACAGAGCCAGGTGGAAGCAACTGGGCCAACTCCTTTGACAAGCAACCACAGCCCACCACCTTCTATGCAAGATGCTATCTTCTATTGCATAGATACCATGGGGGGGGGATACACGATGTTCTGGCTATGGGACAAAGGGACAAAGGCATATCTGGTATCCAGACTAGTGGAAACCATGGAGGGCCCTGGTCTTAATGGGGCCAGTGATTCCCAGAGGAATCCTGGCTTCTACGTTCTTCATCACCCATGGCTTGAGCACCGTCTATCCGGTTTATACCACTCTCACACAGCCCTGGGAAGTGAAAAAAACAAACAAAAAAGCCATGTTCTTTTGAGGGAGTTGATCAGGATGATATGGAGTGATGTTGAAGCAAGAGGAGAAGCAGATTTCCAATGAGATTTCCAATGGGAAGGGGGACAGAAGGCTCATACTGATGTTCCCGGGTCTGTGTGGGGCGTGATATAAATCCACACCAGGATGGACTCACGTGTATGATTTGCCTTGATTAACAGGTTTCCTGTTCTTTTCCTGTTTGTCTATTTTTTTATTTTGTCTTTTTCTTCTCTTGTTTCCTGTATTATTATTTTGTTTGTTTGTTGCTCTCTGGGAATGCCTCTCTTCCTCTCGTCTCTCTCTGCATCCTTCTCCCCACTTCCTTCTCTTTCCCTTGACCCCTTCCAATATCCCATCTCATTTTCCCACTCCTCCATGAGCAGTGGCCGCATCCATTACACTGAGATGTATGAAATGCTGACTCTCATGTCACCACCGCTAGGCCTCGGCAAGAGATGTCCTTCCAAAGTGGCGTATAAGGTAGATCAACCCTTCCTTCCTTTGGGCTAGAGATGAGCAGGAAATGGGACCCAGTGGTGGGGAGGCCTGAAAATGGGGAGGACCTTGGGATGGGGAGGTGGAGGTGGGAACTAAAGCAAAGGGAGATGAGAAGACTGAAGACATAGAAGGGCTCCTGGAGGAATGATTTCTCCAGTCACTACATGAAGGGTATGGACCTATTAATATTATTCACAGTTCTTCATGTATATGTGTGTACATGTGTGTGAGATTTCCTTTTAGTGGGTTACTAGGAAGGCAATGCTGAGGATGTGGCATATTCCCATTTCAAGCAAACAGAGCACAGGAGAGCTGTGGGACCATTAAAAAGGACAACATGAAAACCTAGGGCAGGATATCCCTCAGAACTGAAAGCAAGAGAGATATATTAAATTAACATAGGAAACAGTGAATGAACATGAAACAGATGAGGGAGATATTTGACTCCCCTTTGCTGAGGAGTGAAAGGGAACTATTTTTTTCCTTCTTCACACAAGAAAGATTTTTTTATGCTTCATTATAGCATCAAGAATTCAAGTTGTCAAATGTCTTGGAAATGTCTAAAGGGAAAAATTATGGGAAAGGGCTGTAGACTATAGGAGTTCTAAGGGCTAGCACTCTTGTGAGGTGAATGGTCACTATCCTCCTAAAATATCATCCCAGACAGATGAGATCATGTCTAAAAGAGTCATGAAATTCCTCATGGGTTGCTGAGATAAATAATGGACAGCGGAGCTGACTTAACATCAGGATGCCCTAGGTCCTTGAGACTGAGCTTTTACCACCACATGATATTAGCTTCCTTTTAGAAAGTAAGATGTTTGCAGCAGTATGTGTGCTTTTCTCAAGGCATTAAAGTTGAGGAAGCTAATGATGAAAGAGATTCCATGACTTTCCTATAGTCACACAATGCAATAGAAAGTGCTAAATTTGGAGTCACAGAACCTGACTTTGAATACCAGTCCTTCTATATCCTCCTTGTGTGACAAATCATTGAATCTCTTTGGGCCCCCATTCCCTCATCTTTAAATAAGAGCATTGGGCTAGATGATCTCTAAAGGGCTTTCTAACTCTACATTCAATAATACTGCTTATGATCATGAACCAGGCTTTAACCAGGTATTCTGACCTGAGATTGAGTGTTGTTCCTACTACACTATTTAACATATGACATTAAACTGGACCCATAATGCTGGAACCTTTGTATTAACTTGAAAATACACCAAGGTTATGTTCACCTTGCTATGAATGCCTAATGTGTGCTGGAATTATAAAGAGAGGCTAGAAGTTTTCAAGTCAAAACTAGAAATAGGATTTGTGTTGCAAGACACCTAAGACACACAGATGTTCCATTGAGCTGTTGCAAACACACACCTTAACCACTCTGCCTTGCTAGTGCTTCTGCCAACAGCCCCTTTAATTGCTAAGTTCCCCAGCTCTGGGAGTAAGCAAATCAGAATTGAGGATGTTGACATCACTTTTTAAGTTCTGGTTTGCTTCCAGGGACCCATGTAGGCATCTGCTCTTATAATTCCCAAACCACAACTCCTCACACATATGTCATGATATGGTAGCCTCTTTGTTCAAAGAGTTGTCCTAGAGTTCAAAGCTGTCCTAGAGTTTCAAGGGTGGAATTCTCAAGCATGATGCTATGAGTTTTGTGAAGAAGTGAAAGAGAAGAGAGTATGGGGGGAGGACTAGTGAAAAAGCTAGAAGAATATGAAAAATAAGATACTCTCTGCAAAGTGGATTTGGCCATTTCAGTTTGATCCCTTCCTTTGGGCAAAGGGAACAAGGCCTTCCCACTCCTGCTCCTGCTTTTGTCACTCTTCTCTCTCTCTCTTTCTGCCTCTAGCTCTTCCTCCATCCTTACTGTCCTTTCCCGTAGATCTCATTTGCATTTTTTCTTCCATCTTCCCCTCCCCACTCTTCCATCTGACTCTACCCCATCCTTTGAATAAGTTGGACTTCTGCATGTATGATCATGTGCTGGCAAATTTCATCTCAAAGACTCAAAAAGGAGGCGCCAGGATTTATCATTCCAGAGAGATGAGCAAAACAAAGTCTCCCTCTTACCCTTTCCTGCTCCCCACAGAGTTCAGGGGTATCAGTAGGGGCAAGTGGGAAGTGGGGTCTGCCTTAAAATAGGAAATGGAACCAACTCACAGAGCTGGCTCCTCTCTCCTTTACCTCCCATCCCAACTTCTCCCAGTCACTCCCATCAGAAATGAATTCACATCCCTAACAGATATTCTTGGAACTTTGAGAGATTTTTACAGAAAGACTAGGGAACCCCCTTGCCAGGGAAGTTCCCTTGGGATGTGGCTTCATTCCCTGCTGAAGAGTGAGGAGGGGGAGAAAGCCCTCAGGACACGAGCAGGTAAGGGAAGGGAAGAGAGAGGCTTGGTGGGTGTGGGGTGGGCAATCCTTGCCCTTCTTTTTTGTCTATGCCATTTGACCTTCTCAGCACTCTTCCTCTCACCTCACCAACGGATCTTTCGCTATTTTTTTCGCCTGCTGTCTTTTTCCTCTCTCTTTCTCACAGAGATTGGTTCTGATGAACATGCCAGTAGCTGAGGACATGACTGTCCATTTCACTTCCACACTAATGGCCCTAATTCGGACAGCTCTGGACATCAAGATTGCAAAAGGTAATGAAGGGAAACAAAGTGAAGAATTTCAGTATTATTTATTCAAAATAGCACTCACCAGGAGATAAAGATATTCTCCACCAGGATGATATCATGATAACAACAACAGGTACTAGTAGTTGTTCTGGTAGTATGAGGTAGTGCTAGGCTGGGAAACATCTGATGGGGACTCTTTAGCCAAATATCTTTGTCAGCTTAGGGAAGTCATTTCACTTTTAATGGGCCTCACTTTCCTTATCCATGAACTGATGGGATTGGACTAAATGGACTATGATCTCTTCTACTTCTAACATTCTGGGATTCTAATAACATCAATATTTTATTTAGTGCTTTTGATTCAAAGTTTTCAGAAAACCTTGAAAATGCTAACTGGTAGTAGGTATGGTTATTTCCATTTTACAGATGGAGAAATTGAAACGCAGACATGTTTAAGTGATGCATAGATGGAAAATTATTGAATTCATTCTAGAGCTGAGACCAAGGCATGTTTTCCTGACTTCTAATCCTTTGCCTAATCTGTTAGACCTTAGCATTCAGTAGGTAGGAATATTCATTTGATAGAGATGTATAGAGTAAATTGGAGGGAAGAGTTGCTTGGAAGCAGACAAACTGGTTAGGAGGACATCCAGTCAATGGGAATGAGCTCCTGAACTAGGGTGTGTTCACCAACTGGGATTGAGAATAGGAGCAATCTCATTTAAGAGTATAAACAAGGGAACTATATAGTCTCCTGAAAAGAGTGTTGGTGAAGGTGAAATACAAGAAACTAGGATTAGAACCTGGTTTTGCTATTTACTGCCTGGGTAGCCTTGGGTTTATCAATTCATCTCTATAGACTTTGGTTTCCTTTTCTCAAAAATGAGAAGGTTGGGCAAGATTATTTCCAACATCTCTTACTATTCTAGATCACTTGTCATCCCTCATTTGCCTTTCTTTGACCACTAAAACTCCAGAGCAATAATGGCTAGAGTTCTGAGATGAATGAATATAATCTTTGAGGAAGAACCTATAAAATCTGTTGCTCTCTGTTGGAGATCTGATTTGAATGAGTTTACCTCAAGTTAAGAGCCAAGTAAAGGCATGATGTGGGTGGCACTAAACACCTGCACCCTATGTTCAACTGTTAAAGATTGAGAAAGGTGCTAGTTTTCATCGTGGCTTGAATCCTCAGACTTCCTGGTTTTTCCAGATATGAATCCATTTTTTTAAGAAGGGCACAGATAGTGTTTGACTTAAGTGGAAGGACATGCATGCCTATAATGATATATAAAGGTTTAGAGGTGATAAGAGAGGACATTATAATAGCTTTCAGGTTCTATCCTTCAACTTCTTTTGCTTAATTTTTCTTCCCCAGTAGATTGAGCCATTAAGGAGACAATAGAAGAGCCTCTGCATTATGAAGTAGGATATCACTGAGTCATTGGAAATGAGATAAAAAAAATGTATTCTACTATGTTGGCAGAAAGACCTTGGTGCTACTCTGTATCAAGAATTATTTTCATCACATAAAGTGTCATGTTGGTTCAGCTCCTACCCCATCTACCCACTTTGGGGCTTTTGTCCCTCCCCAGGTTTATTGGGATCTATTCTCTTTTTTTAAGGATAATTCAGTGGATCTATGAGGAACTCCTCCAACCTATCCATGTCTTCTCATCCTGGGTCATTCTTTTCTCTGTCCTCCCTTATATCCTTCATAGGAAGTTCCCCTAACCTGCTGGGGGCCTGATTCTAGATCATTTGTCATCACATAGATACCAGTGAAGCACTCAGGTTAGCCATCTGTTGGTCCCCATTCTTACTTCATATTTTGATTACTTATAGTTGATTTGTTTTATTGTAGGTGGTGCAGACAGGCAGCAGCTAGATTCAGAGCTGCAAAAGGAGACCCTGGCTATCTGGCCTCACCTTTCCCAGAAGATGCTGGATCTGCTTGTACCCATGCCAAAAGGTGTGGGATCTGCTCCTGGGGTACCCTTTTCATTGTGTTTCCATCATTCAAGCAAAGCACTCTCAGGGAAGAAAAAAAAATCCTATTACTTTAGTTGGGAATGACAAAGAAATTGAGGAGATGATCTTTTCAGTTAATAGGCAATAAAGAGTGCCCATTGTCTTAGTCCAGTAAGTTGATGTCATCTTTCTTAAGGAAGGGCACTATGGGTAGAAATGAAATTACAGAAGGAAACTTCCTAACTGTAAAGGTTTTTTTTTTTTTATCATTTAACACATATGAAGATGTATCAGTGTAAATAATGGACACATTCCTAATAGGAAAACACTTTGAAAGAAAAATAATACATAGACACACACTAAAAAACAACACAAATTTATAGACTCTGCCCCATATTTATACAAAGTAGATCTGGGGGGAAAGTGAAGCCTAAAAAAAAAAAAGAAAGAAAGTGAAGCCTATATTAGAATCCATCTGGCATTACTTCAACAATCTCGTGTATAATTGACAAAAAGATCTTGCTATTTTGATATGGAAATTAGTGAATAGCATTCATTAAATTCTTCAGTCCCTGTGCTTCAGGAGCTTACATTCTAATGGAGGAGACAGTACTTCTGGGGGAGTGGTAGCTAAGGAAAAGTGTTTTGGTCTGAAGAATCACAAAGATGGATATTGGTTTCATGGAACAATCAGCTAACCAATCCCTTCCAGAAGCAATGACAAATTAACTTGATTACTATTCCCACAGCAAGAGGTGCTTACGAGGGTGGCCAGGGTAAAGCCTGCTTGGTCTTGGAGACTGACTAGATAGAGTGGGCTGCACCAAAGAAGACAGCATGGCCCCAGGGTAGGACTTCCAAAGCTGAGTAACTTGATCTTTCCAGGGTATGGTTCCTGGAGGTATTACTCCAGCAACAAATATATCAAAGAAATCATATAAACATGGTGGCATTATCATTAGCATCTTTGTAACATATTTGGTTGGTGTCGTGATTTCATTTATGAGGTAGAACTCTGTAGAAATGCAGTATCATGTGTGGTTTATGAAGCTTGTGAAATTTTCCTACCACTATGTCTCTGTTGTCTTCTCACTGTTAACTTCCAAGTCACCTTTTTGCTTCCAGCCTCAGACTTGACAGTTGGGAAAATATATGCAGCCATGATGATCATGGACTATTATAAGCAAAGCAAAGTAAAGAAGCAGAGACAGCAGCTGGAAGAACAGGTGAGTCAAATGTAGATATCTGTACAGACTATGGGCAAACACAGAAGGACTGAGAGGAGTCACTTGACCTTTTCTATGAGGACACAAAGTAAATCCACAATGAAAATTGCCTGGTGCATGGAGCTGGCCATGAGAATGATTAAATCACTGGAACACGAAATGAGTAGAATCTGAAGGCTCAGAGGCAAAGCCAAAGAAAATAGGATACGTGTTATGTCTAAAAGTTGGGTGCCATGGCACCAGTAACAATGAATCTCACTTCTATGACCATAATAGTAACTGAATTGGGCTAGTGAGTGAGTGATTGAGTTGGTAAGAAAAAGATCAAGGGGAGGAGGAAGCTAACTCTTGTGTTTTTTTTTTGTTCTGCTTTAGGACATTTCCCCAAATATTCTAGATGTGGAAAGAGCACTTAAGTGGTTTCTTTCTTATTCCTTTTCCTTTTTTGCACAGAAAAATGCTCCCATGTTCCAGCGAATGGAGCCCTCATCTTTGCCTCAGGAGATCATTTCTAATGCCAAAGCCCTGCCTTACCTCCAGCAGGACACCCTTTCAGGACTGTGAGTAGAGTAGCTCTCATATGTTTTACTTTTTCCCCACTCATTCCATTGTGAAGTTCCGTGAATCTATTATACTAAAGATGCCAAAGAAGTCATATTGAATCAGAGAAGAATGAATTCTTTTTCTATAGATTCAGAAAGCAAACTTCAAGATCTCAAAAATGGTTTTCAGTGTGATGGGGAAAATTACCAAGTAGATTCAATACTATTGCCCATTTCCCTGGAAGTAGAAAGAATTGGCACCCTAATTTTTTAATTGGAGCCCTGACTATCATTCTGTAATAATTTTTTTAGCTTAAGATTCTATGCTTTGGTTATAACTATCATTTAAAAAAATCAATGAAGCAGCAAGGTAGAAAAACATTGGAAGTCATGATACCTGAGTTCTTCATTGTTCTTGTTGTTGTTTGGGTTTTTTTCAGTTACATCAGACTCTTCATGACTCCATTTGGGGTTTTCTTGGCAAAGATACTGGAATAGTTTGCCATTTTCTTCTCCAGCTCATTTTACAGATGAGGAAACTGAGGCAAACAGGATTAAGTGACTTGCCCAGGGTCACACAGGTAGTAAGTGTCTGAGGCTGGATTTAAACTCAGGAGGAGGAGTCTTCCTCACTCAAGTCCAGTACTCTTCCCACTGCCCCCCTAGCTGTTCTTTGTCTAGATCTGTTGCAAATTCTATATGTAATCTTGGACGAGTCACTTAGCCTGCACAGACCTTGGGTTTTGTTTGTTTGTTTATTAAAAAATCTGGATAGTGATTGATTACAGACTAGAGGTTTTCTAAGGCCTCTTAAATTTGCTGTGAAAATGCATGGGTCAGCTAGGGGGGTCAGTGGATAGAACACTGGGCCTTGACTCAGAAAGACATGAGTTTAAATTTTTACTTCAGAGACTTACTAGTTAAGTGACTCTGGGCAAGTCACTTAAACTCTGCTTCAGTTCCCTCATCTGTAAAATGGGGATAATAACACCTACCTCCTAGGTTGTCATGAGGATGGAGATAATAATTACAAAGCACTTAGATCAGTGCCTGGCACATATTAAAGAGTAAGCACTATATAACTGTTAGCTGTTATCATTATTGTGGTTCTAATATTCAGCTTGGAAATGCAGGTTCCCTAATTGACAAGCTTTAATAAATCAAATGAACCCATTAAGAGGACTATAGTTCAAACAACTCATTATAAGATCAAATATCCAGAGCTAGGAAGGTCCATAAGAATGACAGTCCCAACCCACTCACTTTACAGCTTAGGATGCCGAAGCCAAAGGAGGTTAAATGATTTGCTTAAGATCACGCAGGTAGTAAGTGTCAAAATGGCGATTCTTATTTTGGTCCTGGGACTCGGCACTCTTCTCAGTGTCAGGCTCCCTCCCATTAGGTAATAAGTGAAGCTTAAAAAACGATCCTAGTTAATGGATTTGAAAGCACCATCGTATTATGGAAAGAACAGTTTCTCAAATGGAAGGACCTGAGTTCAGATCCTACCTCTGACCTCATCTTTATGGCCTTGGACAAGTCACAAGACTCTGTAAAATAAAACAGCTGCACTAACTGGTATCTGAGGTCCCTTTCAGTTCTAATCTGAGGTCCTATGAGCCTATGAATTTTCTCATAGTCCCAGAATTTCTTCATTGTCCCAGATGTTAGACTGTTTCATCTTTAGCTACGAACATTACTAATTTTAACTTGCTTTTTTTTTTTTTAATGAAATGCCTTCTCGCTGTCAACCAATTTTTGGTACCCTGGGTACATGCTATGGAAGGGTTTTCTTTTTAGGTTTTAGTTCAATATAGTCCCATTTCTATTAGAACCTATAATCTCAATCCAAACTACCATGCATACTAGTACAGTATATCTTTATTTTAGACTGCTTTGTCTTCCACATTGTCGGAAGGCCATTGCTACCATTGTGGGAACTGGGAGCCAAGAAGGAACCCCAAGTAAAAGAGAGTTAGATGCAGGAGGAAGAGTAAAGAGAGAGGAAACAGTTAGGTTTGAGCTCTGTTTGTTCGTTTTATTGTAAGAAGGTTTATAAGTCAACATTTCAGAGACTAGGAAAAATTTTTCAAGAAACAGTGCCAATTCAAAGAAGTCCAGTAGAGAAACACAGCTTTGAATGATGACAATACCACAACAGCCACCTGGGCAGACCGCCATTGTTTTGAACATTGCATTTCCATTAATGTAGTCTAGCATCTTACTTGTGTTTTTGCTGCCTCTTAAGACTGATCTCCTTTAGAAGGGAAAGAGAGAAAAAGACCCATGATTAATAAACTCACACAATCACTTAATTATTGGAGACCAGCCCTGTGCAGAACAATGCACTAGATCATACTCTGACAAACATTGTTTGAGAAATGCTGCTCATGTGTAACAAGTAACAGGTTATGTCACCAAAGAGCAGAAGTGCACATGTGATTAGAGTAATGTGGATATCACCTCTCCTCAAGAGCTCATGGGACATGGACACCAAACACTCCCTATCTCGCCCATCACCTTTTTCTATGAAAGTTAACTTACCTAGCAAAATTTCTTTTGCTTATTTCCCAATAACTTATCTGTTTTACATATATGAGAATATAGGTGAGAATTTTCCATATTAGCTTACACATATCTAGATGTTGTGCCCTATGGAAAAGTATTTTAATATATTTAACATTGCATACAATAAGTTTATGGGTTTAAAAGCAAGGGAGAAATATTTCTTTGGACCCCCTAGATTTTAGATGTTTGGTTCATTCTAGGTCCCAATTATGCAGAGAGATGCAATTGAGTCACAGTACTATATATTCAAGGGTTCTCCCACCAAATGGGAATTCTTTAGTGATATAATATTTGTCCAGAGGGCAGAAGTAACCCTTATGTCTTCTTCTACTTGTCTCTGATCAAAGCTCTTCCTAGGAAATGTTGGAGAAAAGATGAGTTCATCAAATTATATATTAAGCATCTAGCTATCAATTTGCTCATCTATAAAATGAGGAGGTCATACTAGATGGCCCCTGAGACTCTTTCTAGCTCTAGCTCTCTAATATTAAAATGATTTTAAACTTTAAAAATAAGAGCTTTTTCCCACCCAGGATCTGTGACCAATTAAGTGTGACCTACCTTGGAGGAAAATTTAGGTCACTGACTCTCATATGGTCCCTTTTCTTCCTGTGATTCCAATCATAGACCCTATGACCTATAGGGATTTTTTAAAATGTTGTTTGGCGGATCTTGGTTGTGATCTCACATTTTCTTCAGGCTCATAATCAGAAGCACCAGAACAAAATGTTAAGGCTCTCTGGTGCATAGGGAAGTGGTTGGGAGTGGTAATGTCCTATGTCCTTGCGTTATTCCTGGTAGACAGATAGACCCATTGCCACCTCCTTACATGATCTAGAAATTGGCTTCAGTTTCCTGAACAGGTTGGAATGGTGGCTACAATAGTAAGTGGTGGTAGTGGTTGCCAGTGGGAGACAGATGCTTGTGGAAAGTTGGCTGGATCTGGTCCTCTTTACTAACTAGCTCAGAATTATTCATCCCTACTGATCAAGAGTGACTTGAGACTTCAAGCAATGGGACTAATAACAATCACAATACTACAAGACTTGGGTCGTCTTGCTGTTGATTCAAAAACCACCAACAATATTCATTAACTTACTCAATTCCCATGCCTTATTCCCATTCTTTGCTCTTTCTAAAAAATCTCAGTCAAGTGCCTTACTTCAGTAAGCCCAACTCTGAAATTCTTGCTGCCTATTCTGTGAGCAAAAAAAAAGTCTAAATGTTATGTCATGCCATCAAGAATGCTGACATCATAAAAATATATCACCCTTTCTGAAACTGAAAAATAATAATAATAAAGGCCATGACTGCTTAATATTTAAACAAACTGTTCAATGTTTAAACAGTGAAGTTCTTCTGCTGAGTGTGAATACTGAATAGAAATTGGTTTGCAATCTAGCAGTGGCCTCCCATATGGCTGGGTGTTATAAATGATGTCATTTGTCACAGATATGTTAGCTGCCAGCATACGACTGCTTGGTGCCAAATGTAGGTTGAAAAAAAGGACTTTTCTTCTTTTCAATGTGTTTCCCATCATCCCTCCTAGAATCCTACAAGACACCAAGTTGCCCACCATTCCCAAGAACAACTTTTGCTTTTGAAAGAGCAGGTACTTTCAGCACAAAGATTTGTGTCATTCTCCCTCTGAATTTGGCTTCTTTTTTCAGGAGCAGTCGGAGTGGGTACCCATCTATGAGTCCACTCTCCCCCCAGGAAATATTCCAGTTGGCTTGCATGGACCCAAACCACGGGGAGTACCAGGAGCAGCAATCTCTGGTGAATGAATGAGTTATATTACCTTGAAAATACTCGTGGTTTCCTGATCCCTACTCTCACTTTCAGGTTTTGCTTTCAGGACTATGATCTGTTGGAAGCACCATTTGGGGTGTCCAGCTGAGATTTCCCCATTACCCTTATGACCACTCCCATCTTATCCCAGCTGGAGTTTTGGCCTATTCTCTGACCAAATGCTCATCTCACCATGACTTAAAAGCCTGGAACCCTTTTCCCTGCCACAAAATGGTACATTACTTCAGTTCAAGCTGTCTTGATTTGTGCCATTGGACATTAGGAATGGAAATAAAATTAAGAAAAATAAACCTCTTGTTTTATGGAGGTCTTGAGGTGAGTCACCACAAAATAAGCAGCAGCAAGATCTGACTAACAATAGCCACATACTCCTTAAAAGAAGTTTCAGAATATCTTATGCCAGTCCCGTTAGCAAAGCATTTCCTTACTTATTATCAGTAATTTATAATTTGCAAACAGTGACTTTTTTCTACACTATAAAGTTCATTGAGAATTTTTTCTTCAGTGATTAAGGTTTCTTGATCATTTGGGTCAGACTTAAGTAAGGCCAATAATTCCTTGAGGAATTTGAACCCAAATGAGTTTTTGTAAACAAGAATATTATTCCTCCAAAATAGCACTGAATTAAGCTAGAACTATTTGGTTTTAGGGGAATCAGATCAAAGGGAAAGAGGGTGAGGCTTCTTTTTCACCTCATTATCAACTCCAGTGAGCAGGCATCCTCAGCCCAGGAGATCAAAAGACCCCTTCAGGGATAAACAGCAGAGTATCTTTGTCTATAACAGTGGTTCTCAACCTTCCTAATGCCGCAACCCTTTAATAGAGTGCCTCATGTTGTGGTGAGCCCCAACCATAAAATTATTTTCATTGCTACTTCATAACTGTAATTTTGCTACTGTTATGAATTGTAATGTAAATATCTGATATGCAGGATGTATTTAAATTGAACATAACCCACAGGTTGAGAACCGCTGGTTTATAACAATAAAAACTACTTTCTTTGCAAGGTTCTATACAAATATCCTTCCCAGGTGAGTTCCAACTCATCCTCAACTTATGATCATTATAACTGGACTGTTTCTTTCCCTCTCTCCACACCCCCCTCAGTCTCTGGCCTGCCTTTCTTCTGACTTTAGCCTAGCAATGGCCTAGATAGATGATACATGCTGGTGTATCTGTAGTGTGGGGGTGTTTGTGCCTGATTTCAGGCATGTGTGTGGAATGTATGCTTAATAGAATTGTACATCTTAGAAATGGGAGAGATCTGATCTCATCCCTAAAGGTTCAGACTGATAGAATAACTCTTTTTTCTGTGACTGCTAAGAGAAGTCATGAAATATTCATGGCTATGTGGGAGAAGAACATGGTAGCTATGTCAGTCACTCTCAGTGACTGGTCAGCTCTCCCAGAGATACTCAGGCATCTTCCAAGGTTGGGGGTGGGGTGAGGTGGAAATTAGCCTTGATGGCTTCTTCCTACCCTTCTCTCTTAAGAGCTTCACACCAAGACCCAGGGAATATTTTTTGTAGTTAATTAAATTCTATAGCTTTCACATTTACCTGCCCCCATTGGTGATATATTGAATCTGTTAAAGATAATTCAGTCATGTATGCTTTCTTTCACAGGATACCTTCCTTTATTCCACAACCTCATTTCAGCTGACTGGCTGCCCTGGGCTGAGCCATGGCGCCAGGAACGTTTGGATTTATGTCCATTTCATTGTTAGTGCTGGTGTCTGTGATTCAAATTCAGATGTCAGCCTGTGCCCCACAAACACCAATGTGCAATCTGACCATCACTGCCTATCACCCCACAGCCTACCCTCCCTTCAACTTATGTCTGCCTTCTGAGGCATGGCCCCAATATCCATGTGTGTGTTTTATGTATGACATGTGTACATATGCATGTGTCTCTGCCCCACCTTTGCTCTGTAGAGCTCTGGTGTAGAATAACTGTATATTTGGAGTCAGATGTACGTGCTGTTTAAGAGTGTCTAACAACCTCTCTAAATTCCCATTATGAACACACATTGTACCTCCACTGAAAGTAACCTTCACTGCTAACTGAGCCCACACATCCAAATGGTCACAGAGAGTGCCTTGAATAAAGCAGAGGATGTCAATGGTTCTCTTCCTGGAGATTTCAGTTTTCTATAGAAGAGAATCCATCCAAATTGGCACATCTGGTACCCATACATCACTGGATGTCACTTCCTAATGAAAAAATATGCCTTTTCTTAGAATAAATTCCTAGCAATATACACTGGCCTCTCGTATCCCCTTTCTCTGTTGATACGAGTACACATCCTTGAAGCATTCCTCTGTAACTCTATAATAGTGACATGTAGGAGTTACAGAATTTGTCCCTTTCGTTTTGTCAGGATTGAAACACTGGTATCTTTGACTCAACTTAAGAATCATCAGAATTCAAACTTTTGAACAACAAAAGAATTCTTCAGGCTTAAATCTTTAAAAAGCCAAACACCGCAGCCAGAGGATTAACTTTTGTCACATTTCACAATTATTTAACAGTATTTTTAATTTTCAAAGTATTAAATGAAAAGTTTAAAGTATTTTTTTAAAGTGCATATTGAGAAATAAACTATTTTGCAAAATGGCAGGTACAATTACACACCGAAAGAACGCTGATATTTGACTTGCTGAGATGACTTTGACCTGATTATTTTTCATCTAATGGTCAGCCTTCTATCGATAAGCTTCTGTATAACTAAGCTGGTCCTTTTACAGAAAACATGCTATGGCATAAGGACCATACTAAAAGCCTTTCCATTTTGGTAGGCCATGCCCAGATGTTGGGTATACTCTACTGAAAGAGGATTTGAGGAGCTGTGACTATCTCTTTGCCCTAATGAAGCTTTTGAGTAGCACTTTATTGAAGATAAACCCAGAAATTATTTATTTCACTGAACTACTTTGTGCACATGAGATCTCACACACACACACACACACACACACACACACACACACACACACACACTCTGAAATTCTTAAATGTATTGATTACTTCCTTTAAAGCCATTCCTGGTATGGTAGAGGCAGGATCATCACCTAAAAGAGGAGACGCGCTAGGATTGAACCAAGTCCCACAAGCTTGGCTGTGTGTTTATTTCCAGGAGCCAGAGGTTAGTGAGTTAAAAATCGTGCAGCCCTCTAAACATGGCAGCTACCTCCCTTCGGACACCCAGGAGCATGCAGTATGTGGGAAGGCATCATCTATGCCACGCCTGACTATGGATCCCCAGGTAAAATGCAACCACCACATGCCCAATGCAATAGGCAATAGAAAGGCTGTGATGAGTCCGTAGACTTTGAAATAACATCTGACATTTTTCAGGTGAGGTATTACCTTCCCATCAGCAACATCATTCCCAGGAGCCTTCTTTAGTTGATCCTGTTTATCAGGCACTGTTTTTCCAGCGACTATCTAATCAAATAAAGCAATTTCCACTGAGAAAGACCAACCGTCTCCTTGAAGGGCTACTGACCATCAACAGTTTAAAACATATTAAAGATTCTCAGAATACAACCAAGCCATATGGGAAATGCATTTCAGGAGTTTTCCTGCCTCTTTTTCTAATCTTTTTTTTTTCCTTTTCCACCTTCAGTCTACACACATACACATACATACAGACACATGCACACACAGAACTCTGCAATGAGACCGTCTGTCCTAAAACGGTACAGCAGCATCTCATCTCTTTGTCTGTCTAACAGCTCTTTTCTTGTGTTTGTCTGTCTTACATCAAGTTCTGACAAACAGAGATGAGAAGTGTTTTTTCTGTTGTTTGGATTTTTGCTTTTTTCTGCTTTGGGGGAGGGGTGGATTTGTTTTCACATCTGTCACAAAAGAGAAAACCATGATTTTAATGGTTGAGCAGGTTAGAAAAGAGAAGATGATTTTACCAGGCCAAGAGAAGCATATAGGCCTTACTCTCTTTTTATGATAGGTCCACTGTGAAGAACTCAGTTAACCTAAAGGCAGTTTATCAGAAGGGGAAAATGGATGTTTCAAAACCATGCTACTCCCATGACTCAGATTTTTTGAAACTTTTGCCCTAATGTGTCATAAAGGAGTTTCAATGTATTCTACAAGTCCAGACTTAGCTGTTCTGAGGGATCGTTAGATGAGAATCCTAAATGGTGGTTCCCTGCATTCCATTTAACTTTTCCTCAGTACACTCAGCTTCTCACTTTCCTAAGCATCAAGCTAGCTCCTGGACTAGTTCCACTGGTCCTTTACTGTGCTAAGATCCTAAATACATCATCTGGTACTTTCTGATCATTCAGCTCATTCTGACCAAAAGAAGCCACAAGGGAATCTCTCTCTGAGGCTACAAACTTTGAATCTGCAACAATCCCAAATAATCTGTTGGCTTATTTTCTCTTTTTTCTTTCCCATCTTGCCCTCTAGTAATTAATCCAGAACCTGTGTTCTCTTTGGGGTCATGCTTTCAGGTGGTGACGGACCCAAGCTCCATGAGGCGTTCCTTTTCCACTATCAGAGACAAGCGTACAAACTCTTCCTGGTTAGAAGAGTTTTCAATGGAGCGAAGCAGTGAAAACACCTACAAGTCCCGCCGACGTAGTTACCATTCTTCCTTGCGCCTGTCAGCTCACCGTCTGAATGCCGACTCAGGTGAAGAATATTTTCTGGGCTCTGGTCAATTCTCTGACCAAAAGAGGATTAGCCATTTCATCCATTAATGAATCTCTTCCTTGAAGACCCAGCTCTGGGTTGGGGCCTACTGGGGCCCACACTGTCCATTGGTGCTAGAGCTAAATTCTTTCAGAATGTAAGAACTATGACCCAAGACAAAATAGTGGTATCAGGAATGTGGGTAGTTGTGGAAGAAAAAATTTTCCAAAATTTTTCTTTGTCATCACCTCACCCCTAAAATAAATCTGAAATTTAAATCATTTAACATTTATTAGATGCCCACTGTGAACAAGATACTATGCTAATGAGCACTGGAGATAGGAAACTGAAAAATGACTGATGTCTAGACTGAAAGAACCAGGCTTACAGAGTCAGAGTTGAAAGAGCACTTGAGGCCATCTGCTCTAATCTTTTCATTTTACAGATAAAAAGTAGAAGCCCAGTTGGGGCTGCTAGGTGGACAGTGAATAGAGCACCGGCCCTGGAGTCAAGAGGACCTGAGTTCAAATCTGACCTCAGACACTTAACCCAAAACCTAGTTGTGTGACCTTGGGCCAGTCACTTAATCCCAATTGCCCTCCAGAAAGCAAAAATTAAAAAAAAAAAGCAGAAGCCCAAAGGGGTTGACTTCATTCAATAAACCTTTATTAAGCACCTTCTATGTGCCAGGCCTTTCTAAGCAGTGCATTTTGCCTAGGATCTCACAGCTAGTAAGTATCTAAGAAATTTAGTCTAAAGTATATGACATAGATAAGTACCATACAAGATAAAATAGGAACATGGCATAGTGCTCTGGGGAAACCGAGGAAAAAGAGATTGAGAAGGGTCTCGGGGGAACATGCTACAGGAGATGGGGCCTGAGGAGAAGATAGGATCATCATGTTAGCAGGTGGAAATGAGGAGGAAATCATTTCTATACATGAAAAAACATGAAATTCTACACGAATGCACAAAGGTCAGAGAAGACAGATCAAGATCATGAAACAAGTAGTAATTGAGGGGAAGGACTGTTTCAGCTTTCTCTTTCGATCTCAGGCGTCTAACATAATACTCTTACATAGAGTACATGCTTAATAAATGTTCAATTGAGTTTACTAGAAGTAGAGTACATGAAAGGGAATACTGTGAAAGGAGGCTGAAAAGGTAGGTTGGAGCCAGGCTGAGTAGGAACTTTATGGCAATTGGGAATTTTTAAAAACTTTTTTAAACAGGAGGATAACACAAGCAGACCTTTCCATTGAAAAGATGATTTTGATAACTAATAGAAGGAGGAGAGGCAGAAAGAGAAGATATTAAAATAATGTCCTAAAAAGACTCTTATCTTAAAAGTAGTTTATTTTCAAAGCTCTTGTTTTTGTTCAGTTGTTTCGTTCATGTCCAACTCTTTGTGACCCCATTTGGAGTTTCCTTGGCAGCAATGCTGTAGTCGTTTGCCATTTCCTTCTCCAGCTCATGTTACAGAAACTGAAACAAACAGGGTTAAATGACTTGCCCAGGGTCACAGAGATAGGACATGTCTGAGGTTGGATGCATCATCCTGACTCCAGGTCCAACACTCTGTCCACTGTGCAATCCAGCTACTGAACTTAATCAAAGACTACATTTGTCTATTTATTTGTTGTTAGAAAACCCTAGAATGATGGAACTGGATAAGGACCTTGGAGATCATTTTGTCCAACCCTTATTTTACAGAATGAGGTGATATTGGGACTTACGCAAGGTCACACAGCTAGTTAATGGCACGGCTGGGACTAGAGATCAACCACCCAGACCTTCCTCTAGGCCTTTCTCTACTGTACCTCTTGGCATATTTAGTTCATAGAAACTTTCTTCCTACTGCTGGTACCTTCTTAACCATAAAAGATATATGTTTGCATAAGACACTGAAAATTCCTGAATAGCATTTCTGGCAAACAAAGAACACATCTTGTACCCTGGGAGAATACGGCTAGTGTAAAAAGGAAGTAGAACAGATGGCATTCTGTAAAGTGGAAATATCACAAGCTGGAGAGACTTTCAAACTCTCCTGCTTACCCCAAAGGTATTTCCTTTCTGATCCTTCTTTGCTCTCAGTTACAGATCCCATGTTACCAAGGACTGAAATCACTCTAGGGGTCCAATTCCACACGACCAGTCAAGGTTTGTCTTCCCTTTTTTGAGGGCTTCTTCATGTCCAATTATCTCTGTCCTCTTCAACAGGTCACAAATCTGATACCCATCGCTCAGGAGGCAGAGAACGTGGCCGATCCAAAGAACGTAAGCACCTTCTGTCTCCTGATGTATCCCGCTGTAACTCTGAAGAACGGGGTGCCCAAGGTGACTGGGAGTCTCCTGAGCGACACCAGTCCAGATCACCTAGTGAGGGCAGGTCTCAGACACCCAATAGACAGGTGAGAATGAAAAGGTGGCACTTTGGCAAGAGGGACAGGAGGATTGTATTCATTCCAGATATGTGTGTATGTTGTAATACAGACTGCTTTTGGCTACTGAGGTTCATAACTTCCTACTCTGGGGGGAGCCTACACCTCTACAATGACAAGTACATATCACCCCAAATAAGTGTATTCAAAAGTAAAATATGCCCAGCAGAAAACCAAACTACCCCCTAAAGGGTGAATAGAATGGCATCTTGATAATCCCAACATGACTGTTAAAGTTTAAGGGGACAGTCACAGCAACAAGACTCCAGTGAATCTGCATCAGATTCAGCCAATAGGATATCCTTTGGTTAAGAAGGTACCTTTGCTGCTCACAGAATCTCAGAAACTTCTTGGAAGGGAGCACTTAGCCTACCCTTTACCTGACAAAGAATCCTGCCCACAGCATCCCCAACCAGAAGTCATCCAGACTTCATTAAAAGACTCAGGTGAGGGAGAGCCAACCGTTTTCCAAAGCAGCACATTCCATTGGATGATTGTTCTAATTCTAGCATATCTTTTTCCTTGAATCAAACCTTGATGTGTCTCTCTGCAACTTTTCCTTGCTCCTAATTCTTCCCTTGCGGTCCAAGCAGAAGAGGTTCATGCTACAGCCCTTCAAATCCTTGAGGACAGCTATCATGTCCTCCCTAAATTTTTTCTTCAAGCTTTCAACCATTCCTAATAAGCATAACCTTAAGGTCCTTTGTCATCCTTGTCACCTTCTGGATGCTCTCCAGTTTATCAAAGTTCTTTCTAAAATATGACACCCAAAAATGAATATAATACTCAGGATATAGGCAGATCAGAGCAGAGATTACAGTGGAATTCTCAGCTTCCTTATTCTGATTAAAAAAAATATAACCATTTGTGTCATTTCATACTTGCTCCTAGAGAGAATGAGAATTCATTGTTCAGACTAGTCCTATGTATTAAATACAAAGCAACTTCATTGATCTATGTCTCCATCTAGTCTAGAATAAAGAGGATGGGGGGAGTACTGTAAACTCAAAAGTCCACTCGCTAGTCAGTTTCTCTTGTCTGATTCCAGAGTTTTATGGAAGTAAAGTTTGTGTCCCAGTTGTTGCTGCCTCACCCTCTTGTCCCTTCCCCTTATCAGGAAACAGTGGACCCAGAGAGGGAAAGAACCTAGCATATGGGGTCCATGTTCCTAAGGATCTTCCATGAGAAAGCTGATATTGTAAAGGAACAGAACAGGAAGAGAATGAGTCCCATTCCTGGAAGGCATAAGAGTGTCAGGGAGAGGGGACATAGAGTGTGCAGAGAGTCTTAGGTGTTTTGAGTTGTCAAGCAGGGTTCATGACCTCACAGTGGCCAATAAGAAACAAAGATCTCAAGGTGAAGGCATTGTAGAGAAATCAGTAGCATTTAACAGTAACCCTGTCACTTGCTACCCAAAGAGATCTTCAGAACTCCTCTCTACCCTGTAGCATGATTCTTTTCTACTCTCATTCATTTAAATGCCACATAATTGTGTCTTTCTTTTTCTTTTTTTCACCCTGATGCTGAATGGTTATCTGTGTGTTGTTGAAAAAGTATGGATTTCTAGCTGAGCTTTGCCTCCTACCAGATATATCTAGAGTTAGTACCATTGGCAGAATTTTGGACTAAGACTAGAGTTAAGAATTGGTAAGAAAATGATTTCAATCTCATCCATTCCCTAAAATTCAGACTATGGTGGTTGACCATAAGACTAGATCTCTGAACAAAATCCCACACCTACTTTAATCTGTATCTCTCTCCTGCTCTACAGGGTACAGGTTCCCTTAGTGAAAGCTCCATTCCTTCTATTTCTGACACCAGCACCCCAAGGCGAGGTCGCCGACAGCTTCCACCTGTTCCCCCTAAACCCCGGCCCCTCCTCTCCTACAGCTCCTTGATGCGACATCCTGGTAGCATCTCCCCACCATATGATGGTAGTGAAGTTGGCTCCCCACTGCCCTCCAAGGCCCTGGAGAGCAATGATGCCTGCCTGACTGAGTCTTCCAGCTCACCACAAGCAAAGCAGAGTCAACACTCTACTCCCCAGCGCTATATCTCAGAGCCCTACCTGGCTTTGCATGAAGACTCCCATGCCTCGGACTGTGGCGAGGAAGAAACACTCACCTTTGAGGCTGCTGTGGCTACCAGCCTGGGCCGCTCCAACACTATTGGTTCAGCCCCTCCCCTGAGGCACAGCTGGCAGATGCCCAATGGGCACTACCGGAGGCGGAGGCGTGGGGGACCAGGGCCAGGGATGATGTGTGGGGCTGTTAGTGATCTCCTGAGTGACACAGAAGAGGATGATAAATGCTAGAGGCCATGCCCCCCTTTGATGCATGCTCTTCTCCAATATGGGGGAAAACAGAAAGATCCAAGAAGCCAGTGAAGCCTGGGGGGGAGGAGGAAGAAAAAAGGATATTATGCAGAACCAGCAAAGAAAAAGGAAAGGAAAATAGAGAAATGATCAAACCCACCAAAAATGATTCGATTTCCCTTTTGCAAGATGGGATACAGCCATGGTTCTGTCTCCTTGCTGAGGGAGTGAAAGAGAGAGAAATGTGGGAATGTGGATAGTCATCTTCAAGGGAAAAGGAACATAGATATCATGGCTCTACCCATGGTTCATCCCAATCACTTTGGTAAAGGTCATGGCTTTATGTATGCCAGTATTGCCCAGACAAGCAGAGAAAACCTCCTGACTGGGAGCTAGGGTCCATAGGAAATAGCCAACAGTAGAGAAAATGGTTCCCTTCCTCTCCCTCTCACACTCTCCAGCCATCACCACTGTCACCAGAGCAATCTCAGTAGCATCTTGTGCTATCTCATGGTTTGCTCTCCACATAAGAATTTATGCCAAGGTTAGGAATGCTGGATATCCTGTGTGGGAAGTAGGGAAGGAGAACATAAACAGGTAGGGGATGGCTGGTGAAAGAAGTAGTCCATGGTGCTCTGGCATGGAAGGAGAGGGTTTCCTGAGTAGGAATATTAAAAGTCATATAGCTTGTATCATGGAGGAGCATAGATTTAGAATTGGAAGGGACCATAGGGGTCATCTAGTCCAACCCCCTCATTTTTCCAGATGAGAAAATGTAGACTAAAAGATTAGTTAAGTGACTTGTGTAAGGTGAGAAAAATAGTTAAAAATGGAAAAACTGGAATCCATATCCATCTTCTGACTCCTGATTCAGCAGTGCTACCAGACAAGACCCGCTTATCTATATAGACATTCTTACCAACTGAGATATTGACACACCCACCCAGCTTTATGGCTGTGCACATGTACCACAAGTCCATGTGTTGGTAAACTGAGCATCACCCAGGATCTTCTTTCCTTCCTAGGTCTATTGTCCAGTGGGCCAGTTTGGGTCACCTGCAATGCCAAGATGATGGGTATTATAGATATCCTGTTCAGTGAAACCAATTGAGAATGTTCTGATCATCCCTGCATTTCCCCTGAGAGGGTGGAAATACTTAAGAGTGATCACCTATCAGATAGACCTTTAAAAGAAAAGGAAGTAGATGAGGTTATTTAAACTAAAAAAGCCTCCATCAGTCGGGCAAAATTTGACTGCCTCCTGTACATATGTGTGCATAGACACTACACCTGGATGGCAGGATTTTCTTGGTTAGCATGTGGTCAGGGACCAGCTTCACTAGTGCTATGGGATCCTATTTAAGGTAATTAGTTAATATACCTCAGCTTAGGTTTAGGACGCTGTTTGCAGGAGAGCAGTTTCTATGCTGGAACAAAACTTCATGTAATAAAAGAACATTTCCTTAAGCCAAGATCCTACTTCCCCTCTCCCCTATGCAGAATGGCATTCCTTTGGGAATCTTTCCTTGTGCTACAGCACAGAAAGGTTCTGCACTCAATAGACCCCAGTCCCGTTTTCTGTAATGCTTTGTTTACACTTTGGCAAATGAGAAAGAGATATAGATTAAGGACTTACTCCAAGGCATTTTAAAATGTACTGTCCTACCTCCAATGCCTGACTCCAGAGCTGCTTAATGTCACTCCTTATATCCACCAGTTTACCAATGGGACCCTAACAATGAAATAGAAAATAGCCTAACCCTCTTTCTTAGCGGAACAATGAGGGGAAGGGAAAAGCAATGACTCTCAAAATTCAGTATCCTCAAGATATTATACAAAGGGATGATTTAGTACCAATTCAGGGAACTCTACTAAAACCTGATACAGTGAATACAGATTGCCCTTTGCAGGAAAAAAGGCACTGCCTTTATCTAAACCCACCCCCAATACAGCTACCTCCATCCTTCAAAGACGACAGCATTGCCAGAAGAATTATACTGCAAGTAAGAGGGATCATTGAGAGACAAGCTCAGTCATGGTACCAATGGTCCCCAAAAGGAAATAAACCTGTGGATAAGACCATATTCCTGTCCCAGCACCCATTAGAGACTTCCCTTGTTTCATTTCACAGGATGAGCCTTAAAGTGGAAAACCAGTAGAGGGAAACCATTGTTGATTCTGCCAGTGGCTAAGTATAACCTACCCATACCCCTTTTAGTCAAAAAATGGATGACAGTTTTTCTTGGACTCATTTTTGAAATGTTTTCCTATGGCTTTCTAGTCTGGATAGAAAGAAAATACAGTAGGATTAGCTTTGCATACAGAATACCTCCCAGTGGCTTTAAAGGCACTGATCATTCTACATATACATTGCAGATATTAACAGACATTCATGTAAGCCAGAGTACACAAGCCCCAGCCATCATGTCACATGTGGTCAGTCACAAAACCAAATTCACCACCTAGGGAATGGAAGGTCAGTGGCAAAAAGGTAGTGCTTTTGCAAATGCCCTGCCCTTCCTTCCTTATCTACTAGATTATTATCCCCCCCACCCCACATTGCCCATAATCCACCATTTACACACCCTCTCAAAGCAGTTTAGAGTGTAAGCATTGATGTATAAACCACTAATGTTACAACCCTTGTAACATAAAGACTATACCCTGGGTGTCACATTGTTCTCAATGGCATTGTTGCAAAGCATCGTTTCATGCCAAAACACTGTTCTGGACTCCTCCATGTACACAACCTTATTTTCTTCTTCCTCTGAAACAGTCATCTCAAGGGAAGGACTTTGCATAGAACAGCAATTCTGAGTCAGCAGCATGACTGCTTGGTGTTTTGAGAGGGAGAACTGAAGTGGTAACTGAAGCAATTTAGACTGTAGGGGCAGACTGGGAAAACAATGGCCTGAATTGAAATTTTGCTGCAAACACGGCTTTTAAGAAATCTAAAGTTCTAAGAGACCTCCTAGATACCTTAGCTCCTTGAATTTAGAGTGTTCATATGCCAAACAAACAGCCTAGCACTAGAGTACCAAGAGTGAAAATGGAAAACTTTACACACTGACCGACTGCCAGCCTGGGCTTAAACTTCCTTTTCTCTGCTTCTCTTAACTAAGGGAATGGAGCCTAGTTTGTCATATTAGGACATGAGACACAAATTACTCCCCCTATACTACTCCATATTCCTTGCTGCCAATAAAAATTTTTATTCAAATATTTTCTGCAGCTAGCAATCTGCCCCAAAAAATCTATTCCTTTATGTCCCAAACCCTGTCCCTACTGATTTATTTAGCAAGTAAGTATAATATGAGTTTCACCTTGGTTAAAAAAAAAATAAATCCTGAACTTGAGAAGATGATTGTTAATGCCCTAAAAGATGGGGGGGGGGGGGGAGGGAGGGAGTTTCCAGATCTATAAACATCATTCATAGTTTGCTTGCTCAATATTACCCCTATTATCATTCTCTTAAAACCAAATGAGAAAAACCCAGCTAGTACTGAGAAGGCCTATGAAGATTAGTTTTGGTGCTTTTAGAAATGTTGATTGCTGTCCTGGCTTAGGTCACATGGCCCATCTGTGGTACTCTACTCCTAGTAGTCATGCAATTGTTCTGAAAGAAGGACACGGAGCAAGGGCAATCGTCCTGAGGCATTGACTGGAATGATAAGTAGATGGAAGGGCAAGACAGTCCTAGAGATGTAACAGAAAGCATAGGCCAGAACAAGATGGAAGACAGTGCTTAATCATTCAACAAACATTGCCCTTGGCTAAGTGCTGAGGATAGAAATAAAAACAAAAACAGGCAGTGATAACAGCCTAAAGAAAGGGAATGTATATTCAAGTGGGCCATCATCAGCTTGCCTTGTCTTTATTGTCATATCCTTAAAGCACTAAGTTTAGGATCTATCTACAATCACAGGACCATAGCATTTTAGAGCTGGAAGGGACTTTTGAGAACATTTAGGCCCACCCAGACATTTTATAATGAAAGAATGAGTCATGGAGGATAAGTGACCTGATGCCGACATTTCTGACTGGAAAGAAAATCCATCCCAGTTGGATTTGTGTCTTCACACACTGGCAGAGAGTTTACAGAGAATATTTCCCTGAAGTGGGGCCCCAGGTAGTTCTCTGGATTCTGCCCTCTCCTAGCTTAGTGTGTTACATGGAGAACCAAAGCAATTGTTTTTCTTCCCCTGGCAGGTACCTTTTGGGTTGAGAAAAAGCCTCCCTTTTCTTTTCTCACCTTCCCAGTCAATATTTTGCAGCTTACCATTGATTCAGCTCTTGAGATTGTTAAATACACCAGGCTCAGGCTTAGCTGCATGCCACACTGCCTCTGCATCAATATTTAGCATACTCACTGAGTTTAGTTGTTGAATTTTCTAAATATAAATTTCCTAAATGGAACACAATGATCTTTAGGTATGGACAATACAAGTTCATAAGATAATCTGAAGCAGGCATAGAGTGATTTTGTATCCACACATGCATAAATCATATGTATATATCTATATACATACATCTATACACATATACATGTATATTGAAAATCAATTAAAGATTGGGCCAGGGCCATATTGCCAAATCAAGCGCAATCTGGTATAAAGCAACAAGGATTTTTTAAAGAAAATTTGAATTAAAAAAAAACAAACAAAAAAATACCCCTCACTTGTACTTTATAAATGCTTTCTAAGGCCTGTCCCGCCTTTTTGTGTCCTGGAGAGAGCATTTCCTGTGTGGTTAAGAGCTAAGGACTGGGAGATTAGATTCTCCTGTTTGTTCTCCAGCTCAATCATGAATTCACTGTGTATAACATTATGTAATCCATTCCATCTCTTGCCAGAAGAATGGTGGGAGTGGATGTATGTATTGGGGGGAGGGAGGGAAAAATGGGGCCAGAATGCTATTTACCTACCTCACAGGGATATTGTGAGGCTTAAAGCAAAAACATAAAAGATAGATTAATGCTGTTAATGACTTTTAACCAGTTAATTAATGCTGTTGTCAATTACCAGTCTGTCTGTTAAATGTTTTGAGATCCTCACAAACCAGGTGCTAATGCAATTCAAAGGATCAGAATAAGGAACAGTCTCTATTCATTGGAGTATCCATTCCTATCTGACCCTTTCCAGCGCTCTTCTAGATTTATAGTATTTGATCTTGCCCAACTCATTCACCAGAGCACTTTATGATATATCCCATAAAGAAAGAAATGGGCAGGAAAGCCCTTTTCCCTATTCTGAGAGTTATAGGGGCAGAATCCAGATCCCAAAAGGAATCAAAACACAATTAGAAATACAAAACATTTATATAATGCAAAACTCCATAAAAGTGTTTGTATACACACATATATGCACACATTTTTAAAGACCCTTCTAGCAAAAGGAAAACCTAAACTCAGGGGCTTCATGACCTAATCTTACCATGTTATGAACGAATAAGAGTTCAGCCTAGCCGGTGCTGTGTTTGTCAGAGTGAATACACCCTGACATTCCCCAGTGTCTTAGCTTTTACCATTACACAGCCCATTATATGTCATCCAGGTTTACCATAGGACCCAGAAACAGTGGCCATCACCTTTGTCAGCTGGTCTATGTAAATTGTTCCTGCCTGCTGAACAGCCAAATTTTTTCAGTTGGCACTTCAAATTGCAACACATATAGTACTGGTGCATAGACATAAACACTTTGCACGATCCATTCATAGGAAATGGAATTAGTTCTCTTTGGTCTTCTGACTGACCTCTCCTTCCCTTAAATCCACACTTGCTTCTTAGTACCTATGAACCATCTCAAGCTTTAGTCTTCATAGCCCATCACAAGGCAAACAAATACACAGCATCATTCCACACTGGACTTCGGGGTTCTCTGCCACACTGTGAAGCATTCTTTGGCAAATAAAGCCTTTTAAGTGTTGTAGACTGATTGCTGTGTAGGGGTTGGAGGGACACCATTTCCCAAAACCAACTCTGATTGGCTGGTGGGTGGGTAGTACGTACATCTATATCCAAGAGAGTCAACATTTCTCTTCCAAAGGGATCTCTCCCCTGGGCACAAACTTCTAAGGTAGATGAAGGTGGGTAAGTAAAAAGTTGGGGTGAAAGCCCCTGCCACCTCCTTCATCTTCTTACCCCAACCCAATGCTGTAAATAAAAGGGTTAGTATCTTGGCCTTCTAAATGCAAAAAGATTTCTGACAATAAGCCATGCCTTTTGTAAATACATTATTACAACTTGGATTTTTCTTTTTGGGATGGGTAAGAATTGAGTTGAGCAGGGAATTTTTAAAAAAGAAGTTATTGATCATTTTACACATAGGTGTAGTGTAAAAGAGGGTTGCTAGAAGGCAGCAATTAAAGTGCTCCCCAAATAGTTTTGAGCCAGCTTTTTATTTAGAACATTTATTTCAAGTATAATGATACTTGAATCAAGAATCTCGGGTACAGTCTTACACGCACTCTTTGTCATTCTTCTCAAAAGATTAAAAATCAAGTCTAGATTTCCACAAATAGAAATACTGTCTTAAGATCCTGTCAGAAGACTATGACAGAAGAGAAAGAATAAAGGAATGATTCAGAGACCTTTGATCGATAATTTTAAAACTCCATCGCAGAAGATTATAAGGTATGGTTCAAAAGAAACAAAAAATCCAACAATGTGATAGATGTCTTGCCAAACCTAAAATATTGATTCAAGAAAAGTCACTGCTACTTACTTGGCAGATGTTCCAAAGTCTTCTACTAGCTTATGCCTTTAACAAAAGGCAAATTTAGAGCTCTCTTGTTAGTCAGACATCATAATGCTTAGCACTTCCAAGGGCACAGCAAATGCTTCTAAGTAAGCTCGATGTTGTCATTGAGTCTCCATGAAGCAATTTGAAATTATGTTCACTCATCCCATCCCACTAAAATCCTGTGCTTTTTGGGTTACTCTTATTTTATCTCTTTATAGAAACTTGGTTTCAAGTTTGAGGATACTTGCATCCAGGATTTGGTGTAAAATTCTCCTCTTTCTCCCCCTTATTCTTTCTTTCTCTTGTTCTTCCCCTCTCTCTTAAAATGGCAACCTCTCTTTAGGAATTGAAATCATATCAATAGTGAAAGGCCTTAGGTTGCCATGCTTAGATGAATAGATACCTGGGCTGGTCAGAGATCAGACAGTTATCCCCATTTTAACACTTGGTACCTTGACCTAAAGAAGGCCTCCATTCTAGAGAGAGCTTCATAAAAGTTAAGGGAGCTCTCTTGATTAGATTACAGAATTTTTTAGCTGAAAAAGATCTTCATTTTACAAATGCAAAACTTGAAATGAGAGAAGTAAAACAATTTGTCCATGTTTGCACAGACAATAAATGACATTTGAATCTGAATCTAGCCTCTTTTCTCCACACCATACTGGCTGTATTTTTGACTTTGAAAGTCAGGACTAATATAGTGTCTGATGATGCTGGACCTACAAGTCTGTTCAGCATTCAAAATGGATTTTATTTTTCTCATTCCTGGATCCAGGTTATATAGACTCTGAACCAAAGAAGGGTTGTTCTTTCCAGATGGTAAGTCTACAACTCTATCTAGGATTAAACCTGCCAGGAGACTAGAAGAAGAGGCTCAGACATTTGATGACTTGGATTCTCTTCCCACTGTTTCACTTCTAAAGCATCATAATAACAGGGATGTTTTGTATTTGTCCTAAAACCAACACTGAAGGCAAATCTTCTAGAAACCTTTGTGATTAGAAACAGGGATGAGTAGGAAGAACACACTTCAAAAGTTCAAAATGCCATTAATTTAAAATAAATAAATGTGATATGCAATGAGGGCTAGATGCCACTAATTGCCAATTAAAATATACAATAGCTTTTATGGCTATTGTAGCTCCGTATTTGACATGGAATGGTAAAACATTAAGCAGATATCAAGAGATTTAGCAAAACCATGTTATCAAATTTTAAGATTTACCTACTGGGGAATAAATATACTTAAATCTCAAACCTTAGTAGAGCACTTTTTTATACTAATGATTTATGAACCTGCCAAAATTTATACAAAGTTAACCTAAGTGCTGAAATTGTGAAGGAACCAACCCTTCTCATAGTGGCATTAGAGAATAGTCCAGGTAAACTCACCCTGAGGCCAGGATTTGCAACCCTGAAATTCATATTAATGAGAGGGGGAAGGGAAATCTTTTGCACAAGGTATATAGAGGACCTATGATAGAGAAATAGCTAAGGCCATGGAGTAGAGCACAGAGTTCTAAAACAAAAGCAAGGTTACGGGAAAAGATGAGTGAGTTGTCAGAAGAGGAAATGTTTCTATAGAGTTTGAATCTTCTTCCCTTAGATCTTGACTTGAATTAATATGGGCATAATATTCTCTAAGGATCTTCCCCTTTAAACAACCCTGAAGCAATGGATTCCTAAAGGTCCAGAAGAGTATATATGACTTTTCCAGATGAGCAAGACAGGGAGAAAGGAGTTCTTTTATGTACTCGACCAGAAGACAATCAATTTCAGCAACCCTTCAATAAAGAAGCTGAGATACCAGGAAACTTATACTGAACTTCCATGCAGGACATAGGCTATAAGGGGAGGGAGGGAGCAGTGGGATTGGGGAAGGGTTGGGGTTGGGGGAAGATTTTATCAGGGACAGATATCAAACTCTGCATAGGCATATATGTTGGAAGGCAAAACAAAAAGTCCTGGTTTGATACAATCCAGTTGGATACAGTGCATCAATACTATCCTCAGTGGATAGACCTTTACAAAGAAATGGTCTGCACTTCATCCAGGTCAATGGCCTCTGTCCTGGACCCAAGACTGTGGCATGTTCACCTTGATTCGCTCTTAGTGCATGAGTGGCAGAAACAAGATACCGAAGAAAGTCAGTGTGCTGCATCAGGCTGTTAAAAAAGCAGCCACCATGAAAAACTACACCACAGCTAAACCCCACAAGACATTTTCTTACCCACATCCTTCTGTGGGGTACACCAATCCAACACCAGTTCCAGTAACTGTGTGTTACTGGGAGCCAACGTAGGTCCCTCAGAGTATCGGTGCATCTCTTCTAAAGCAGGAGTTCAGCACTGCATGTTGACAAGGTGGATATATTGTAACATAAATGCTCGTTTGGATCCAAAAAGAAAACATATAAAAATGATGTACAACTTTAATGCTTTTTGTCAAAGAATAATATAAATAAATAAAATCTTCTTGTAAAGAATTAACTAGCCTGATTCCACTTATTTTTCTATTTCTATAATGTTGTACCAAGCACCTTAACACCAAAGCCCAGCCCTTCTTACCCTCGGCACATCCTCTAAGAAGTGAAAATGGTAGGTTACCCTACATTACTGGTTGATCAAAAGGGCTGGCAGATTGTGGACAAAATCCATCTGTTCCTTTAGAGTACTGTGTCTTCTCCATTTTCCAGATTTGGTGATTTTCCTTTTAATAAAAGCTTCTTTCACCTTAGAATAGGAAAGGTATTTCCAGATGGTTTAGACCCCAGAGGTGAGATGAAGAAAGTGGTATTTTTAGTGAAATCAACTAACAGAGAGACCACAACTCTTTCAATTCCCTGAGAACAGAACCAAAAAGGAAGAGTGAAAGAAACAAATACTTGAATTTCCAAGACTGAGAACCCAGTTGGTGATATGGAGAGAGCAGGACTTGATAACTAGAAGTATAATAATTTGGCTAAAATAGATATCGCTTTACTTCAAAGAAAGAAGAATGAGGACAATTCTAAGACTTAGCTGCCAAGTCCAAGACACAGTTGGCACATTCTAGGGTATGACTCAGCAAGTCATCCCCCTCCCCAGTAGATTTCTCCATTCCTCCTTCTTTTTTGTTCTTACACTCTTCTCCCACATCCATTAGCCCACTTTATTTCCATTAACAAAGGAAAGGAAAAGCTAACAATCAGTGGGGTGCTTTCTTCTTAGGTTTAAGGATGGTCCTCAATTTTATCCCTGCCTCAACATGTCACACCAGTCTGACCATTTGTAATAACTTAGTAATAGAGGTTTCCAACCACCAACAAAAGGAAGTGCTCTTTTCCACCATGATTGGTAACAACAGTATTCAGGAAATGGTTTCCCTCCAATTTTGCCCCAGCATGGGCTGTCCAGCCACTGTATTTTTGATAGAGGTCATGTGGAAAATATATGGAATAAGCAAGTTTTCTCTTCTCTCTCTACAGTGTAAGACTACTGTTGCCATGGTGAGTCACAAACCAATTGAAAGAGGGAAGCACAGATACTGCTCTGAATTTCTGTGGCAGCTCAGGAATTCATTACCCTTATGCAAGATATCTCTGAATCTCAATTTTGCCCCTTGGTTTGTTATAAACAGGTCTGTCCTATTTACAATCCTTAGCATGTGAGTTTGTGTAACTTGCCTCCCATCTATGAGGTAGATTTATGCCTGAATTTATATTGATTCTGTACTTCTAAGGGTTTTATAGTTGTGCTTATGCCTCCAGTTAGAGAAGGCTCCTCAGCCTTGTGCTAGGGAAAGTTTTCTCCTCTATGGCTGCCTCTGGACCCTCATACCTCAAACAAAGATACCCAGCAAAATAAGGATGGCTTTAACCACAGATATTGATGAGAAATAATATAAAATTCAGCAAATATATTCTTTAACAGGATAAATTTGAGAAAAACACAAATGAAAGTAAGGTGGGAATAGGTCAAGACCTACCTGCCCATTCGTTGTCCTTCTTTCTAATGGTTTATATCTCTCTGTGCTCATGCTTCTCTCTCTGTCTCTCTCTCTGTCTGTCTGTCTGTCTCTGTCTCTCTCCCTCTCTCTCTCACACACACACACACACACACACACACACCTCCCAGCTAGTACATTTCAGGTGGAGGTCATTTTTCATGTTGTCAAAGAAGGGTATTGAAGATGTAACTGAAAACAGCTGCTGCTCCAGTCTCATGCTTAGCACCACCGCTCCCTTCTTCCTCATTCCCCTCGGAAACCACCATAGTGAAAAAATCTTGGATTGCTCCCACCTCTCCAAAGGTTGATCTCTTGTTAGTTTTCTTTCTTCCCAAACTGGGAAGAAGTGAAAATCCCAGGAGGTTTTGTGGCCAGCCAATCTTTTGCCTAGGGTTGTTAAATTGGGAAATGCTCCAAGTCAAGGTTAAAAAAATATTCACTTTACAAAGTAGTTGGAGGCTCTCTTTGCAAAGAGAGTAATGTTCTGTCTTGTCTTTAGCCTGAAAGAGGAGAAGAGATACATAGTGAGTGTCCTTAAAGTCTTAGTGGAGTTTAATGCTTTAACAGTTTACAAAACTGTCAAATAGCTATAGTTTTAAACTTTACTATCTTAGTTCAAAACTCCACTAAGACTTTTGGAACACCTTGTAAAGAGAACTGCAACCTCTACCAGTCTTCATTGTGACTACAGTAGTGCATAGCTAGGCCAGACGTGCCAAACTGCATGCCACCTGTCACAACAGATTAAAATGAATTGGGAAGAAATTTAACAAAATAACTAAAAATACAATAAAGCATAGATAATTTAAATACATGGTTTTCTAAGTCAATATGAGGCCCACAAAGATAGGTATCTATTTGAGTTTAAAACCGTTACTCTGGGCTAAATGAACTGTTCTCATCAGTTTAGCTCTTTGCTTACCTTTTTGGGGGGTAGAGGGGCTGGTAAAAGAGAATTCACAGGAATTTCACAGATCAGTAAAGTAAGGCAGATATCCACCTGCCAGGGCTAGGTCAAATCCTGGAACATGGCATGCTCCATGTCCTCTAGAGATCTGTCTCTGAGAGGGACCATGGCTAGGGAAGTTGGTGGATGTGTTCAGGTGTATAACACATAGATTGCCAATAATCAAATGATTAAAAGACAATAAAAAACATGTTCATCATTAAAACTCTACTGAGCATAACCTGACCTGTCAATGATGGATAAGACTTCCTGAAATCTAGCAGTCTTCATTTCATTATGATGAACATTAATTTCTTTATCCCCCATCCAGCTACCATCCCACCTATCTGCTACTTTTACTACCAAACTTCTAGAAGAAATGACTGAACCTAGTTAAACCTGGAAGGGATAAAACTTGGATGTCATTAGTATTTGAAGAGCTTTCAGGTAGAAGACATGTTCTGTGCACCTTCAGAAAGGAGACTAGAACCATCAATGGTGAAATGTTATACAAAGGCAGAATTCAGCAGAATATAAGGAAGAACTTACTAAGCACCCTGAATACACATTCATGTAAAGCATCCAGTGCCAAAGAGGTCTCACTGTACTTTCCTGTAAGACTATATCTGAAATACTGCGCCCGGTTCTGGAGAACATCTTTTAGGGTTATTGTGAGTTCAAATATGGCCTCAGTCATTTGCTAGCTGGACGATCCTAGGTAAGTAACTTAGCCTTGGTCCGCCTCACTTTGCTCATCTATAAATTGAAAACAATAGCACCAATCTCTTAGTGCTCTGAGAATAAAATGTGATAATTAAAGTGTGATAATAAAGTGATCATATAAATGTGATAATAAAGTGCCACACAAAATCTTAAACCACCATATAAATGCTTGTTGATATTATTAACTAATATTCATATCATTATATTAATTAATACTATTATTGTTATTATTATTTTGGGTCTGGTCATGAGAAGATTTGTGGAGAACGGAAATCATGATAGCTATCTTCAAACTTTTGAAGGCTTGACATGTTGAAGAGGGATTTGTTCTCTTCCTAGAGAACAGAAGTCAGAACAAAAGGAAGACGTTATAGGAAAGCAGATTTCAACTTAGTGAAATAATTTCTATTTTCAAGAACTTTACATTCAAAGAATCCTGGAGGCCTTCAACCAGAGACTGGGTAGCCTGAAGTGGAAGGTTTTAACCTCTCCAAGATTCCCCATAAAGAAGATTCCTGGCCAGGGACAATTTAGACTCAATGACCTCTGATAATCCAGCTCAGCAATTCTATAATTCTGTGTTCTGACAATAGGAGCTGTATAAACATGAAATAGCAGAACTCCAGAGATAATTATTCCCCGTCTCTGGAGGTCTTCAAGGACAGACTAGATGACAGCTTGCCAGGGACATTATTAAGCAATTTATACACTAGGGAAGGGTTTTGGGCTAGACAACCTTCTAACACTGAGCTGTTATGAGTCCATGATTTTAATCTACACTCATTGCCTTCACTTCCTCACCGTTCACTCTACCCCTAAAATCTAGCTTCTGTCTTCCCCGGCTGACTAAAAGTATTCATTCAATGATCACCAATAACCCTTCTTTTCCAAATCCAATTGCCTGTTTGCTGACTTTCCTCTTTTTCTTTATTCCACCACAAGCTCCTTAGTCATCTATGACTCAAGACTCAGAACTACTTTTAACTCCTCCTCTTCTCCCTTGCCCTGTACATTCCCACTAAGTTCTGTCAATTCTGACTCTAAAATTTCTTCCTTTTCATCTTTTCCTGTCTTCCCACTAGCACCACCCTGATCACTTCTGTTACCTCTCCCTTGGGCTATTGCAGTAGCATCTCTCTGCCTTTTTGCTCCCTCTCAAACACAGCCCAGCAAAAGCTTTCATTTGGGATTTTTATCCTCTTGCCTTAGTATTGTGTTCAGCACACAGTAAATGCTGTATAAGTGCTTTAGCATTCATTCATGTGCTCATTCAGTCACAGGTCATGGTTTATAGGAAACAACAAATAGAGTAGTTACAGCTTGCTCTTAGGTGAAACAAAAACATTTATGAGTGAATAGTGTCTAATAGGCAGCAATCCATTCAAACTCAGAATGTATCCTCTACTAATGTGATGTGTTTCACAGGTATGGGCAAGAGATAACTTAGCCAAAAGATAGAAGCAACTCAAAAGATGGAACATATAATTTCATTTACATAAAATTGAAAAGCACATACACAAACAAATTTAATGCATCTAGGATAAGAAGGGAAAAGGCTGAATGGGGAAAATATTTCTATCAAATTTCTCAAATAGGAAATGTGTGTGTGTGTGTGTACACATGCACACACACACACACACGCACATACACACATAAACAACAGAAATACATAAAACCAAAAATAACTTCCCTGAATATAAGACATCATAGGAAATGAACAGTACTCAATAGGATAATTTAAAATTATTAATAACCTTACTAAAAAAATTCTCTAAATCATTAATGATAAGAGAAATGTAAATCAAAACAACCCTGAGGTTTCTTTCACTTCACATCTAGCAAATTAGCAAAATAGGCAAAATATAATTTTTTTTAAATGGGAATAATCAATGTTGGAGATATTGAGGAAAGACAGTTATACCACCATGTTGATGTATCTGTGAATTAGTACAATGACTCTAAGCAATTTGGAATTATGCAGATTAAGTGGCTAAAATATATATACCCTCTGAAACAGAAATTCTACTGCTAAGCATATGCCCTAAGGAGATCACAGAGTAAAAGAATGGTACCATCCATGACAAAATATTTATAGTAGTAGTCTTTGTGGCTGCAAGGAACTAGAAATAAAGGTAATGCCCATCGATTGGGGAATGACTAAACAAATTAAGGTACATGAATATAATGGACTATTTCTGTGCAGTCAAGGAACAACAAATATGATGAATATAGAGAAGCAAAAAAAAAATGAACTGATGCAAATTTAAGTAAAAAGAACAAACATTGTACATGCTTATAACAATCTAAATGGAAAGAATAACTACCATAATTTTTTTTTTAAATGAGTGTTGCGAAAGTACAGTGAACAAGTTTGGCTGCAAAGATGAGATATGAGAAGACACCTCCTCCCACTTTGCAGAGGTGTGGACAGAGTATGGAACATTACACATGTTGCTAGATTTTTTCCCCCAATGTGTTGATTATTTTTACTTATTGTTTTCTTTTTCTCTTTAAAAAAAAAACAACAACTTTGCTATAAGGCTTTCTGGAAGAAACAAGATACGGGAGGAAATTTAGTTGCTATAAAAATGAAAGATATCAATAAAAAAATGTTTTTTAACAAATTCGGATTGTAGGCTGCATTTATTTAATTCAAATAAACTAAACAAACATATAGCAAATCTATCCAGGATACTCTGCTAAATGCTATTTAGGAGCAAAAATGAAAAATGACACAGTCCTACTCTCAAGGAACTTGCAGTCTAAGAGGGAAGAGCTGAGATGTGGAATTAATAGCTTTGTTACAACAAAGAATGTTGATGGTGCAAAGGGGAATCAAAGGGCATTCAATATTCAACAGACATTTATAAATTGCTTATTATATACATGCCACTGTGCTAGCCTCTATAAATATGAATATAAAAACAAAACAGTGCCTGACTTCAAGGAGATAGATTTCTATATGCACAGACAAGTAAGTATAAGGTAATTTAAAGAGAAAGAAAGTACTCACAACTGGGAAACCTGGGGGAAAGTGGTACTTGGCAAAACTATAAAATTTTGGAGATATGTACTGTCCAGACAAAGAAATGTAGTGGGAGAGCTGAGGGCTCCACATTGAGGGCTGGTTTCCACGTGCCTGTTTCCTAATTACTGCCCCTATCCTAAGTCTGCAAACTGGAAACTCTCTCTGCATGACAGTGGTTCAAATGCATACAGAGTTGAAAGAAGTCTGGAAGTAAGAGTAAAGAGGGTTGAACTTCACCAACCTTTCTTTTTTTATTATTTTATTTTTTGCTTTTTTGAGGGCAATTGGGGTTCAGTGACTTGCCCAAAGTCACATGGCTGGTAAGTGCTAAGTGTCTGATGCCAGATTTGAACTCAGGTTCTACTGACTCCAAAGCTGGTGCTCTATTTACTGCGCCACCTAGCCACCCCTCACCAACCTTTCTTAGCAGAGTGGTCTCTTATCAGTGATTCAACCAGAGGCCTACAACTCACAACAAGAAGTTCAGAAGTTAAGAATTTTATAGAATGGGGGGGGGGGGAAATATAGCAAAGAGAATGAGCAAATCATCAGCAAAGGAAAAATTAATATAAGGAATATGTGCATACACATAAATATGTACATATATACAATAAATACAACATACATATGTGTTTGTGTGCATGCCAACACACACAAATCTTAGGTTAAAAGATAAAATTCCAAAAGAGAATAATTTCACAATACCTACAAATAGAATCCCAGAAAAGAGAATGGATTGGTCACAATAACTCTGGAAGTGACTGAAAGACATTATATAATAATTGAATG
>CM053586.1:303175223-303194439 GCA_028646515.1 Pseudochirops corinnae | reverse complement strand
AGAATAAACAATTACAACAAGCAAGTCAAAAAGGATTTATTAATCTCTGAGTATACACCAAGAACTAGAGTAAGCACAGAGAATACAAATATGAGTTTAGGGGGGAAAAAAAACACAACTAGAATTGATACCAGAAAAACTCACCAGAGTTGTGATATACTTTCAAAAATGATGGAGAAAACAAAACTCAAAAACTCAGTGATACAACAAGAAGCATTAAAGCAAAGTCAAAAAAGTGGAATTGAAAATATATGACTTCTGCCACCAGAAAAAAGAAGTGACCTGGAAAACAAGGCATGGAGAAATAATTTTAAAATAATCAAGTTCTCAGAAAATCATAGTGAAACAAAACAAAAGAAAAAACCATGATGCCTTATTTTTAAGAAATAATTTAAGAAAATTTCCCAGATTTATTGGGACCAGACAGTAAAATGAAAGTCAATAAAGTCTGCTAGAGAAACTCCAAGTACTCATAAATTTGTCCATGTTTCAGAACTTCTAGGTCAAAGGGAAAAAATACTCTAAGTGAAGAGAGAGAACAAGAGAATGAAACATATATGAAATATCTATCAGAACTATGCAACAAATAACAAAAAAAGGAAAGAAAAACATGGAAAATGATATACCAAAAGGCAAAGGAAAATGATTTACAATGAAGAATAATATCCTGTGGGGCAGCTAGGTGGCACAGTGAATAGAGTGGGCTCTGGAGTTAGGATGACCTCAGTACAAATCTGGCCTCAGACACTTAACACACACACAAAAACTAGCCATGTGACCTTGGGCAAGTCACTTAACCCCAATTGCCCTACCTTACCCCTCCAAAAGGCAAAAAAAAAAAAGAAAAAGGAAAATGAATAATATCCTGCAAACCAACAAAATTTTTAAAAAGGAAAATTACCTTTAGTAAAATCAAACTTCCATAGAGACTTCCATAAATTCTGATCAAGAACAGATCTTGGTAGAGATAAAGATAATCACAGAAGATGAAATAATATATACAAAAAAAAAATACAAAGTTAATTTTTTGGAGAGAAGGCACCAAAATTGGGTGGGTGGAGCTGGGTAAAACCAGGAAAGGGTTCATGTCTGTCAGAGCAGAGTTTTGAGGGAAACGAGAACACAGTGGCACAGTGGGTAGAGTGCTGGGCCTGGGATAAAGAAGACCTGAATTTAAATCACTCCTTAGATATTTAGTAGCTGCGTGACCCTGGGCAAGTCACTTAACCTCTCTTGACCCCAATTTCCTCATCTATTAAATGAAAGTTGTTGTTGCAAAGCACTTTGAAGATCTTTAAGTATCATATAAATGTTGGGTGATGGTTGTGGAGGTATTAATGATTATAATACAAGTAGCCATAGCAGCAGCAGCAGCAGCAGCAACAGCTGCAGCACTAGTATATAATTCTAAGTATAGACAGGTGTGTGAAACGTCAGAGGTTTAGCAGCACATCAGAGGCAGGCGGATCTCATCTGAGTAGTCCATTGAGGAGCAAGTCAACAGTTTCCCAGGAGATGAGCATTTAGTTCAATTGTAGGAAGTAATTCAGTTGTAAGAAGGCACAATACTGGCATTCATGCCAGCAAGATAGGAGCAGAGGTCCAAAGGTGCAACAGCATTCTAGCACTTGAACACAAACACAGCAATGAGGGATTCAAATAGCAAGCAAACTATTGATCCAGGTGGGTAGCCGGCCAGGGTAAGTATTGTGGGGATTCAGAAAGCCTGGGTTTCAGGGGCAGCACTCTTCTGTTGGTGGGAAGAATTGCAGGAATAAAACAAGATTCTAATACAGAGGGAGCAGAATACCAAGGTCAGGAATAGGGATCGAGATGTGATTTTTATTATTGGAATTGGGATGTAAGGGAGGGGCTTGGATGCAAGAAAGACAACAGAAGCGTGGCTACTGGTGGAATGTATTGACCAGAAGAATTCCAGAAGCAAGCTTGAAACTGCTGATCCTCTTTAGCTAAGGAGCCAGAGGTTCCTTTTATTTCTTCTGCCTAGGGGCATAGATTGGTTCCAGATCCTGAAGCAAGCCTGCCTTTGGAGGTTGAAGGTGAAGTGATCCAGGTATGGGAACCAGAGAGTTGGAAGGTCAGGGAGCTAGACCATTAAAGAAATGAATAGTTTTAACTAATGGAAAAATGACGCAGCCCAGAATTGACCCTGGTATTGAGTCACAGAATCTCTTAAAGAACTTCTATGGTAAAATGGATGTGCCTTCTTAGATTATTGTCAATGGAAAGCTGTGTATCCATTCTGAATGATTCCCAGATGCTCCAAAGCAAGAGAAACAGATGGCCCTGGCATCCAACAGCTTTGTTGATGTGTGGGCCTGAGCACTTACTGTAGGGTGGGCCAGGAAAGTCTCCCTTAAACCCCATCCTCCTCCCACCTGCCTCCCCCTGACAAGATGATCTGTTCCCTTATTCTAAACATTCAATAAACCCTTTTCTCCAGGGAATACATTTTCTCCTTTTTTTTGCTTTCATTCCATGGATATTTCCTAACTGCATCAGCAACATTATTTCCCTTATTGTGCAACATTGAAATCTTGATTAGATGAGGAAGAGAATGTCTGGAGGTGGGAAGATGAGGAGGGAGGACAGGGGGAGAGTCAAGGAAGTCATGGGAAGAAGAAAGACCATGGAAAACCTCAAATGAATCCAACACAATGAACAAAATTACCAGAATAAATAATAATCATCGGGTGGGAAACTAAGACATGTATTGGTTCAGAGTCATGATCCATTCAACAAATACTCAGTTCAACAAACACTGATTAAACCCATACTTTATGAATGGCACTGTACTCCCCACCTAGGATGTATCAACGAAAATGAAAAGTCTGTCCTCAAAGAGCTTACATTCTGCAGGACACAAATTATATACAAAGTCAGACTAAACAGATTTTTAATAGTATATTATAATGTGTATAATTTTCATTCTCATAGAAATTGTTTCTCTTCATGTCCTCAGAATTTCATTATACATAAAAAGTCAGACTAAACAAGTTTTTAAAAGGAGAACACTAACATTTGGGGCTGGGGAAGGAATGAGAGGGAGGGATCCCAAAAGGCTAGTTTCCTCCATGAATGCTCTTGGTACAGTGTGGCTTAAATGGATTTTATGGCAAGCTTCCTATAGACTGGTTGCCACATACATTGATTCTCACTGTTTTAGGAAGTAATGCTACATGTAATTTTACCATCTTCTTCTGTAGTGTTTGAAAAATAGTTTATATTCTAAGTTAGCATTGTCAAAACAATTCATAAGCATTTATTAGGCTCTAATGATATTCCAAGTACTGTGCTAAGAGCCAGTGATAAAAAGAAAAAGCAAAGCAAAAATAAAACAAACAAAACAAAGAGTCCTCATGGGGCTTACATTCTAACGAAGGAAATAGGTGTGTGTGCTTATGTGTTTGTATGTATATGTACACATATATGTATACATATATTTGCATAGGTATATAGAGGATGCATACAAGGACGATGCAAGGTAACCTCAGAGGGGAAGGTACCAGCAGCTGGGGTGGGGCAAGAGTGAGGAACCAGGAAAGGCCTTTTTCAGAAAGGAGCCTTGAACTGAGTTTTGAAGGAAGCCAGCAATGCAACGAGGCAGAGCTAAGCAGGGACAACAATTTAGGCATGGGGAACAGTGAAAGCAAAGACACAGAGGCAGGAGATGGAGTGTCATGTATAAGGAACAGTTAAGTCATCAGTGTGGCTGAACCATAGATTGGGTGAAAAGGAGTAGCCTTTAAAAAGCCTGCAAAAACAAGAAGGTACTAGGTTGTGAAGAGCTCTAAATGCTAAACAATATTTTATATTTGATCTCAGGAATGAGAGGGAATTTCTAGAATTAAGTGAGTTAGGAGAGAACATGGTTAGATTTGCACTATGGGAAAATCAATTTGACAGCTGTGTAGAGGATAGTTTGGAGTGGGGAGAGACTTAAGGCAGGGATATCAAATAAGAGGCAATTACAATAATCTAGGCAAGAGATAATTAGAGCCTGAATTAGGTGGTGGCTATTTAAATGAAAAGAATGTATGAATCAGGATGGAGAGCATTTGAGAAAAGATCCAAGGAGACCAAATAGAAATGATATTGTCATCAGACTATACTATAGTATCCAGCAGACCACCTAGATAGAAAGAAAAAGAGAGTAATGAGAAGTTTGGCAAAAAGATAACAAGTCTATTATGGCAGCATGGTGTGTTCTAAGGATGACCAACTTTAGTCATCTATATACTGACCATTCTGGAGCTTTGCCAAAAATAGAGTAGTAAATAATTTGTTAACTTGATTTAATGATAATTTAGTCCTTCAAAAAGTGGAGGAAAAAAACAAAAGCGCATTCCATTCTGGATCTCATGTTCACCAACAAGGAAGAATTTTTTGTTAGGGTGGAAATCATGGGAATCTTGGGTAAAAGTGACCACTTAATATCAGAATTTTGTGATAGAGAAGGAGAGGAAATTCTAGGATAGTCTGATATGGAGCCTTTATTTGAGGAAAGCAGACTTTAAAAGTTCAAAGAAAGGCTAGATGCTATTTCATGGACCTCAATCCTGTAGGAGAGAGAAGCCTAAGAGAGATGAGACGCTCTGAGGAATGAAATTCCGAGAACACAAAGGAAACAATTTCTATGAGAATGAAAAAGTCTAGTGGTCTAAAAAAGACTGATGTGAAGGCACAGGGAAGTTGACAACCAACTTAGATTTCTAAAAGACGTGTACAAAAGATGAAAGTAGGTATAGGTAATAGAGAGTAAATATAAATGTGTGGCACCATCTTGTAAGAACTGTGTCAAAAAAGCTAAGGATAACAAAAATGATTTTTTTTTCTTTGCCTTATACTTGAGTGAAAAAATAAAATGAGGCCATTTGCCTGCAGCTCCCTTTACCCCTGTCTTCATCTCACATCAAAGGAAACTTTCCTTTATTGTCTCCTACTACATCCTTAAATCACATGAAGAGGTTACCTTTTCCCTTGCCAAGGACCACCCTTCTACACATGTCCTTGATCCCATTCCATCCTGACTTCTCCAGCAGATTTTCTCTTCTATCACTCTCACTTTCTCTCTAGTCTTCAGTCTCTTCCTATCTCCTTCCCTGCTGCCTATAAAGATACTCATTTCTCCCCATCTTTAAAAAAAAATTTCTTAATTGAGCCATCTGTTCCCTCTAGCTTTCATCTTATATCTCTCCTCATTTCAATCTTTAGAAGGATTAGGTACCTCCATTTTTCCTTCTCATTCACTTTGAAACCCTATGCAATCTGGCTTCCTACTTCATTATTGAATTGAAGGTGTTCTCTCCAAAGTGACCAACAATCTCTTCATTGTTAAATCTTATGACGTTTTCTCAGTCCTCATCTTTCTTTGTCTTCTGTACAGCCTTTGATACTGCCCATTTCCTGCTTCACCTAATAGCCTCTCTCTAGGTTTTCATGGAATTCTTCTTTCCTGGTTCTCCTCCTATCTGCCTGACTACTATTTCTCAGTTTCCTTTGCTGGATCTTCATCCAACTGTGGGTAGCCAAGAGAATTAAAACAGTCCATTTTGCCCGAAGTTCCTCTATCTTGCCCCTGACCATGTTTGTATTACAGTGCCCGCCCATGACCTTCCTTACTCCTGAAACAAGATCTATCCTATCTATTAGGATACTACATCCCCTGTTTTTACCCTACTAACCCCCAGCAACAGGGCCTGTCCAATCCTGAGGTACTCCATACCCAATTCAACTTCTGTCTAAATCAAAACCTATGTAAGCTTTGTCTTTTTTTCCTTTTGAGGAGGCTCTGCCAGTGTGGGTGGGGCTGCCTGCTGGATAACTCAACAAACATTCCTTGGTTTATAATTTTTGGGTTTTGGTTCTGGTTCTGGTTTCTTCCAGCACTGAGAATTTTACCCTCATGGTTCATATCCACTAACTGTGGATATCTCTCAATGATTCATCCTGTGCCTTCTCTTCTCCCTCTGTACTATCTCACTTGGTGGTCTCATCAGCTTCCAAGGTTCAGTTATCACTTATATTCAGACAATTCTCATATTTATATATCCAGTCCCCAATTGCCAACAGCTTTCTGGATACCTCAAACTAGATGTCTTATAGGTATCTCAAACTCAACATTCTAAAGCATGTTTTATTCTCTCTCAGATCTCAAGCCCTTCTATCTTCTGTCAAGGACAACTCCATTTTCCCAGTCACCCAGTCCACAGCCTCAGTGTCATCCTTAGCTCCTCACTCTCAAATTACCCTTTAAAGTCAATCTGTTATCAAGATCTGCCTTCGCAACATCTCTTGTTCATCTTCTCTCTCCTTGTTCCCCATCATCCCCTTCTCTCCATTCACATAACTGCCTCTCTGGTGCAAGTCTTCATCAGTTCACACCCATATTATTGCAATAGGCTTACAGTTGGTCTTTGTACCTAAAGTCCTCCGTCCAGTATACTCCACATTGAGCTGCCAAAGTGATTTTCCTAATTTTCCTAACAGGTTCGTTCAGGTCACCATCCTACTCAACAAACTCCAGTTGTTCCTTGTTAGCTCTGAGGCCAAAACCAAAATGATTCATTTGACATTTACAATTCTTTCTACCTTTCCTGTTTTCTTATACTTTACTCCCCTCTGAGTATTCTATGATTCAGTTACACTAGCTGTTCCTCACACAAGACATTCCATTTCCCAATTATGGGCATTTCCACTGTCTGTCCCCCATAACTGGAATGCCCTCCTTCCTCATCTCTACCTCTTGACTTCCATGGTTTCTTTCAAGATTCAACTAATATCCCACTTTCTAAAAGAGACCTTTCTTTCCCTCCTAACTTCCCATTGCTAATGCTTTTCCTCTAATATTATCTTCCATACACATTGTATATGTATTATATATCTTCTGACTGCTTTTAATCTCATTGTCCCCATTGATATATGAGCATCTCAAGAAGATGGACAGGGATTTTTACCTTTTTTGTAGCCCCAGTACTTAACAGAGTGCCTAACACATAGTAAGCATTAATAAATGCTTGCTAACCAACTGGCAAATATATAAGGACTTTTCTAGGATTTCACAGTTATTATTTCCAAATAATTTTTTGAGAACCGTGCTGGCATTGCTAAAGCACTGAATGACTTCACTTGTGCATACATTACAGAATATAGTGATAATAAACACAGGGGTAAGAAATGCCAAATTACTCCTTTAAGCTCACAAAGCCATGATAGATGAATGAATGACTATGAATGAACTCTCAAAGAATTGGTCAACTGCCTAACAGGTGTGTTAGTATTGACCTATGCCAAACGTTATCAAATGTAAAGGGCTTAGTGCAGTGTCTGCCATGTAGTAGACACTTAACAAATGCTTCTTCCCTTCCCTTCCTTTCCTCCTTCATTTCTCTTAACTATACAGATCGAAACAAACCATTTGTCCTGCATGCAGATGACAGCATGCAGAATTTGAGAGTTGCCCCATACCAAGAAACAACTGAATTCACTAGTCGATTTCATTTCTGTAGTCACCAGAAGACTGACCCATGGCAAGACGTGATAGTCATCCTCAGAAGCTGGAATTCTTTCACTGAAAAATTCCAAAACTATACATAGGAATCTAAATTCTGAGGGTGGACAGACAATAATCTGCTGACCTATTTTGATCAATGCCAAGTTGAACACTGCACCCCAGACACAAATAACTCATAGCACCAACTATGAATTTTATTTTGCCAAAGAGAGGAAACCTGATGAGGAGATGGATGTCACTCTGTCTGAATGACACAGAAGCTTTGTTGATGCCGAAGGTAAGTGTAAAGGCTATATGTGATACCCAGGGAGCTAAGATATAGGCAGGCACAAGAATGACAGAGAGTTTGGGATCATCACTTTCCGTCAGCTGCAGACCACTAGTGTCTTGGAGGAAAGGAAGGTGAATGGAATAAGCATTCATATGCTTATGCTATTCTGTGCCAGGCACTGGCCTAGGTGGCTTTTACAAAGATTACCTTATTTGATCCTCACAACAACCCTGGGATGTAGGTACTATTATTATTCCCATTTTATGGATAAGGAAACTGAAGCCAAGAGAGCTTAAGTGCCATGCCCAGGGTCACATTACTAGGACGTGTCTGAGGCCAAATTTGAACTGAGCTCTTCCTGACTCTAGGCCCAGTGCTCTATCCATTGTACCACCATCTACCACTAGTAGAAGGGAGTGTGGGGGCTGGACACACCACTCATGTCCCCTCTACTACACTTTCTCTTTCCAGGTGTATGAAATGGAATCCCTTCCTAATTCTTCCTTCCAATAAGCCTTAATGCAAAGTTCATTCTTGTTCATTCGTTTCAGTTGTTTTTGACTCTTTGTGACCCCTTTTGGGTTTTCTATTTCTTTTTCCAGTTCATTTTACAGATAATGAAGACTGAGGCAAATGGTTAAGTGACTTGCCCAGGGACACACAGCTAGGAAGTATATGAGACCAGATTTGAATTCAGATCATCCTGATTCCAAGTCTGGCACAGCATCACCTAGCTGCCAAGTCCAAGATAGCACTAAACTGATGAATTCTGGGAAAATCACCAGCCATTTCCATGTCTGTTTTTCTGACTGTGCTCCCTGGGCAGCACTTAGGAACTGAAGTAAAATATGTAAAATGAGGAGTTTAGACTATCTGACCTTCCAAGTTTCTTCCAACTTTAAATAGAGAATTTTATGACCCATGTGGTCTAAAGTAGGACACTACCACCAATATCAATCCCATTAGAAAGAAGGCAGTGTAATACACTGGATTGAATACTGTATCTGGAGGCAGACAACCTGGTTTCAGGTTATGCAATTTCTGACCTTGGGCCAATCTCTTCCCCTTCTCTGGTTCTCAGTCTCCTTTTTAATAAAATAGGGGTATGGAGCTATATCTTTATGATCCCTTTTAGAACTAAATCCCACAAAATCACTTAATGAGTTACCAGTCCACAAATGAGTCCTGCTGCTGTAGTTTCCAAGTTACAAGTACAAAGAGTTGTCTGAGGTCTCTTTAGCTTTCAACTTCCCAAAGTATTTCTTGACGGAACCTAGCTTGCTCTTGCTCAGCCTCAGTGGCCCTAAGAGCTTTTTTCCTCTCTTTCTAATCACTTTCTTGTCTCTTTCTAAGCCCTAAAACAGTGGGGTGTTCAGCAGGGATGGAGGCAAGGTAGAGGATCATCACAGATGAACTATTAGCTGAGGACAGTTCCCAGGTTAAATTAGAAATAATCCCTTGCTGTCAAGAACCAATATAAAGCCATTTGCCCAGGGTGGGAACATGAGTTGCTTGTGGAAATGGACAACCTTGCCCAGATGGGGCCTGATGTGCATGAACTAGGGTGGCAATGACTGGCACTAAGCTGACAGATTCACCAGTCATCCAAGTAGAAAATCAGAAGGTGGATGAGTGGTGCAGGAAAACCTGTTCTCTGTCTGCCACCTCTCCCCCCAATAACAGAGCTGAGAGTGTATACCAATGTTGACTTTTTGGCTTACAAAGCATTTTACATGCATTTGCTCATTTGACCCTCACAAAAAAACTGATTATATAAGTAATTTATGCCAAGTTTACTGATGGAGAGATTGAGGAACATGAACAAGATCACATAGCTTGTGGCCACTCTTAGGAATATAGATTTAGGACAGGAAAGGGACATCAGAAGCCATCTAGTTGAAGTCACTTATTTTACAGATGAGGAAACTGAAACCCAGGATGGTTAAGGTGACTTGCCCAAAGTCACACATGAAATAAGCATCAGAAGTGAGATTTGAATGCATGTCTTTGGACTCCATAGTTAGTGCTTTTTCTATGATATCAAACTCTGTAGACTCTGGAGGTATAAACCAGGTGTCACCTGGCACCAAATTCCCTTTAGTTGAAAAAACATGTAAAATGTAAATCATGGTAAGTACAGCTCTCAAAGTAAGAACTATAGCATTCTAGACCCAGGGGACAAAAGAAAGGCTTTTTATCCATAATAAGTTGATCAGTTGTGTACTAATTAAGACCTAATTTTATTTTAATTGGGTCAGTCTTTGTTAAACGTCTCTCTGGAAATAGGAGTAGGAGTTTGGGCTCCCTGTGGGCACTTTGCAGTAGAGATGAGTTACGTTTATGGGTCCTTCTTGGTAAATGGAGGATTCCACTTTCTGCCTGCCTTGGATGCTCTCTCCTAAAAAACAATAACTATATGTAACCAAAGATGGTCATAAAGAGTCAGATATGACTAAAATGACTCAACAACAAGAAGTAACCAAACTGAAGATCTTAACCATGTCTATGCTATAGGTAAGATGCCCAGATGCATGATTGACATCAGCGGTACAAGTTTCCAGCTTGCATCTCAAAGCTCGTGGATCAGAAAGATGCTTGGATGGTGTACTTCTGTGCTTTGATGGGTCTGACATCTCAATGATGGGTGCACTCTGTCCAGTCTCTCCTAATGTTCCAGAGGTGATCCACCCAATATGTTGAGGGGTTTCCTCTAAATCTTTTGGCATTTCATGGTAAGCTGATAGAGGGTAATACTTAGAGTCAGGAAGATTCAAGTTCCAATCTAGTCTCTATCTATATATGTATACATGTGTATGAATATATACATATATACATATGTATGTGCAGATATGTGTGTATATATACACACATATGTATGCATATACACACATGCATATATATTTATTTATTTATATGGCCATGCACACATACTCTCAATAAATGGCAGAGAGACGATAATCGAACCTGTGGGAGTTGACGAGATCATTAAGTGATATTGTATATATAAAAAATATTTTTAGAAGAACTCTTTGCTATAGTCAGGACCTGAAAATAAAGTGTTGCTCATCATTTGGGGAATGCCTGAAACTGCAGTATATGAATACAGAGAATAGTTTAATGTAATATATAGTCATATGTATGTGTATATATACATATATGTGTGTATACACATACCCATATATACCTCGTCTCTCTTCCATTTCCAGTCTCACATAGACAACAGCCTATTGGACATTTTGAATAGGATAGAGTTAGACAGCTCACCCATAGGCATCTCAAACTCACTTGCCTAAAATAGATCTGCTTATCTTTCCCTCCAAACCCACGCTTCTTCTAAATTTTCCCATTATTGTCTAAGGCACCACCCCAACTCCCCCTGCCCCCCAGGTTTGCAACCACAGTATTACCCTTGGTTCCTCATTCTTACTACCACTCACACATATATTACATATAATACATATTATAATATGATATGATAATAATATAAAATAATGTAGTCCCACAGTGTAAGGCTTTTTCTCCAGTCTTCTCCAATCCTTTCATTTTACAGGTAAAGAAACTGAGATCCAGGTTGTGCAATGAGCTTGTGACAGAGGTGGGATTAGAAACCAGGTCTCCTGATTTCTGTTATGTTATGCCAGCCAATTCCACAAGCCACTTGATCAAATTCAGTACCATTGCTCTGGTCACAAATCATGTGCATATGGACTCCTCACCTCATATGCATTTGGATTCCTAGTGACTAAAATAGTCCATGCCTGCCGTTGTGATAATATAATAGTGATGATGGTGAAGGGCATGAATAGAAGAATTATCAGAAAATTCCCTTCTGTCTTTCTTGTCAACTAGTTCTGATTAGACCACAGGGGAAATCCTTTCCTCATGGCAATCTGGTCTGACTCCATTCCATGGGACCTTTTTTGTTGCTTTTCTCTTGTTGTTAGGGATTTCTTCTTGTCCACTGCTCCCCTTCAGCTTCTGTGCTTAATTCTGCACTTAACACTGCACATATGGAACCCTGTCCTGGAATTATGATATAAAATAATGCTTAGCACATGTGGAATGTCTGACAAAATAGAATTATGTGTATCCCAATTCTATTTATTCTCTAACGCAAAAATGTTCTTAGATAGATACTATGGTAATGTTCTTAATCAAAAAGACGTTTTAATAACTTACTAAGTGATGGAACCAAACAATCTCAGAGTTGGGAGGGAACTCAGGGGCCCTCCAAGGCCACCCATGCCTGAACAAAGTTGAAGGCCTCAAGTGAGAGATGATGCACTATTTTTCAAATCTATTTCAAATGACCTCAATCACGAAGAAGGTTTTCTTCTTATCCAGCTAAAATCTTGTCTTCTTATCTTCCACCTACGACTTCAAGTTATACCTATTAGATCCAGAAAAACAAATCTAATTCTTCCGTCTTCCACATGACAGGATTTCAAATGCTTGAAAACAGCTATAATAATCTCTCCCTTCTATTCTCTGGGCTAAACATTAGGGGCAACTAGCTGATGGTGCAGTGGATGGAGTGTTGGGCTTGAATTCAGAAAGATCTGAGTTCAAATTTGGCCTCAGATGCTAACTAGTTGTGTGACCCTAAGCAAGTCACTTAGCTTCTGTCTGCCTCTGTTTCCTCAACTGTGAAATGAAAATAATATTAGCACTTACTTTGTGGGGTTGTTTTGAGGATCAAATAAGATTATTTATAAAGTGTTTAGTATAGTGCCTGGCATATTGCGGGCATGATATAAATGCTTATTCAACCCCTTTCCCTCCCTAAATAACCCAAATTCTTTCAATTAGAACTCACTGAACAATATCTTGAGGCTGTTCACTATCCTAGTTCCTTCCTTTGGACAATCCCAATTGGATTAATAATTAAATAAACGTGTATTAAGTAACCATGACTAAGGTACTTAGCTAGACACTGGAAATAGAATAAAAATAGCTCCCGCTTTCAAAGAGTTTACATTTTATGATGCTTATTGATATCTGTTCTAAAATATGTCTCCCAGGATCCTATCATCTTTCAGATTACCCTTTAAGATTTGGGTAGATACTAGAAGATAGGATTTGCAGCATCTGTTGCAGGAGCACCCGGGTTCTTCTGTCTTGTTCTGGGCATACTGTGGGCAGCAAAGTCCAAGGTCTCTAGATCTGAAAGTAAAATCCTTGATTTCTTAAAGAGAGGGTCAGACTTTCACAACACTTCTATTAGTAAACAACTATTAGCAAACTTTCTAATGTATGGTTTGAATTTCTGAGCTTATGAAAAACCCTGGACTTTAAGAGACCTATCCTCCTGTGGAAATAGTAAGTGATGCAACTAACACTAAAATTGTAAACTTTGAGGCAAGGCTGGCTGTAAGTCTTGCGAAAATAATAATAGTCAATCAGTGAATATTTAACAAGGACTTGCAATGTGCCAGGCACTGTGTTGAGAACCGGGGATACAAAGAAAGACAAAAGACAAGCCATGTTCTCAAGGAGTCTAATAACAGCGAGCAAATGGGTCTACATATGTTATCTCATTCGATCCTCATGACAACACTGTGAGTTGGTACAATTATAATGCCCATTTTACAGATAAGGATACTGAGACTAGGAAGGGTTTTGTGATTTGCCAGGATTATATAGCTAAGTATCTGGAAGGGTTCAGGTATATAGATGGTCAGTCATTAGCTTTTTGAAAGAGGAATCAGGACAGGGTGGCTAGTTTTAGAAGAGGGTTTTTGTTTTTACTACTTCTTGACAGTTAGATACATTTTGTAAAGTTGAAGAATAATCCTACCTCTGACCTACCTAATATTCCTACAAAATAATAATCCTGTCTGAGTTAGCCAAAAGGCTTCCTGCCCTGAGGCTGGTTTCTACTAGGAAGTTTAGTCCTGGGACTGTAACTCCATAGATTAAGAATTTAGCTTCGGGCAATAAACCTATCCTGGTTTTCCCAGAAGCCCTTTCATCTTGGTGACTGATGAGCTTTTCCTTTGAGCCTAGGAGATTATTTTAACAAAGATCCATTGATCCATCCCAGAATGTACGCCATGGAGAATGAAGAAAAGATAAAGAGTGCAACTCGGAGCGAATTCCCAGTCCTAGTTACATTTATAAACCAACTAAATGGCTAAGTCAATAGCAACCTAAATAAAATTGAAAATAACCTCTTGTGAACATTTCCTTTAAAAAGGCTCATTAGTTACAGGTTGGCCTTAGATAAAAGTAATGGGGGGCAAACAGGTTGTATCTGAGAGAGACAGAACGGTGTAATGGAGACTGAAAATTTGGAATCAAAGTATATGAGTTCAGACTCTCGGTTGGCTTCTCACTCACTCTCTGTGTGACCTTAAAGAAGTCATGAACTTCTCTGGGCCTTCTCAGGATCTAGAAGTCTAGCCTTGGGACCAAGAAAACCTAGATTCAAGACTGCCTTTAATCTAGATTGGCTCTGTGACTTTGTCTTCTTTCCCTACCCCTCTCCAATTTAAAATAAGGAAAAATGAAGTCCCTGTCAAAAAAAAAAAATTGCTTAGTCAAGCAAAACAAATTTTCCATGTTGGCCATATACGTAATACGTGGATACATGAATGCATATGTTTACACATATGTGTGTCTCATTTAGCACAGTCACTCTTCTACCTTTTTATTAGGAGGTTAGGAGTAGATTTCATCATGAGTCCTATGGAATTATGAGGAGTCAAAGTTGCTAAATCTTTCAAAGTTGTTTGTCTTTACAATTTTGTTATCTCTGTATAAATTGTTTTCTTGGTTGTGTTCACTTCACTCTGCATCAGTTCATGGAAGTATTTCCAAGTTTCTTTGCAACTGTCCCTTTCATCATTTCTTACAGTGCAGTAGTATTCCATCATATTTATATACCATCGCTTATTCAGACATTCTCCAGTCAATGGGATCTACCTGAGATTCAAATCCATTGCCACCTCAAGAAGAGCTTTAAATATTTTTGTACATTCTTGGTTAGCTTTGTTTTACCTTCATTAAAGTGTTAACCCCTACTTTAATCTATCTTTCTGCTAATTCTCCCATCTCTCTTCTCTCCATTTCCCTCCTATTTACCTGTTGAGTAAAATGCATTTCTGTATTCTGCTGTGTGTCATCTTCCTTCTTTTGACCAGTTCAGATGAGAGTGAGGTTTGAGTGTCAATCACTTCTCTTCACCATGTCTTCCTTTCTATCTATCTATCTATCTATCTATCTATCTATCTATCTATCTATCTATGTCTACTTGTATACTCTGCTTATGTGAGATAGTTTTCCCTAAATTTCCTTTCCCTTTCCCCCTAGTATATTTCTCTTTACTTTCTATTCTTTTAAGATCAAATCATAACAGAACCACTCCCAGGCCTTCCTTCTGTCTAATTAGATTTCCTCTGTGACCACCAATGAAAATAAGACTCACATAATAATGAGGGGATATCTCTCATCTCTCCATATAAGAAAGTAAATAGTTCATCCTTCTCTAATCCCTTATGATTGCTTCTTCATTCTTTTCCCTTTTTATGTTTATCTTAAATCCAGTGTTTGCACTTCAAAATTTCTACTCAGCTCTAGTCCTTTTTTTTTTAAAAAATCAGGAATGCTTGGAAGTTCTCTGTTTCATTAAAGGTCTATTTTCCCCCGTGGGATTATACTTAGTTTTTCTGGGTAAGTTATTCTTGACTGTAAACTTATATCCTTTGCCTTTTGGAATATGGTGTTCTAAACTCTGCCCTCCTTTGTGATGGCTACTAAATCCTGGGTGTCTCTGATTGTGGCTGCTTGCTGTTTGAATATTTTCTTTCTTGCTGTTTGTAGTATCTTTATTTTTTCCTGTGTCCTGGAAATTCTGGATTTTAGCTATGATGTTCCTGAGAGTTTTCATCTTGGAGATTCTTTCAGAATGTGACTGATGTATTCTTCCTATTTCCATTTTTCTAATTGGTTCTAATATTTCTGAATAGTTCTCTTTTCTGATTTCTTGAAATATGATGCCTCAGCTCTTGCTTTTTTTTTCCCCATGAATTCCAGATAATCCAATAATTTTCCCCCCAAAATTTTTTCCTTAATCTGTTTTCCAGGTCAGTTGTTTTGTTATACGATACTTTATATTTTTTTTCTATTTTTTCGTGCTTTGGACTTTATTTTAATATTTCTTTTTACCTCACAAAGTCATTAGCTTCTATTTGGTCCATTTTTATTTTTAGAGAGTTAAGTATTTAGCCCATGCTGCTAATTCTCTTTCCAGTTCTTTCTTTTATATCCATCTGCCTCTTCTGACCTAGGCTGGGAAAATTACAATTTTTTTTTTAAACATCCTTATTGGCATTTAGTTTGAATTTTCTAGGTCTATTTGAAGAGATTTGGAGGGAGGAGGCAGGAGAAAAACAGTTGTAGGTAGAGCTTGTTATTCTCCCTGCTACCCTGCCCTATATGAAATAATATTATAAAGTGTTTTATGAACCTTGAAGTATTATATAAATGCTAGCTTTTATCATCATGATTACTATTATTATCATTATGATTATTACTACTACCATTACTATTACTATTACTATTACTGCTACTATTACTAGTACTACTATTATTACTACTACTACTACTACAATTATTCTCCCTATTGTTATTTCTGCTGCTACTTCTGGCAATCACAGGAAGCCCACCAGGGAAGGAAGTTTTCAAGGAAAATCAACATTTCATCCCCAAGAATATTTTGGATTTTACACACACACACACACACACACACACACACACACACACACACACACATCATTTATATGAATAGGTGTACATAAGTATATTATGCATATATGAATATGTATGGGGTAGAGGTAAGTGTAACATATGTCTATGTTTATTCATTCTTCAAGTCTTTATGAAGCATCTACTGTGTATACTGTGTTAGGTGTTAAGATGCTCACAAACACAAATACAATATGTGCATGTTTTAAAACAGCATGTATATCAATGGGTACAACTTCTTTTGGATGTGATAGAGTTCAGAAAAGTCCCCTGGTCCTAAGTCCCATGGGAGGTGCTTAGCCAGCATCTGCTCCCATTTCTTGACTGATGACTGTCCTAGGTATCCCTGTGTACCTCCAGTCTGGTCCTGTATGAAAGGGATATTTCCCAACAGTCTTGCTGGAGCAACAAATATGTTATTTTCTAATGAGACATTGTACTGGCACCACTCAAGCTGTCAATATTAGGCCATATCTTGGCTCCCTATAGGCAAACACACATCAAGAAAAACTTTGCTCTAAAACAGTCACACCACCGATGGATAACAGATGGGCTCTCCTAATCTGAGTTCTTATGAAACCCAGGGCCAAAATGTAGCCCTGAGAAATTTCTTACTGGTATAAAGGAGGAGCGTAAGGTTCACAGGCTGTGCTTATTTCTCATTCCTTTTTTTTTTTTTTCTTATTTCTTTTGGATATACCTGGAAAAATGCTGTACTTGAAATGAGCGTGTAATAGACCATAAAACATGGAACCTCTAAGTTAAAAAGGAACCTAAGGGACCATCTTGTCCAACCTCTACCTGAGCAGAAATTCACCATACAAGCCCTTTGACAAGTGGTCATCCATTTTCTCCTTGAAGATCTCCTGTGAGAAGGAACTCATCATTTTATCAGGTCATTCAATCTTTTGTGATGCAACTCTACTTGTTTGGAAGATTTTTCTTCAGGTTGTACTGCTGACTCATCTCCACAGGACTTTCTCTCTTATGCCTTAGCAATCTCTTTACCTTGGAAGCTCACCAAAATCTTGGAGTACTTCTCATAATGAAAGTACCCTCCGACCCTTAGGTCTTGCTTTTTTATCGACCAGTCCCTTCCAGAACCTCCAGTTTGACCAAGTGGATACAACTCTGCTCTTGGAATCAGGAAGACCTGAGTTAAGTTTTGGTCTCAGACACTTACTAGCAATCTGACCCGTGGCAAGTCATTTAATCTGTTAGCCTCAGTTTCCTCAACTGGAAAAAGAGCATAATTATAACACCAACTCCCAGGATTGTTGTGAGGATCCAATGAGATAATATTTGTAAAGTACTTTAAAAATTTAACATAAAACTTAACATAGTAAGTACTATATAAATTTATAGTAGTAAGTATAGTATAGTAAGTACTATATAAATGCTAACTATTTATTATTATCATCATCATTAGAGGGGCCTCACTCTCCACCATATGCAATGATGTTTCTCTGTATCCTTCCCCTAAATAATGCACCTAAATAATGTCTTTGATAATACATTCTACAATTTTTCCAGCAATGAAAGTCAAGTTCACAGACTTAAAGAAAAAATAGAACAGCATGTTTAGTTGCACTTCTCCTAATAAACTAGGTGTCCTAGTAAATAAAAGCACTGCATCTGGAGTCAGGAAGACTTGAGTTCAAATCTTATATCAGACATTTACTCGCTATGTGATCATGGGCAACTCATTTAATGTCTTTTAACCTTAATTTCCTCTTCTATAAAATGGGGAATAATAATAGCACATACCTCCCAGGGTTGTTGTAAAGATCAAATTAGATAATATGAGTAAAATACTTTACAAAACTTAATGATTTATAAATGCTAACTATTTTTAGAACCATTGATGTTTGTGTCATCGAATTTAGAATACCTTTCACAAATAGGGTTAGGGAGAAAACCAAAAAAGGCACAGAAGTAATCATAAAAGATAAAATTAATGGTATTGACTAAAGAAGATTTTGTATGAACAAAATCAATGCAACCAGGATAAGAGAAACTGTTGAGTGGGGTGGGGGAGGAATCTTTGCATTAAATAGCCCTGATGAATGTATGATAAATATAGAGAATTGCAAAATCAAGGAAGAACATTCCCTCAATAAGATAAATGACCAAAATGATATGTACACAAATTCAAAAGAAGAATGGAAAACTATCAACAACCATATAATAGGTTTCCCTAATTCATTAATAAAAATTAAAATTAAAACAACTGATGTTTTCCCTCCTACCCCTTAAAGTCGTTGTGGTGTGTCCTTTGTTCTCCAAGAGGACCATGACATCAGGAAAATGTTGCCATGATTTGCAAGTGAATTGGATTTAAGTGAGGGAGGACTGTGCAAAGTTACTGGCCTCACTTTCTCCTCCAGAGACATCAGTGGCCAGATATAGATCTGGATGACTGGAATATACAGTACAGCTAGAACAGTCAGGAGATAATGGGGAAGGGGAATAGAGACCACCTGACTTTAGTATTCTTTAAATCCTTATCCCTTTAAAGTGACAATGATTAGAAAAGATGAAAAATCATCAATGTTATTGATTATAGTGACTGAGAAAACAAACACGAATACACTGTTAGTGAAGTTATAAATTGGTTTACCTGTTCTGGAAAACAATTTGTAATTATGCAAGGAAAAAGCCACTAA
>CM053586.1:303134772-303174723 GCA_028646515.1 Pseudochirops corinnae | reverse complement strand
GGAGGGGAGAAAATCTGAAACTCAAGTGATTGTGAAACTGAATCTTGTAAATTAAACGTAAATGAGCAAATAAAAAATAAAAAGAAGTCACTGGAAAAAAAAATGAGGAGGACAGCAAATAAACATGAAAGGGAAAATAAAAAAAAATAAAATAAAATAAAATGGACTGGAGAAGGAATGTCAAACTACTCCAGTATCTTTGCCAAGAAAACCCCAAATGGTGTCATGGAAGCTCAGACATGACTGAAATGATTCAACAACTTCCTGATTCTAGATCCAGCACTTTTTCCACTGTACCCATCTAGTTGATTCTATGACTTACACTATATGACAATCCTTGAAACGCTTGAAGAAAGCTATCTTGTCCTGCTCCCATCTTTTTTTCTGTAGGCTGAACACATCATATTCCCTCAAATGATTCTTACGTAGCATGTTCTACATCTGACAGATAACGAAATAAACTGAAAATGGCTAAGTAACTTGTTCATGGTCACACAGATAATAAATATCAGTTAAAACTTGAACCCAGGTACCCTTCCTCCAAGTTCTATGTTCTTTCTATTACATCACCATGCTAGACAAGTTGAATCAAATCCATAAGCATTTATTCTATGTTTAAGGAGTTCTTTTCTTCATTAATTTTGGTGCCTCTTTTACCATTAGACCAATTCTGAGTGTTCCTCTCCTTCCTGGGACTGTTACCCAGGGCTGCTTATGGGCAATACTATTGCCAATCAGCACTAGCTACACTCAATACCAAGCAAAGCATCCCCTGTAATCTTTCTGAAAAATTGTCCAAGCCCCTTAGTGTCTCTGGGCTGCTGCTGCTGTTGCTGTTGCTGAAGCTGCCTCCACCACTGCACCACTGGTATCCCTGTTGAGTTCTGAGCCTGCACCCACCTTTTTGTTATAGACCTCCCCTTCAGACCTCCTAAGTTGTCTTAGATTGGGAAAAATATCTCCCTCTGACCTTTTGTTAGCTCTACCACTCCAAAACTTGCTGCGAGGCATGATTTTTAAGTTGTTTAGAGGTGAATATTTGGAGAGTTAAGTTGGAACCTGGCCTGTAGTCTTCCATCTTGGATCCACCCCTCAGCAAACATTTATTAACAGCTTATTTTGTGCCAAGTATTGTTAAGTGTTGTTAGTATTGGGAACACAAAAAGAAGCAAATGAAAGACATCCTCTGCCCTTAAGAAGCTTACATTCTAATGGGAGAAGACAACAACACATAGGAAGAGGAATATTAGATGTGGCAATGATGAAAGAAGTCTGGGGAGTTGAGTGGGGTCCAGAGAAGAATGAAGGAGTGAACATGGCTGTCTTGGTCTTTTCTTTAAAATGAAGGTTCTGAGAGAAACTGATGAATCAGAGAGAGGCATCACAGGAGTTGAGGGACCATGTGGGCAAAGGGATCTTCTAGGGCAAGAGGACTAGATGGAGAAAGAACTTGGAAGAGTCAGGAACAGAGCCTAGAGAGGAATGAATGAATGAAGGAATGAATATAACTTCTTACTATAAATAATTTCCCGTGAAGTAATTCCCTTCTGAATAATAAAAGTCCAATATCTTAAAGATAACAGATTTTTTTTTTATCATATCCTCAGCTTTTTTCCGAGTCTGTTTGGTTTTTTGTGGTGAATAATGACCAGACTTTTGCATTGTGACCTATCTTGCTCAGTCATATCCAATCATCCCTGTATACCCAGAGGTCTTAAATATTGTTGTCACCTATAAAGGTGAGGAAGAAATGTGGATTATAAAGGCATCATGGGAGTTGGAAGGAACCTTAGGGCAAACCATAGTCTCACGTCTCAAATCATTTTTGACTTGTGTATTTTCTGGGACATCCCTGAGTGTTGTTATGGAAACAAAGTGAGATGATGTCAAACAATCATACTTAGTAAAGTGATCATTAAGTTTGTACCCTAGTCTGAGAGCTAGAAGTTAGGTCCTACTTCTGATTCTATTGTTAACTCATTGCCCAATCTGGTATGGACCCTCTGCTGCTACTTCACCTTCTTTCATGTGAACCAATGATAGACCTTTCTTGAGTAGAGCCTTTCCTGGGGACATTAAGATTTCTATCTGCAAAGGGTTATAACCCCCAGCAGTAAAAGTTGTGGTCATTGCGTTTAAAGAGGGTAGTTGAACTCGCAGATAAGGTATACATTCAATTAAGCCCAATAATCTTGTCATAGAAAAGGTGGAGAAAATCAGGTCGAATGCTATATAGACTAATAGATGAAGAGCTAGAAGAGTCAGAGTCCAACTCACTCAATTTTCCAGATAAGGAAATAATTGAGGCCTTGAAATTGGAGCTAATTCAAGCTCACACAGACACCAAGTAACAGAGATAAGATCTAAACCCAGATCCTTGGACCCTCAAGCCAGCAGTCTTTCCTCTGTATCATATTGGATTCAGGGGTAACTAAATGAATGCTTCTAACAAGGATTTGACAATACATTGCCATCAAGCTGAAAGGTATTTAGTGGCACACCATAGGACTCTGCTCTTGACCCTATCTTGTTTGACATTTCTTACTACCAACTTAAAGACATGAAGGGGTGGTCATCAAAATTTTAGATTTATACAAAAAAGTAAAATAATATATAATCTGAATGACAGAAACAAGATTCTTAAAGATGTGAAGAGGCTGGGATGCTAGGACAAGACTAACAGGATGAAATTTGACAGGGATAAATATAAAGTCCTGAATTGGGGGTAAAAAGTTCAACTAATGTGGCATAGTGGAAAGAGCATTGGTCTCAGAGTTGGAAGCCCCATTCTAGTACTATATGTGGCCTTGGTAAAGTTAAAGTCCATCATTTAGCTTTAGTCTCTTCATCTGTAAAATGAAGCAAAGTGAATGATTTATAAGGTACCTTCTAGTCCTAACAAACTACAGTTCTGTGGGTCCAGGTGACATCTTTACAGTTATACAATTGATCAAAAAATAAAGACAATACAAGATCCCTCTGTGTCTATTGTTCATGAACTATGAAAAAAATTGATTCTAAAGAGCACAACATCACCTCAAATGCCTTTGGTACATGTATCAAAATCATAAGAATGCTTGAAATATAGAACTACAGAGCTAACTTTATTTAAAGTTCCTGTTGTTCCGTTGGTTCAGCCATGTCTGATTCTCTGTGACCCCATTTGAGGTTTTCTTGGCAAAGAGACTGGAGTGGTTTGCCATTTTCTTCTCCAACTCATTTTACAGATGAGGAAACTGAGGTAAAGAGGGTGAAGTGACTTACCCAGGGTCATGCAACTAGGAAGTATCAGAAGCCTGATTTCAACCCAGGTCTTCCTGACTCCAGGCCTGGCATTCTATTCACTGTATCAGTTAGCTGCCAGGCAATGTTGTTTAATGACCCTCACATTATTAATATACATTGAAACACAAGAGATTTTGTACCCCCAAAAAGTTTTTGCCACTGTCTGGATAATAACCAGGACAGAGTCTCAGTGGATGGGAGATTCCCTACAAATGCTAAGATCCTTTAGACCATTTTTCTTGCAGGTGACTGACTGTGTGCCAATTACATCAAGCTCTGGATCATTGCAGGGTCTCTTAAACCAGAAATATAATGATCCAAGAGATTATACTAACTATCCGAAATGGAAAAAAAAAACCAAGTGGATGAAGAATGCCTATTGTAAAGGCATGTTAAAGCATATGCTTGGCATAGCATCATAAATTTATGACTTAAGACCTATTATCTTAGAGGCACATTGGTCTCAGCTCTCCCTCTACCACAATTTTACAGATGAAGAATTCAGGTCAAAAGAGTTGATGTGACTTGCCCAAGGCTTGGTAGGGAATAAATGATATAGAAAGGAATTTGACCCAGGTCCCTAGCTCCAAATCCAGGGATCTTTCCACTAGGTCTTGCAGTTGGATGACCACCCCAAGGGACTGGTCTATTAGTACATACATCTTGGACAGACATTAATACCTATATCTTGGGTACATATGGAAGATATATGAGATAATAGATGAGGAGCTAGAAAGGATCTTCATGGTCAGAGAGTCTAACTCACTCATTTTCCATATAAGGAAACTGAGGTCCAGAAATTGGACCTAGCTCAAGATCACATAAGCATTAAGTAACAGAAATAGGATCTGAACAAAGCAAACATGAGAACGAGAGTAGACTGGATTGCCTTTGAGAAATTTAAGCTTCTCCCTGAAACAAAGGCCCAATATATTTAATGCTATTTTTTTCAGTGATGATGTAAGATATGGAATATTACTAGCATGTTAGATGGACCTTCTGTGGAAGACTAAAGGAAGGATACAGCCAAAAGTCACACAAGATGAGAGAGTACAGAGACGGCTTGCAATTTCTGTAATTTAATTGAATAGAGTACTCATATCAATGAGACTGCAGCTCTAGGGAAATAGTGAAGTATGAATCTATGGAGACTTCTTGTTTCCATCACAATTCAATTCATCAAACTTTGATTAAATGCCTACTATATGCAAGGCATTTAATATCACCATCCCTGAGGACTCTTCCTCTGATTGGACAGCTCCTCTCAGAATCTTCATTTAGGGACATCAACCAGGCCAGCCGTGTCTCATTCCTCTCCTGGCTGGACTTAGCACTTGTATCATGCACCTGAGCCTGATCCTTTTGACCAACTCTACCTTTTCATCTTCCTTTTATGTGGTGTGGCTCTTTCCCACTGATTACTAAGTTCATTGGTGGGAAAATATAAGTACATTTATAAGTGCTTTGTGATATTTTTGTTATTTATTCATTTGCCTAAATATATACATATATGTATATATATAGTCTATGTGTATGTATGTATAGGCACATATATATATGTGTGTGTGTGTATATATATATATATATATATATATATATATATATATACATATGTGATATTGTTGTTTATTTGGCTTTACTAAGTATAGTGACTATGTCTAAGATCTAAAAGTATCATTAATGTGAGAGGCTGATTATGTAAATACAAATCTATTGGTGGGAGCTCAAGAGACAAAATAATGAATAGCATAAGTGGATTTCCCCTCAACAGGGTTACACCAAGAACCTTGGGAATAATTACGAAAGAAGTTGAGGGTAACCAGATCCTCCTCTGGGAACCTACACCTTTGAATGTGAGAGAATGTTAGAGGGAGCAAGTTAGCCCAGAGAGTAAGTATCCATAGGGCCAAGTGAGAGATGTGAGGTGCTACATAATGTGTGGCTACTCTGTGTACCATTATATAAGCAAAAAACATCTGGATTTAAATTGCACCACTGTGAAGATGAGCACTACAGCCTTTCACTGAAGAGAGAGCTCATCAAGATGGAGACATGAAGACTAATCATAGGTCTGGATAAAACAGTTAAGACAAATGGTCTCTAGTCCCCTCCCCATTGTCTCCTGACTCTTTTTGCTGTTGTATACTACAGTCATCCTGATCTATAACTTGTCACTGGATCCACATGGCTCTGGAGGAGACAGTGAGGCTGGTGACTTTGCACAGTCCTCCCTCACTTAAATCCAATTCACTTGCATATCATAACATCACCTCCCTGATGTCATGGTTCTCTTTGATAATGAAGGACAAACAACAACCTCAGCCACAACCATGATGACCATAAACCCCACCTAAATACCTACTTTGTGCATCGGACTCTGCTTTCATGTTTAGTGGCACAGTAGAAATGCTTACTGCATAGACATCCATTTACAGAACATTTAATGTTGGTGAATAGGAAGAAGAGAATGGTCATGTCAATGAAATTAACTATGTGAACTCTAGAAGCAGCCTTCTTTCCTCATAAGGAATGTAATAACTACATTTTACTGTTTGGAGGAGGAGATACCCAATATGTATATAGATTAGAAGATGTAGAAAGCAGTATAAACTATTACCCATGACTCAGAGTATTTAAGCTTTGGACTTAGCGGACCAGTTCTAATCTGGAGGGCATCTCAAAAAACATCATTCTTTGGCTCATTTTGCCTCATCCTGGAGTCAACTCTGATAAATCTCAGAATGTAACAAATGTTTATCTCATGTATAGGTCGTCACAAATATGAGTTAAAAGATACCCAAGTATTGCTGTACTAGCATACAAGATTTCAATATGTATGTAATACAGGACAATTTTAATTTCTTCGTCAGAAAATGCAAAAACAACAGAGCATTTGGAAGTGAACTTGATGGGGTGAATGATTTGTAGGAACTGCTTGAAGTTTGGACCCACACCTTGCAGTGACCAAGATAGTAGAGAGTAGAGTGGGCTCCTAGTTTGGGGGATGTATTTGTGAATATTTAAGAAAAGGATGCGTACTTAGCCGTAGTATGGGAATATATTGAAACCCATGCCATCCTTCACTGCATATGGTTTCTTGGTTGCCTACAACTCAATGCTATGCTGGGCCAAGATCACTGGCACCTCATCAGGCTGGAAACAGGATATGGACTCTTGTTCCTGGTCCTCTTGTGGCTTACTCTTCTGATCTTTTGGAGCTCACAGATATCTCCAATATTTCATCTAAGACTGGACAAGAATCTCCAATATTTCACCTAAGAATGAAATGGAATGGGGACAGAAATAATGGCTAGGCCATATGTTCATGACTTCCTAGTGACCTGGGTAAGGAGATAAAATCTTAAGACTGCTTTTCCTCACCTAGGAGCTTGCAACATTTGATCCTTCACACTAAAACACAACCATAAAGAAAGAGGTCAGTTTGGCCAGTTAGTGCCTTTCATAGGCACAACCACTTCCAGATCTGCAGCTAATTAAAAGAACTTTCATCACAGTGTACATAGAATACCTGTGTATGCTTAGACATAGACAGCTAGGACCTCTATCATGTGTACTGGGAAACCAATGTCCCCATGGGTATTGAATCAAGCAGAATAAAGAAAGTATAGCCCTAAGGACTGGGCTTTCATTGACCAAGTCCTCTATTACATGTATTATGTCATCTGATCTTCCCAACAGTCTTCTGATGTAGGTAGTCACACTGACAGCCAGTCACGGAACCAAGAATTGGAATTTCCTTGGTCCAAATTTGACAGTCTTTCTTATATGCTGAAAGATATATTTCCATGTAATTGTAGTCTTCATTAAGCCCAGTATATGGGGGCAGCTAGGTGGCACAGTGGATAGAGTGCTGGGCCTAGAGTTAGGAAGACTTGAGTTCAAATCAGGCCTCAGATGCTCACTAGATGTGTGATCCTGAGCAAGTCACTTAGCCTTTTTTCCCTCAGTTTCCTCATCTGTAAAATGACATGGAGAAGGAAATGGCAAACCACTCCAATATCTTTACAAAGAAAATTCCAAATGGGATCCCAGAGTCAGACACGACAGAAATGACTGAACAATACTTGTATGAGATTGCCCTGTCTCAGAATTGTATTCAACTTATTGTTTATCTCTCATTCTCCAAATTCAAGAGAACTCAGAAATAGTTGAGTCACTTGATACAGAAGATAGTGTGGAATTCCAGGATCAAGTTGTCATGTCACTAATTATTACTGATTACCCACTAACAACCATATTTCCCCTGCCAAAGGTACTTGAGAAGTGTTTGCCAATAATGCCATATTCAGGTGCCTGTCTAGACTACAGAAGGAAAGAAGGAAGAAGGTCTACATTCATTCATTCATTCATTCATTCATTCATTTTTTCAACTATCTAAGCTCTATTCTTCTAGGACATGGGCGTATACAGAGAAAAACTAAATAATCCCCTCCCCCTAGGAGTTTCTATTCTATTGGGAAGAGCAATATGTATAAGGAAATTTTTAAAAATCTATACAGAATAACATGGGGGGCAGGGCATTACAGCTGAGGGGATCGAGACAGGCCTGCAGAAGGTAATACTCAAACTGAATCCTTAAGAAAGCTTGGTTTTTCAGGAGGTACAGGGAAAAGGGACATATGCAAGGTGTGGGGGTATAGTCTGCACTTGTGAAGTCTGGATTCATACACAAAGGGCCACACTTGAGGACCTAGAAGGCCACATGTGACCTTGAGGCCACTGGTTGCCAAGAACTCTGTACAAAAGCATGAGGGTGGTGGATGGAAAGTTGTTTATAGGTAACAGCAAACAGGAAGGTAGAGTATGTGAGTATGAGAAATGTGATCAGCCTCAAAAGGTATAGTCTTGCAAACTAACAGTGCTATAGAGTGTTACACATATCTTAGTGGGTAGAAGGATGTGTTAAAAGCCTAGTCATCCCCAGTAAAGGGCTCAGGGGATATCAGAATCCACAAAAGAGAAGTATGTGCACACTACTCAAAGAGCCAGATTGCAGGTCCCACAATCACCCCGTGCAGCGTGGGCTCTATAACTGCCACCTGCCAAGAGAGACGAGGTCCCAGCTCCCAGCACCGTCCAGGACAGAATGTTCTTCACACAGAGACACATGCAAGAATCAGAATGTCAGCTCTTAAGGGTCTCTTCTTAAAGGACATCATTAGAAACCCTGAGTGATGAAGCCCACATAGCTGCTGTGATGTATAATATAGATGGTTATATATAGCCATTTGGGAATGTGTTCAGTGAAGTCATCTATCATTATTTAACTCCTGTTAAGTGCCTGAAGCATGTGCTGGGTCAATGTAGGTATAGTGAATCAGAGAATATTAGAGCTAGAAGAGTCTACAGGCTTGCAGAATTCAATCCAATTTAATAGGCATTCTTAAGTGCCTACTATGTAACATAAAACAGGCCAGGGGCCAGATACAAAGACAAAAAGCAAACAGTCCTTAACCTCAAGGAGATTACTTTGAGAAGGGAGGAGGAAGAAGATGGAGACAGCATGTACACAGATAACATATTGTAACTAGATAAAAAATAAGTACACAGTGATTTGGGGGGTTGCTAAGAATTGGGAGTGTCAGGAATAGTCAAATCCCAGAGTTGGAAGTGAATTTATAGGTCCTCTGTCCAACCTGTGTCTTACAAATGAAAAAACAAAACAAAACCTAATGACCAGAGAAGAAAGGTATCTTAACCCATGGCAAGTCATTTAACCTTTCTCAGACTCAGTTTCTAAAATGGGGATTAGGATAGTAGCCCTCTCACAGGGCTCTTGTGATGACAAAATGAAATAACATTTGCAAATACTCATTTTAGATAACTTTTCAAATTTTAAGGTTTATTTAAATGTTAATATAAATGTCAGTTCTCCTCCTCCTCCTCCTCCTCCTCCTCTTCCTCCTCCTCCTCTTCCTATTCCTCCCCTCCTCCTCTTCTCTTCTTCTTCTTCTTTTTCTTCTTCTCTTCCTCCTCTCCTCCTCCTCTTCCTTTTTTTCATCCTTTTCATCCTTCTCCTCTTCCTCCTTCTCTTCTTTTTCCTCTTCCTCTTCCTCTCTTCTCCTCCCTCTTCTTCAACTAGGTGATACAATGGATACACACAATGAGCTTGGAGTCAAGAAGACATGAGGTCAAATCCAGCCTCAGATTCTGGGCAAATCACGTAACCTCAGTTTGCCTCTGTTTCCTCAACTGTAAAATGAGGCTAAAAACAGCACCCACTCCTCAGGGTTGCTGGGGTGACATTTGTGAGGCACTCAGTATAGTTCCTAGCACATGATAGGTGCTATTTAAATGTTTATTCCTTTTTCTTCCATTTTTAATATTATCATTGGCCCAAGATCATACAGTGTTAATGACAGAGTCAGGATTTGAATGAGGGTCTCCTGGCTTCTTACTTTCAAGTGTCAAATTCATTTTCTTAGCTAATTTTTTCAACTCAGTTCAACAAACGTTTATTAAGTGTCTGCTAATTGCCAGATGCTGTGCTGGGGGTAAAAATAGGAGAGAGAAAAACAGTCCTTGGCTTTATGGAGCTTGTAGTCCAACGGGGGAGCTAAACAAAAAGAAGCATCAATGGATATTGTCTGGACACTACTGGACATTGCTGCACCTTGTCAGTGGAGGCCAAACCAAGCATGACGGCTGATGAAAGTGAGGAGTGAGCTCTTGATAATTTCCATTGATCCTATGCCTCAGAGCTTGTGACATTTCCATAATTCTGCAAGCTATTGTCACGATTCCTTCTCACCGTCCTCTATAAAGGAAAGTTTTGGGAGGAGCTGAGTGCTCCATCCTCCAGCCCTCCTATCAGAAGGAAGAGGTGGCTGAGGGAGATGGGAAGGTGTTGAGTTCCTCTGGATGCTGAGGAGATATCAGATGATCAGCTTATCCTGGGAGGGGCATCTTGTCCTAGGGAGTTCAAAGCAAGCAGAGCTGCAGATGGAAAGTGTTTTGTTTTTTTTTTCTTATCTACTTGCCATTTTGTCTTATTTGTCTTTCTCGCAGTTAACCAACAGTATCACTCCCTCCCTTTATGCACCCACTTTACTCCCCCAGACACTTCAATCAGAAGCTGCTCTCAGATCCATGGTTTATACTAAATGACTGATACTATCTTAAAGTATTAAACACACACACACACACACACACACACCAAGAGTGTTAATATTTTTTAAAAAGTTTAAGGCTTTATCTAAAGTATTAGAGCGATAGTTGAACCTGTAGGTAGAAAGTCTTTCCTGATATCACACTGTGCGGGGCAAAGAATCTTAGGCCAATCCTGAATTTTTAAAGCTTCACTTGATCAGGAGAAAAGTGATATTCTGAAGAGTGGTCCTTTTATGGATCCTATGCTCCCCCCCACCATTCCTGCCTTCCTGCCATGAATACACTTCCCACTGGGCTAGCTTGTGACTAGGCTATTTGGGGATTTATTCTTTAAAAGCCTTTAAGAAGACAGGTTCCACTGTAGGCCCCCAATGTGCTGGCTAATCTCACCTTCTCCAAGAGATTAAAACCATAAAATGGAATTGTAAATTGTAAATAGAGACTATAGCAAATGATCTCCCCATTCTTTCATCACACCCTGCTTTTACCCTTCCGACTCTGGGTATTTAATTTTTCAGGTGTGTTTCCAGGAATCCCAGCTAAGGATGGAGCCTCTTTCTGAGGCTGGAACAGTGAGTGGATCAGTGGGAAAAGACCCAAGCAGTGAGCATTTGAGGTCCCCTGCTGCCTTAGAACCCTCCTCTACAATAGGGATTCCAGATGGAAACCTGCCAATGCAAGTATCACAGCCAGTTGAAAGAGCTGCTGTTTTTCTATCTCAGATTAGAGTTACAGAACAAAAATAGCAATAGCCGTCACATTCATTCCCCTGAAATTACAAGGGACATCAATCTCCAGACTTCAGACTGTAAGTTGACAATGTCAGGAAACCCTCTTCTTGTCCCCTTCCCTGAATAGAGAAAGTGTGCATCCAGAAAAGTTGGGAGCTCCCCAGTGAAAACAGATTCAGGTTGTTTTCAGCACTCCTAAACCTATCACTCACTGGTGGTGTGACCCTGAACCAGTCATCAGCCCTTTAAGGTTTCTGTTGCTTAGTCTATAAGAGGGAGACAAGAGAAACTCTCACCTGTCTCTTAATAGATGATTGTGAGGAGTTAAGAGGAGGAGTGAGCCAGTGGGAGGTGGAGGAAGTTGCTCAGAAATCCAGATGAGGGGGTGGACAGTTGCAGGAGGCAGCTCTGCTTGTGGAAGAAGAACAGGAGGACGCCCCTGGGATGAGAAAGGACAAGAAGGAAGGGGATACCCTAGTCAATAAACCAAGAGACTCTTTGGCCAAAAGGAAGAGCAAATTTGTTTAAAGAGCTGATAATAGGGGGAGCTAGGTGGCACAGTGAATAGAGGATGGGCCCTGGAGTCAGGAGGACCTAAGTTCAAATATGACCTCAAACACTTGATTACACTTACTAGCTGTGTGACCTTGGGCAAATCACTTAGCCCCAATTGCCTTGCTTTCCCCCCTCCAAAAACAAAAACAAAAACAAAAACAAAAAGAGTTGGTGATAATAATGGGGTGAGTTGAATACGTTCATCAGCGATGGTAAACCTAATTCACAGGGTTCCAAAATCATAGGATTTGAAGAGACCTCTCTCCCCAAAAGCCTTCCATGGCTCCCCACTTTCTAGATAATAAGATCCTTAGACTGGTGTCTTTGGCATCCTTAGCCAGACTACTTTTTCTAACCTTGTCTCCCACTACCCTTTTATTACTCCTTAGGAAAACACCACTTCAGACCAATTTCTCTACTTGACACATTCTCCCCCAAATATGCTTGGTTCATTTCCACCTCCATCCCTTCCCTCCCTTCATCTGCACACCTCCAACCTGTGACAAATAGAATGCCCTCCTTCTCTTTTCAGCCTCTCTACATCTAAACAATCCTTTATAATTTGCCTTCTTCTTGAATTGTGTTCTAACAGCAGCCCACAGTGATCTCTGCTTACTCTAAAGTCCTTGGGCATTTATGATTCTCCCATCATTTATTCAATGCTTGTCATAAAAACAAACGTTTCTAAAAGACTTGTGTGGAAGGGGAGGTAATTTTGTTTTGTTTTGTCAAGATCTGTGATTTCATCAGTGGGAAGAACTCCCAATATGGAAACTCCCTTCACCAAGGCAGACAGGTAAATCTCTAACTTGTAGCTTTAGGGAATTACCTGGGGTGCTGAGAAATGGAAGGATTTGCTCTCAATCACAGTTAGTGGGCATCAGAATCAGGATTCAATCTGTGTCTTTATAATTCCCAAGCCTATTTCTTATTGTTTTCTGATCATGTATGAATGTGAAGTAAGAGACTTCTGCTGTAAGCCGACGGGTGAAAATCAGTCTCATTAGCTTGTGATCATGCCAGACAAATGGCTGACTTCCATTATGCAGCTTGTCACAGCCTCAGCTGTCTGTGTCCTTTCACATGTTCCACCTTTGCTTTCCAGCTCTCCTTTGTGGGTTGTCTTTCTCTCACTGGAATGTAAATTTCTTGAGAGCAAAGACTACATTACTTTCTGACATATGTATGCCCAGCAGTTTAGCATAGTGTCTGGCACAGTTGTTGTTCCATTGTTTTCAGTCACGTCTGACTCTTTATGACCCCATTTGGGGTTTCCTTGGCAAAGATACTGGAGTGGTTTTGCCATTTCCTTCTCCAGCTCATTTTACATATGGGGAAACTGAGGCAAACAGGTTAAGTGACTTGTCTAGGGTCACACAGCTATTAAATGTCTGAGGAAAATGAGCCTGTCTTACTCCAGACTCAGTACTCTATCCACTGTGCCACCTAATTGCCCCATATGGCATGTAAGTGCTTAACAAATTTGTTGTTGTTGTTTTTTCATTCATTCATCCTAAATCAACCTGGAGAAGAAAAAAAAATGATAGAAGGCAAGTTGGTACTAGTGGTAAGTATGCTAATTGTGGAGTCAGAGTCTACCTACCAGAATCCTACCTCTGATGCTTATTCTGTGTCACCTCCCTGGTCCTTGGTCTCCTCATCTGGAAAATTAGGGGGTTAGTCTAAGTGGTTTCTTCTAACTATAACTCCGTGCTCCCATAAATATCAACCTCTGCCAAAAGAAAAACAAAATGATATCAGAGCAAACCAACATATTCATCAGAGTAATAGGGAAGGGATTTGCTAGCAGCTATAAAAAACCCAATATATTTTAGCCATCTAAATGTCAATTTTTTTTGTTACATCAGTGTTAGCTTGAAGTCCCCTCAGGAAATCATGAGTTTCACAGTATGTGCTTTGGGTTCCCTAGGGAAGGGGTGGGTTTAAACAAGGAAATGGACAGCATTGGTTCTGATATGCGCAGACCTCTTGAAGATCTCTGGTGTGTCAGCATTAAATGGAGCAAACTCCAGTCTGTTTCAAGTCTTAGCAGAGTATTACAAGTAGAGGTCTGGGATTCATTACCTCAACACCACGACATTCCAAGGAAATAGCAGCCAATGGTAACCAGGAGCATGGAAGAAGCCTTGAACTTTCTCCCTTGAGTGGATCCAGAGAAACTTGACTATGGATTCTCTGGTACCAAAGGGATGGGCAGAACATCTGAGGAAGAAATTTGGTTGGTGGGTTGATGTATTTTCACTGCATTGGTGGGACACTTGCTGGAGATGTCACAGAGTACCCTTCAAAACTCTCCAACTTTTTAAATCAGAGGTTCTTAACGTCTAAGGAAGCTGATAGACCCCTTCTCAGAATAGTATCTTTGAATACATCAAAATAGAGAATTACAAAGGAAACCAATTATATTGAAATACAGTTATCAGTAGGTTGTTTTTTTTTTTAATTCATGGATAACAGCTAAGAATTCCTGTTAGAGCTTAGTCACAGAAGCTGAGATGAAAGACATTAGGAACAAATTGAAAGAACTGTTAATCAATGGCTTTTTATGGAGTGCTATAATGCATAGTCCTTTACCCCTTGCAGTGATATGGAAGATGGTATTGTCAGAGAATCATAGTTATTCATTGGTTCAGAACATAAGCTCCTTGAGAAGGACTGGATATTTGATTTTTTGTCTTCATATCAGCAGAGCCTGGCATAGTGTCTGACCTGTGCTTAATAATTGCTTAGTAATTGATTGTGCTTTGAAATCTCTGAAAATGGAAAGGATATGAAGACTTAGAACCAGTACATCTTTAGCTGAATGAGGTCTACTGCCTCTAGCTATGGTCCCAGGTCAAATGAGCTCAGACAGGAACAAATAATGATAGGATATTTGAGTTCACTGTCAGGAATTCCAACAAAGGGTCAGAGTTCTACTTCAAGACGTCTTGGTGTCCAGGGAAAACATAAGAGTGCAGATGACTGGAAAACTATCCTATGCCAAAGAGATGAAATACTTGACAATCCAATCTACACAGCAGCCTCAGAGAAGAGTTGAGGTCCTGAAAAGACAATAATCACAATTATCTATTGCCCATAGGCAAGTTCTTTGGAGACCCCGATGATCATGGGAATATGAGTGATGAAAAGTCTGCCAAGCAAGCTTCAAGAACTCAACTATACCAGTTACTGTTGAACTGTTAGAGTTACAATTAATGGTATCTATGGAAAGGATCCAAATTCTGACTCATGAAGAAGAAATTACATTTGCAAGGTCAAGGAAGTCAAGTAAGACTGGCCCTGAACTAAGGGGCACCTCTACTCAGATAGCAGAAGGGAAGAAATACAGAGGGTCCCTCTTTCCTTGCTAATAGCAATACTTTAGCTGTGCATGCCCCAAGGAAACAGAAACCACATATGGTTCCTGACAAAATAAACACTGGAAATCACAGGATTGAAGTCAACAAAATCAAAACTGAATTCAATATCTATCTCCCCAAAGCCACCACTGTTCTCAACATCTCTATTTCCATCAAGGGCAATTCCAGTTACTCAAATTCCCAATCACAGGGTCATCCTTAACTTCTCATTCTTGCTCACCCTACATATGCATTCATTTGCCAGATGTCATTTCTACCTCCATAACATTTCTCTCATCTGTCCCTTCCTCCACTCACACAGTCAACACCCTAGTTCAGGACCATGTCACTTCTCCCCTGAATTATTGTCATATCCTCCTAATTGTCCTCAAGACTGTTCCCAATTCATCCTCCACACAGCTGCCAAAGAGATTTTACTAAATCACAAGTGTGACCATGGCATTTCCCTACTCAGTAAGCTCCAAAGACTCCCTATGATTTCTAAAATCAGCTATAAACTAGTCTGGCATCTAAAGTCTGTCACAATTTGGCCCCACATTTCCAGGTTTACACATTGCTCCCCTCCATGCACAGTGCCACCCAGGCAATCTGGCCCTTTTAATATTCCTCTTTCATGACGTATAACCTCTGCCCCTTTACTTTTCCTCACACCCAGAATATTCTCTCTCTCATTTTCTTCAAATCTCAGCCTAAGTACCACCTTCCACATGAAACCTTTCTGGAGCTAATTGAATTATCTTCTTTTCTACAACTATAATATAAGGTATTTCATGAATAAATATAAGGTATTTCATAAAATCAATGTAAGAGACATCCGCAACATTCATCTCTTCTACTGCTATGCAGAGGGCCTAGGTAGAAATGGGATAAAGAAGTTATTTAATTTATTTTATTTTTAATTTATAGAATAAAGCATTTTTACAACATACTATAATAAAAAAAAAAGATGATTACACATGAAACTGCAAATCTACTATGTACAACTGGTTATTCCTGTTAAATATACAACAAAGTTAGCATGTAAATTTCTTTTTTCCTTTTTTGTCTTCCTCCTCCCCCACTCTAGAGATGGGGACCATTAAACATCAATAAGTATACATACATACATACACATATATATGTATATATACACACACATGCACATATAAATACACACATGCATACACACACATATATAATTATTCTATACATCTATCTATCAGTTCTTTTTCTGGATACAGATAGCATCTTTCTTCATATGTCCTTTATAGTTAATTTCTGTATTCATAATATTCAGAATGACTTTTTCACTCAAAGTCATTCTTAAAACAATATTATTGTTATTGTATAAAATGTTCTCTTGTTTCTACTCATTTCACTCTTCATTATTTTGTTCAAGTCTCTCCATGTTTTTCTAAGATCATTGACCTCATCATTTCTTATAGCACAATAATATTCCATCACAATTATATGCTACAATTTGTTCATCGGTTCCCTAGTTGACAAAGAAAAAGAAGTTCTTTCCAACAACAATGTCTCTGGTCTCCACTTAAATCAATGTGAGATGTGAGGCTGTTGGAGCTGGTGACCTTTGCCGTATTTCCCACCAGTAACCAAAATTGATGTACTTCTTACACTTTTCTCCAGTAAAGAATTTGCATTCCTGTCAAATTACACCTAGCTCACATGTATAGTTTATGAGTACACATCATAAACATTCATCAATCATGCTATACTATAAACTTGACTAATTACCCACACATATATAGGTAACATAGTTTACACACCTAGTAATTGTCTGAGGGAGGATTTAAATCCAGGTCATCCTGACTCTAAGTCTAGCTCTATCCACTGAGTAATACTGCCTATGATGTCAGTATTACATGAATTTTCTCTGGAACCAAATCTATCTATCTATCTATCTATCTATCTGTCTGTCTGTCTGTCTGTCTGTCTGCCTGCCTGCCTGTCTATTTATCTATCTATCTATATAGTTTCCTTTTAGCTTTGTATCTTCAGTTTCTAGTAAATAGTAGGCACTTAATAAATTCTTAGTGATTAATCATAGATTTTACAGTCTAAGAGTCCTCACAGGCCACCAAGTCCAGTCCCCTATATTTCTAAATAAGGATCTGAGATCCTTAGAGTTTAAATGATTATACAAGGATTCAATCCCAAGCCCTGACGTCAGACCCATCACACTTTCTATAGTACTATACTACCTCCTATAGTGATGATCAACCTGAATCATCCTTGAGAACTTAAGGCTGGTGGGCCTTTGGGTAAAAAAGACTGCAGTTGTCTTCTAACTGTAGAATTGCCAGCACTATTTGGCCAGTAAACTGACTGACTTAGGATGCTTCAGGAGCAGTGGGAGAAGAGGTTAATGAGTACTTCACAGGTAACTACAACATGTGATGCTATATATTGTATATAACATGTTCGGTTTGCAGCATTTCTTTTGCTATATTTTGCATATTTGCTATATGTACTATTGCTATTTATATATGTACTTTGCATTACATATGACCTCTGCATTTATTACTGTATGCCATTCTAATGTTCAGTACTATGTTTTATGTAAGACCTGTGTTTGATCTACAATGAATGTCTTTCTTTTCTGTATACTGCTTTATGTGATATACTTTCTGTTTCTACATGTTCCTATTGTTGCCACATGTAATTCTAATGTAGGTAATATCTTACTTGGAGTGAGAGAGAGAGAGAGAGAGAGAGAGAGAGAGAGAGAGAGTGAGAGAGAGAGAGAAAGGTATGCATGGGTGATTAGCTGAACGGCAACAGGAGCAGTAGCTTGAAGGAGATATCCAGTAGAGATATGAGATGTTTGCTAGAAAATAGTTTTGCACGGAGAATAGAGAAGAGAGACCCCAGCTTGGTAGAGAAGTCAGAAAGCTTGATGACATTGCCAGAGGAGATTATCAGTGGCTCAGTAGTCTTGAAAGCACAAGTTTCACTGTCCAGGTATGTATTTTAGTCACTTCTCCCTATTTTTATGTCCTTTGACCATATGAGTTACCCCCATATGCACCATTCCATGCATACTATTTATCTACTTCTCCATGAATATGCTTCTGTTTTCTCAAGCTACATAGGTACCCTATTTGTACTCCTTTCAGCAATGTAAAATGGTAACTTGTGAATTAATCTATTTCTTTGTGTATTGCAAAGGAGAAATCTCTTTTTCCACTTATTTTGTTATACTGTTTAATTGGGTATCTTTTGTTTTGAATAAACATGTCTCCTTGTTGGCCTAGTAACAGTAAACACATCAATAGGGGCTTGTGAACTGTGTTTTTAATGAGATACTGCTCCACAAAATGTCTCAAACCTGGGGTTGTTTTCTGGTATCCCATGTATTAAGATGGCTCCTGGATTCTATTTTAATAAGGGAAAGCACAGTGTCAGGTGAACACTTGTGCTTATAAATGCAAGATGGAAATTTAGCTTTTGATTACAAGGGTTTTCTTCCTTTGAAAATTCCATGACACTTACGTGAACTAGTGCAAAGTGAAGCAAACAGAATCAGGAAAACAAGATAATTTAAATGAAAAGAGCAACAACAAGAACAAAAGAAACTGAATATTGTATAATTATAATGATCAAAATTGGCCCTAAAGAAAATGAGGAGAAAACACATCTCTTTTTTCTTCTTTACAAGACTATGGGTATAAAATATTACACATACTAACAGACTTGACTGAAGTATTGATTAGTTTTGCTAAACTGCTTTCTTTCCCTCCCTTTTTTCCTTTTTATTTCTATGTGATAAAGGATGGCTGTTTAAGTGGGAGAAGAGAGAAGGATATAATTAGAAATAAGTGTAATATAAAAGCAAAAAATGTTACATTAAAATTTTAATATAAAAATAAGTTCCACTACATTGTGCTTCCTCCAAAACACAATAGGACTTTGTGGCTAATTATTTCATGTGTTAGTTTTATTTTACCAATTTGAATTTAAACTCCTAAGGGATAGATCCCCTATTATAGGGCAAGAGAGGGGGTGGATGAACTTCCCCTTCCAAATCAGTCGTTGTAGTTACAGAAGGCCCAGAATGTAATCACAAAGTATTAATGAGATGTTAAACTAACTGTAAAAGAAGTGTCTGTTCCATGACCCTTATATGAGATGCAAATACCTCTCTGATTAAGTCAAGAAGGGAATAATGTAATAGATTGAGAAACCAAATTAGTCATATCCCTAGGGGGCCTTAAATAGCTATCAGAGAACCTCAACACAGTCAAGAAGTTATAGTGTGAGACCCCTAATTGGAATGGAAAAGACAGAGAAGGGCTCTATCTCTGCCTCCTCCCTACTGACCATGTAGCTATGAAGGGAAGCTAATGTACCAGTAGAAGCCCTGAATCCAGTGAGACCCAGAGACAAACACTCCATATAGACACAAATATAGCAAAGATAGTCATGTCCAAGGAGCCTGATCCCTAGCAATCAAGAGTCAAGTTATGGAGAGGAACAGACCCCGGGAACCCAGCATGAGAATTCTGTAAAGAAAGGATGGACTTTTGAGTTTCATAATATTGAGTTGTGATTTTCTTTTTCTATACATGTATTCTACATGAGTGTGCCACTACCACTGCTCTCCAAATGTAAACCCACTCTTCCGATGGACACTGTCTTTATTTGTAGGAGAGCATTCCACAGACTTGTGGGAGAACATTTTATAACTACTGCTTTTGTAATTTCATCTTAATAAAATGTCTTTTCTAAGAACTAATCAAGCCTACTGGTTTATTGTTAATGGAAAACATACTAGTAGGGGCTCACAAGATAACTATAGTTTTAGAAGTGCATACTCATAAGGCCATCCCTAGAATGTGAGAATGGCCACTCCTCTGGGAACCCAAGTCATGAATGCAAATGCAAGTTGGTGTAATAGTTCAGAGGGGGTATGTTATAATAGCACATATATAAACCTTTACAAAGTCACTTTTAGATTTTGTCCCTTGAAGTTTTCTGAAAAGAGAAGCAGCTTTTATAAGTAGAACAGACAAGCTAGTCTTTAAGTCATGGAGCATCAGAAAGAATGTCAAAAGGTAATGTCAATGACAAATAATGCTGTTTGTTTATGTTTGCATTTTTGCAACTTATTGATCGTATTTTTTCCATTTTTATGGGAGGATATCAATTTAGGTACGGGTGGATTGGTGGGAGAAAGGAATCTATCTGAATTCTGATAAGAAGGACAAAACAATCCTCATCTGTTTAATCTTAAGTGCTTCATAAAATGTGGCTTTTTATATAGACTAACTCTATAAGAAGACCTTATTACTTGTGACCAGATCTCAGTATTTGCTGTTAAGAATAGATATCAGTAGACTTGGCTCTTCTCAGCAATCCAATGATCCAAGACAATTCCAAAAGACTCATGATGGAAAATACTATCCACATCCAGAGAAAGAACTATGGAGTGTGAATGCAGATTGAGGCATACTATTTTCACTTTTTTTTGCTTTTTCTTTCTCATGGTTTTTTTCTTTTGTCCTTATTCTTTTACAACATGACTAATGTGGAAATATGTTAACATGATTGTACGTGTATAATCTACATCAGATTGCTTGTTGCCTTGGGGAGGGAGGAGGAAAGGAAAGGAGGAAAGGAGAAAAATTTGGAACTCAAAATTTTACAAAAAAGGATGTTGAAACTATCTTTACTATATAATTGGAAAAAATAAAATACTATTAAGTGAAAAAAAAAGAATAGATATCAGTGATTAATGCCATGGCAGCAGAATGATCGCATTAGTATTGAGTATGTGGATATAGAACAAAGAACACAAAATATTTGAAGTGAGGAAGACACTAGAGACCATCTGGTCTAATCTCTTTTTACGTATGAACTCCAGGGAACTGAGAGTGAGAGGTTTTACAACTTTCTCAAGGTCACACAGCAAATTTATTAGTCCATGGTAGAGCTGGGGCTTTAGTCACCATAGAGCAAGGCAAGATTGTCACTTTGCAGATATTCAGCTTTGTCTGGAGAGCCAGGGATTCAGAACAGTGGGTATAATCATCATGTCAGTACGTCCTATGATTCTTATTTTCAAGTCTCATTGAATAGGGTGATCCATCACTTCTAATGCCCATAAGGCCACAATGTGGGAATCCTCAATGCCATTTATAAAGAAGTGAGATAATACATTTCCTTTTTGAGATACTGCTCTATGAAATATAAGTGAAGGACCAGAGATCACTAACAGGATTGAGATGGAGGGAGGCAGTGGGAATCCTTGATTGGTTGATTGACTGATTACATTTTGAATAGAGCATTTAGTTTGAAAGGCTTTAATGTGCTAAGCATATAACTTAGAACCACCATATAAAAATATTTTAATACTTAGCAACCACTTGAATTGCTTGAGCCCTTTTAATGGCTGCAGACAAAATCCCCCATGAAATTATGAATAATGTACAAAAGCAACATAGGTGCGAAGAAATGACATACAAGGTGGTTACTTTGTATTTGACAGATACATTATGCCTATATAATTGCATGGTTTAAGGAGAGATTCCAAGGAGGAAAGAGGTGAAATTTCAAAGAAATCATAATTGTACCTAAGGCAAAAATCAGCTAGAGGGGAAGCAACTAGATGTGGGGGATGGGAGTGGGGGTGGGGGTAAGGAGATAGAGCATTGGACCTGGAGTCAGGAACACTTGATTTCAAATTTGACCTCTAATACTTATTAGCTGTGGGATCTTGGATAAATCACTTAACCCCTATTTACCTCAGTTTCCTCAACTATAAAATGAGGAGAATAGCACCTACCTCCCCAGGCTATTGTAATAATTAAATGAAATAATATTCATAAAACACTTAGTACAGTGCCTGGCATAAGTACTTGCTTAATAAATGTTTTCTTTCTTTTTTCCCTTCCTTCCTTACTAATATCCTTCTTTCCTCACTTTTTCCTTCTTTCCTTTTTTTCTTCCTTTGTATCTTCTTTCTTTCCTTCCTTTTTTCCCTTTTTCTTTCTTTCCTTCCCTCCCTCTTTCCTTCCTTCCTCCCTCCCTCCCTTATTTCCTTCCTTTCCTCCCTCCTTCTTCCCTTGCTCTCTTCCTCCCTTCCTCCTCTCTTCCCTTCCTTCCTTCTTTCCTTCTTTTCTTCCTTCCTTCCTTCCTTTCTTCTTTTCTTTCTTCCTTCCTTCCTTCCTGCAGCACAGAGGACAATCTCAATCTATCCGGCTAGGAGACAAAGCAGCACCCTTATTCCCTCTCCTGGAAGTTAGGGGGAAATGAGGAAGGGGACACAGGAAAGGAATAGTACAGTGACAAGTGATTAGTAGTGGCAACTCAGGGTGGCCGCATATTACTTCCAGACTACCATGAGGCAAGACACAGGACAGCAGTCACCAAGTATGCCTCCCATAATCTGGCACTCTGGAGAAAAACTCTGTTTGCCTCACATGGGTTATAGCTCTAATTTCAAACAACTCAGCTTAAGTAAAGGTGGTGTCTTACATAAATCAGATCCAGGATCTTAACATCAGTGAGCTTCTAGTAGATGAAAGCCCTAAGGAAAGGGTTCGAAGGATATCTCCCTAGTGACAGTTTCCAGTGCTTCTCAGGGTTTTTCACCTATGAACTGCCATGATGTCAGTCTTCAGAAAGGAGGAAATTAAAGAGAACTAAAAGGAAAAAAAATCATAACTGGCCAGGGTCTCCATTCCTGGTTGATAAGATGCAGGCTCTGAGAACCCCCTTGAGCTGTTCTTGAATCTTTGAGGTACAGGCTCTGGGAAATCCCCTGAACTCTGACTGAATCTTCCCACTTGATGAGGCATTTGCAGAGGCCATAAGCTTTTCACTGTGGCTCTGCCCAGACCTCTGTTACTAGCCTAGCTCTCCATTGTACATCTACTTCCCACCCTTGAGCCTATCAAAATATTAATCCACCCTTGAACTGGCCTAGCCCACCATTATCTGTTGGCTCCAGGCAGCCTCCAACAACTTCCCACCCTTAATCACTCATTGACCTCATTGATTCCTCCTGAAGACCCTCCCCAAACTCTTCCTCCAGACCACCCCTAGATTCCTCTCACAACCTTTCTGTATATAAGATACCTTCTTGCCCCCATGTATGTGAGAGCACCATAGAATGACCTAGCATAGACTTGTTCTGGCCTGCTTGCCCAATGCAAGCCTTACAGATACCTAGGCTCCTTAAAAGTATACCCAATATGGCAAACTTTTAATGAACTTTTAACAAATTTTGTTTTTCTTTGTCTGAGAAAAGACTTGAGTCAAATTCATTTGGCAGGACCCAGTGTGTTGGTATTTTGGGGTCTCCAGAGCAACCCTAATGCTAACCACATCACTGGTCAGTTTGGGAAACCAGGTCTTTGTTGAATAAAGAAGGTACTTATTATGTTTAACCTGTACTACTGGTGCAAGCCTCAATGTCTGACCCAGTTTGGGGACCTAGAACTCTTTTGGCACATGGAGCTAATTAGTCTAACTAAGTGTGTTAGTTGTGTTAGACTCCTGCAGCTACTTCTTTTGCTGCATCAGACCCATGCCTATATTCATCCTTTCCTACAAGAGGATTTAGCACAAATTTCCATCCTTGCTACTCTCTCTCTTTTTCTCTCTCTCTCTCTCTCTCTCTCTCTCTTTCTCTTTCTCTCTCTCTGAGGTTAGTGACAGTTTCATTTTTGTCTTTATGTCTCTAGTGGCTAGCCCAGTGCCTGGTTTCTAGTAGATGCCTAATAAATAATTGTTGAATTCATTCAGTTACTTCATTTGAAACCAAAAGTCAGTAACTGAAAGTGACAAGGTTTATTTTCCCTTCCTTCCTTCCTCATGGTCTCAATCCTCTGCTTTATACCAAGTCAACAAATGAGCTTGCTAATTGCCTGCACTCCAAACTCAACCTCAGATCAGTATTTGCTTTGATTTGCACATCAATACCATTAAGGAAGACTCCTGGATGAGAATTTAGCAAATGAGTCTGCTTCTTAGGAAAGTTAGGAAAAAGGGAGCTTTAGCTATTTCAGGTAAAAGAAATTGCAGAGCTCTCTTAGTCATTAGTGACTCATAGGCACATACCAAAGAGATGCTACCCCATGGGTAGAAAGACATATTTCTTTTTTTTTTCTTTTGCTACCATTCCTTTCCCTATTCTATTAATTTGGGCAATCCCCCCTGGCCCATTCTCTTCTCTTATATCACCTAGACAGGGGAAACTCAATTGAAGCAAAGCCAAAATATGAAAATCTAGATTTATACTAAATAGAAATTAAGGTTAAGTTAAATATAATTATAATTCACCTTACCAAAAGAGTCACTATAGGCTTCTTGTAGATCTAAGAAATTACTCACTTTATAGAGTCACTATAGGTTTCCTTCAGATAAATGGATCCACTTCTCTCATTCTCTACTGAACCACCTACAATCTGATTTCCAATCTCATCATTCAACTAGCTTCAGGCCCTCATCTCCTCTAGCCTGGACTATTGCTATGTGCTCCTGATTGGTCACTTCAGGTTCACTATAACCTCCCAGATCAAATATAATCTCCTTCGAGTGGCATTTAAATCTCTATCCAACCTGATACTTTCCTTGACACCGTTCCCATTTTTTTACATATTAGTACCGTCCATGCACTTTTACCATCTTGTCATACTGATGTACTTGTTCCTCACAGATAATACTACAGTGGCTCACTAATCATTATACTAGCTCCTCCACTGACTAAATTTTGCCTAGTCAGTATTTCCTCTCACCAACTGATGACATGTCCTTTATGCCAAACTTTCAACCTCATTTTTCTTCAATTCTTAAGTAAGAATGGCTGTAAACTGCTCACCCCCACCCCACTTAGACCCACCACCTTTATCTGATGAGAACATTTTTGATTGAATCAATCAAAGGTGTGAACTCAGTGTGAACAAAGTCTGGAACATCTGCTTATCAATCAATGCCATTTAGACTAAGTGCACAGTAAATCTGTTAGAATCCATTGAGAGACTTGGTCATAAACCTTCTGGACTTTATAAATCCAACATGCTCATTGGGAATGGGAAACTCAAGCATCTGTCAGCTTAATGGAGGAATCTTCTAGCCAAGCCCCTGAGAAGAAATCATTTGGGTTGGAGAGAGGGGAGGAGAGCCCTTAATCTTGGCCTTAGCCTCCACCCCACCCCTGTCCTTGACTAAAGGAAGAGGACCCTGTGAACTTAAGAGAATAGAAGATTTGGGTTTAACTAGACATCTTAGCAACATAACTAGGGCATCAATGCAATGGCTTGTGGTAGCATCTGCTCTGGGAGCTGCAAACAAACTAGATACACTGAGGAAAATAACTTCAAGACTCCCCAAGGATCCCAACAGGGAGCTACACTACTGTTATGGAGAATTGCAAGAATATCCTCACATAAGGGAGAAAAGAACTTCCCATAATCAGAAGCTGTGACTGCCTCCTCTGCTACATATTTCAGAGCCTACTTTTCTTTAGACTCTGTATGTAATTGGGAAATTACATCACAGACTTTTAGCGAAATATTTCATGGCAAGTGTTCTTACTATATCACTTTAATAAATATACCTTTCTAAGATCTATTTGCATCTAGCTGACTGTTTGAAGGGAAGCTTGTTATGGAATTGCGTGGGTAATAGTATTATAAAATATACCTCCTAACCATTAAGGCTACCACTGGAACCCTAAGGGGAGAAGATCCAACCCAACACTTTGAATAGAGATTGGGATATTTGCCCCAGAGCATGTGCTACACATCTCATTAACTATGATCACTCAAAGCCAAACCACTTTCCCCTATTATTTGATGCCATAATCACATATATGTCTACCTCTGGCCAACATCTCCCTCAGCACACTCTACCCCTATCTTTGCCTCTCTTATCTCCTTTCAAGATGCCTTTTAGAAAGCCTTTTCAATTAGGAGCAAAAAATCCTCACTATGTTATCAAATTTTTCATTAAGTCCTTCCACCTCCTCTTATTAACTAAAGTTTAGCTTTCCCTCAAGGATACTATATCCATGACAATAGACCTCCAATGGAGGCTTAGCCTTCTCCCTCTATTCCAGCTCATTGAATCATGTGGAGAAGACAATATCTCCTCATAGCCCATCAAGAACATTACTAAGAGGTAGTGTTGTATAGATACTGGACCTAGTATTGAGAAGACCTGCCCCTTCCCCCTTTCTCTCTTCTGTTTGGAAATTATAAGATCATAGTAGTAAATAGGGAAAGAACCTTAAAAACCACTGAACCCAACCTCCTTGTTTTACAAATTTGTAAACTGAATGTTGGGGAGACTATGCCTTGCACAAAGTCATACAGTTAGTAAGCAACAGAGGTGGGATTTTAACTCATGTCTTCTGATTAAAAATCCCATAGCCATTGTTTCAAAGTCTTTTATTCTCCTCATGCCTCTAAATTTATCCCCAACCTCCTCTCACTCAAAAGATTTCCCCCACCTCCTATTTTCTAGAGCCCTAAGCCATCCAATCTTAAACTTCTCTTTGTCCCAACTCAGAATTCCCATGTTCACTCATCCTTTTCACTTTCTCTATAGGCCCTCAAAGAGAAATTGATTTCCTTCCTGCCAAACCTAAACTTGCTCTCTTTATGCCAAAGCTAAATTTGCTGTCTTTATGCCAAATCTCACCTCCTCCAGGACCTTGTTCCATCAATCACCCCTCATTTCTCTTGTATTCTCAGCCTTTCCTTTTCTACTGGCTCATTTACTCCTACCTACAAACATGTTCAGGTCACTTCTATTTTTGAAAGCTTTTTTGTACTTATTTTTCCTTTAAATGACTTTTCTCAAACTCTGCTCCTCCCTTTCGAAGAAAAAATATTAAAAGCTATGATTGCTTTCTTGTCCTCACTAACCACTGCACAATTCCTTACAATATATTACAGTTTCTGTCACTATAACATAACTGAAATTATTCTCTCAAAGGTCACCCAAGACCTCTCAAGCTTTATCCTCTTTGACCTGTATATGCAATATACAATCTTATCTTCAGAAACATCTGGAGTCCAAATGTAGTGTGTAGCATAGGATGATCCTCTTCTCTTGATTCTCTTTGGTTTCTTTGAAATTCTACTTTTTCTGGTTCTACTTCGTGAAAGCAGCTAAAGTATAGTAATAAATTAAGTATTGAATGTGTAGCCAAGAGACCACAATTCAAATCTTGATTCTTTGTATCACCACCCAGGAGAAGCATGGATGGAGAACTGAGTCAAGAAGTTAGGAAGACAGGAATTCAAATCTGGCTTCAAACAGTTAGGAGCTGCATGACCCTAGAAAAGTCACTTAACCTCTGTCTACCTGTTTCCTCTATGATAAAATGGAAATAACAACAGCATATATATCTCAGGGTTATTATGAAGATCAAATGAAATAATACCGTGCTTGGTACATAGTAGGTGTTTAACAAATGCTTGGTTTCCTTCATGACTTTGTGATTGTGACAAATCACTTAACTTCTCAGATCTTCCATTTATTTTTTTTTTTCTTTCTGGAGAGGGGAAGGTAGGGCAATTAGGGTTAAGTGACTTGCCCAAGGTCACATGGCTAGTTTTTGTGTTAAGTGTCTGAAGCCGGATTTGAACTCAGTTCCTCCTGACTCCTGGGCTGGTGGTTTATTCACTGTGCCACCTAGCTGCCCCAGATCTTCCGTTTATAAAATGGGTTTAATATTTGTGCTACCAATGTCATGGGATAGTTTATAAGGAGGGCATTCCATAAACTTTAATGCACTCTATAAATGTGGGCTATTATTACCTTTCTGAATGCTCTTCTGTCTCATTTGATGGCTATTCCTATTCTTCCTTCCTCTTCAGGGTTTTATCCTCAGCCCTCTCCTCTTCTTTCTCTATACTTATCCCTTTGATGTCCTCATTCACTCTCACAATTTCAGCTAATACTTCTTTGTGGATGACTCCTAAATATCTATCTCCAGCACTGATCTGTCTCCTTAGCTCCAGGCCTTCATTTCTTATTGCCTACTAAACATCTCCACCTGGTTGTCCCATTACAACCTCACACTATATTAACAGCTCATATTTCCCACAAAACCTGCTCCTTCTAATTTTACTTGGCAACCTACCTACAAAATGTCTAGGGCATCAGTTAATGAACTAATGAAATTCATTTTCAGAGTCTTGGTAAGTCCTTTGTGAAGGATAGCCTAAATCATACTAGAATTCTTAAACAGCATGGCCTTCAGTAGCATGTTTGGAACAGAAAGATGCCATTCTGAGTAGGCTCATGGATCAGTTCTCTCACAACCCTTTTGTCCTTTCCCAGTACACTTAGAAAAAGACCTGTCATGGGGTATACTAGAAAATGCAATCTCATCTTCAGAAACATCTGGAGTTCAAATTCTGGAGCGGTTGACCTTAAAAGGCAGAATAACTTTCTAGAACTTTTACATGGAAGGGTAGTTGTCCAACTCTGGAATTAAGGAAAGGGAAAGACAATTGATGATGACAGCTGACATAGAATGTGATGAAGAAGACTACAAGGACAGTCATATCCCTCCCCCTCTCTTTTTTATAACCCTATATGAGATGTTTATTGGAAACTGAAGCATATAGGCTCTATTAGGCCCTGAAATTTATAGTCTAGTGCTCCAAGGCTTCTGAGTATGGATTTCAAACATCAGCATTCAGGGAAGGTACAATCCAGTCTCATCAATGTTGAACGTTGCTATGTAAATGGATTTTAGAACTTCTGATTTAGTACTAAAATTTCACAACCACAGGAATAATATTTGTAGATGAGCAGTTTGTTTTTTTAACTAAATTTTTTCCCCACAGTCCAGTTAGTGTATGTTTGAGACCTATGTGTTCAACAAATAGAAATTCTCTTTTCAAGAAGGAATTTCAGTGCAAACTTCATAGGAACAAAGACTATATGACCCTCCACACAACTGCTCCATCTCTGCCCCCGTTGCCTTCTTCTCATGTTAGCAACATCTCCACCCTTAAGGGCTCTTCCTCAAGTTGGTGAGCTTTTCTCTGAAGTATCTACAACAGCCCTCATGCTCTTTGCAACCCTGATTCAGCCCAAGACTCCATAGACCAACTTTCTACCTTCTCCCACCTTCCCAGTTCCCCTTTCAGCTTTCTTTACTGTATTGTCTTTCCTCTACTAGAAGGTAAGCTCCCTGAGGCCAGGTTTGTATTTGTCATGCCAGTGCTTCGTATAGAACTTGACACATAGTGATGACAATAAATGCTTCATCTACTTAGGTATTATCTAACTAGCTAACTATGATTTGAACCATGGACAACACTATATGCATGTATGACCTGAGCAATTATTGGATGAACATATCTGATAGATTGCTTTTTAAATATAAGAATCAGTCAAATCTGGAGGTACAGAACCACAATAGATGGTTCTTGGATAGAAAACCCCAGAAGAACTCTGCTATGGGCATCGCATGTGGTAAAAATCTATTGACCGAGTACCTACATTTTGTTAGTTTTAATCATAGCTATTAAACATTGAAATAATGCATGTCATTGATATAATATAGATATAATATATAATATAAATATAATATAAAATAAAGCTGTCATTGACAATGCTTTTCTTTGTACCATAGAAAGCCTGGGTATGTACCTTAAGGAGAATATTAAGGAGGAAAGGCAACAGAATGTGAAATTTGGGCAGGGAATAAGGATTTACTAAGCCCCTATTATGTGCCAGACGCTGATAAGCACTTTACAAATGTTATCTAATTGTTCTATATACCATTCTTGAGAAGAGCTATTATCCCCCCATTTTACAGTTGAAGAAACTGAAACAGACTGAGATTAAGTGACTTCCCCAGGATCACAGAGCTCCTAAATAATCTAAGGACTGATTTGAACTCATCTTCCTGACTCCAGGCCCAGACCTCTATCCAAATTGGGCCACACAGATTCTTTTTCATTCTTGTTTCCTTATCCCTAGTACCCAGCACAATGCCTGCCACATAGTAAGTACTTTATAAATATTAGTAGAATTAACCAATGGCAGGTAGGTGGGACAGTGAATAGATCATCTGCCCTGGGGTCAAGAGGATCTGTGTTCAAATCCAACCTCAAACACTTGACACTTAATGGCTGTGTGACCTTGGGCAAGTTACTTAACCCCAACTGCTCTGCCTTCTGCCCTCAAAAAAAAAGAGTTGACTAATGAAGTCAGGGGAAAAGTTTTACTAAATCTGAAATTCACTAAAATCAAGCAAAAATTTGACTATAGGTTAAAACCATCAGGGACTGGAGCTGAAAAGACTTGAGACCTTTTCATGGAAGTTCTACATTTCCTAAATGAAGAAACAAGGCTTATTTTACAACTCAGGCTCATCAAGGCAAAAGCGACTGTCCTCAGGTCATACAGCCAGTCTGTGGCTGAGATGATCAGTCCCTGAACTCAGACTTTGTGACTCCATACTCACTGCTCTATGCTTTATCCCTTCGCAAACTCTTTCCTGGAAGGGTTACAGTAATTTAATTCTACCAAGGACCAGGTATGTAGATGTCTTATTACCTGTCCCTAAAAGATGGAAATGATTCCAAGAATCATTCTTCTTTGTACTGACAAGCCCATGTTCCTTTCCTTAGTTTGTTTATCTAGTCTTCCTGTTGCAAATACCCAGGGGGGCAATACAGGCCAAGTATTCATGTTTTCCAAGTATAAGTGCTTGTCTGTAAAAGAACTGAGCCAGGCTGAAGGTGGTTTCCAAATGAATACTGTTGCCTCTAAGTAATTAATGACCAAGAGGCTGATCTCAATCAATTATTCCTCTTGGGAGCATTATAATAGCCAAGGAAGTACAGCAAGAAGATGTGAGCTGTATCTTTTCACTGCATCAAACCAGCCTAATTGTCTGTGGGAACCACAGGCCAGCAAAAATAACTAGCATGCAGCTTCCTCCACCTGGGTGTAATCCATCCATCGATACTGTACACCCACTTCTGCCAGTGAGCTATGGGATGCTGCAATCAATCAGTCTCTTCCACTTCTCAGTCCCTGAAGTAAACCTCAATGAATTGGGATAACCTGCCTCGCAACAGCAAGTTGGCAGACTTGCCAGGCTTTGCTGTTATTAATCGGCACTGCCATCTGCTGGGCTTCCATAATATCCTGCAAGGGAGACCTACCAGCAGTATTCTCAGGGTTACAACCTCATACTCTCCCCAGTCCTGTTGCCAAGCTTCAGGGATTTCCCTGCAGGCCCCAGAATGCCATGCATATTGCAGTACGGAGTGTCATGAAGATGCCACTGCCTACTATTTTAAGGTTACTAGCAGTGGGTTTGGTAGCCCAGGGTCTATTTCAATATTGTTCTTTTTCTTCCAGATGATTGTTACACAATCACATTTTTCTTCTTGGGAGGAAGAACTTATACTTTATCCAGACTCTTTACCCATTAACCACAGGAGATAGTCCCGTCTGTCATAAGGAATGACAGATTACCAGACTTGATTTGATTTGAGGGAGAAAAGGAAAGGATGACCAAAAATCACTCTCCACTTATCTGGCAAATCAAAACAGGAACACTATAGCTGAAAACCCTCCAGGAAAAGCAGAAGAGTACATTTTTTCCTGACAAAAAAATACAATTTAGATATAGAGCATGGTGAGGAGGGAGCTGTCCCTGGTTCTATTCCTCATTAGCTTTCTTCAGGACTCCAAAGGTTGTGCCAAGAAATTTAATTAGACTTGGGGAGGGACAGAGCAACCTATCAAAAGAATCTGTAATAGGTACTGAGGAGACAGGCAACCAGTCATCACAGATGATAAGATTTGGGAAAGGATTTAGGGAAAGACAGGATTCTTGAAATTCATTATGAATCATATATCCCAACTCCTTTTTATAAGTGAAGAAACTGGGTCCTAGAGAGGTAAACAGATTGTTCAAGGTCTCATTGTTGGTGGATGACAGAGTCAGGATTAAAACCAAGGGTACAATCCTAGATCACAGATCTAGTACTAGAGAAGATTTATAAGGAAACTAACACATATCACTACCACCACCACCAATACCACCACACTCTCCAGATGAGAAAACAGAGGAGCAAGAAAGTTAAATGCCTTGCCCAAAATCCCATAGAAAGTAACTGGCAGAGAAAGGATTTGATTCTAGGTCTTTAGCTCTAAAGCCAGATCCCTTCCCCCTACAGCAGTGGTTCTCAACCTGTGGGTTATGTTCAATTTGTAACAATGAAAATACATCTTGCATATCAGATATTTACATTGTGATTCACAACAGTAGCAAAATTACAGTTATGAAGTAGTAATGAAAATAATTTTGTGGTTGGGGGTCACCACAACATGAGGAACTGTATTAAAGGGTTGTGGCATTAGGAAAGTTGAGAACCACTATAGCATGGTGTTTCCCTTCTGACTCTAAATATAGTACTCTTAGTGCTTTATCATACACAGCTACCCCCAGAAGTCTGGGAAGCAAGTATTGGAGGCATATCTGAAGTAACAAAACTGTAGAATGGGGTTCTTAGTCTGAGAATCTATGAATTGGTACCTTTTTTTCATTTTGATAATTATTGTAACATAATTGGAATTTTATAACCCTGTATTTTTTATTTGATGTATTTAAAAAATGTAATTCTGGGAGAGGTCCAGAGGCTTTACCAGACTGCCAAAGTGGCTCATGCCACAAAAAACTTAAGTGTCTCTGTTATAGATCTTACATAGTATCCTTCAAGGAGGCCTTATAGACCATAACAGTTAGACTCCCCTCCCTCCATTTATAACCAGTTGGAAACTTTTTGAGGGAAGACAGAGCCTTAAAGTACCAGTCATGAGGTTTATAAATTTATACTCAGTAATCAAAAAGACCAGACTATCTGGACTAGCCTTTTGCCTTCAAGCAGGTAATTACCTCCACCATTCCTTCAAGGCAATGCAAACTCATTTGAAGATGGTTTCTTTTTCTTTTTGTATTCCTAACACAGAGTCCTACACATGGAACCATAGATTTAAAGCTATAAGGGACGCCCTCTTCTTACAGATAAGAAAACTGAGACCCAGTTAGATTACAACACCTATCCAAGGTCACAGAGATGGGAAATTCTAGTGTCAGAATTTTAACACAGATCCTTTGCCTCCAAATAAACACTCTCTCTCCTATGAAACACAATAGATGCTTAGTAATTTTTAGTAGAATTGAATTCAAGAAACAAAGCTATTTGTTGTCTATTGTCTGAAATAACCAGAGATTGGAATCCCCCAATATTCTATCTCCTCTCTTTGATTCCAATCTCAATTGAATATATATTTATTAAATCCCTACTATGTACAATACACTCTTCCAGGCACTGAGCATATAGACAAAACCAAAATTTAACCCTTGCCCTCAAGAAGTCACTTTGGATATGACCATTGAGCTACTTGCTCACACCTAACACATCCTAACATTTTAGTCAAAGGAAATGCCTTATAAGACAGAATCAAAACTTTACTGAAATCAGTCACGTGGCATCTGTGACTTCCCCCTTGCCTACCCAACCTGTTACATTGTCACAGAAGCATGGCTCCATTATTGTGGCATCATGTGCTCTGCAGAAAACCAGGTTGTGTGTATCTCAAGTACTTATAAATCATTGTCCTAGTTTCTTTCCAGATATTGATGTGATACTGACCAGACTGTAACTATTAAAGGTATCCTTTTTTTTCTCTACATTTTTAAAGATCATCACCACATTTGTCTTTTGTGACTGAACCAGACACATTTTCCTAGGATTTAGTTCTGTGAATCTTAGTCCCCAAAAGGTTAAAGTTAGAGGAGATTATAATGGGATGCAAGAGAAAGAATTCTAGGTTCAGTTTCAGAGTATCTGGGGTTTAAATCCAGGGTCTTCCTGTGTGACCTTGGTTAAATCATTTTACCTTTCTCAGCCTCAATTTCCTTATGTACAAAATGAAGGGACTGGGATATATGCCTTCTGGGTCCCTTCTCCCTATCACTCTAAAAACCTACAATTATCCTTTTCACATCATGGAGGTTGGAGGCATGGTGTCCCTGCAATCTGGAAAATCCATGTAAAATTGTTTGGCTCTCACTTCGTACCAGAGAAGAAGTCTGAATTATTACAGTATTAAAGATAAATACAATAATATATATACATTTTATGCATTTCCTAGTTTCTAAACTTTTTTCTGTTTTGTCTGTTAGTCTTCACATATTGTCTGCAGTTTCCACAAAACTCCCCAAAACTTCCCATTTAATTTCTTATGCCATGATATATCGAAACTGTGATAGGGAAAGTCTTGCTATGGAAGGGATAACTATATTTCAGTGACGGCATTGAGAGGAACAGTATGGAAACAGCAGGTATGGTTTTTGACTTGGAGTCAAGAAGGCTTAGGTTTGAATCCTGCCTTATGCTATGAGCCATCAGACAACTATATGGCAGTGGAGAAGTCACCCAACACCCCCAGGTTCAGTTTTTTCATATAGATAATGGACATTAATGCCTAGAGTAATACCCTACAAGATAGTTATGAGACTCAAAGGAGATAATGTGGTAACATACATGAAGCACTTGGCAGACCTTTAAACTATTTGATCACCAATCATGATTATAACCATGAGGATGATGATGAGGATAAGGATGATGAGGATGATGATGATGAGGAGGAGGAGGAGGAGGAGGATGATTATGATGTTAAGGACTTGGGAGCACCAGGTATATATACATAGGATGGAAATATCCCTAAGGTATAAAAAATCAAAGCAATTAACCCTGGAACTCCAGGCATGGAGACCCTTAAGGTACTAGGAAGATGAAAGCATGGTAGGAAGAAAGACATAGCAATGGAAATGTTTGGTGTATATGATAAGCAAATACTTAACTGATGCTCATCTCCCTTCATCAAGTATAATTCAGGCTTGTTGCCAAGCAACTGGGGGTAGCTGCCTCCCTTCTTATTTACATAGATCTCACATTCTTTGGTGACATCTCTTCTTTTCTTCTCTAAGTCTACCTTTCACCTAATCTGTATTTTGAATATACTTTTGTATTTACATGTTTTCTCCCTCATTAGAATGTAATATTGAGACCAGGGTCTGTTTTATGGTTCTTTGCATCCCCAGCACTTAACCCAGTGCCAGGCACATAGTATTCATTGAATAAATGTTTTTTGAGTGATTCTATTATGCTCCAAAACTGCCCTTGATATTCATTTAAATCAGATTTCACCTCTCTAAAAAACTTTAGGACTTATAGTCCATTGGGGATTGTCTTACTATGGCTGGCATATTTTTTTACTTCCAGGGAAGGGATGGGTTCCCCATTCAAACTGTATAAAAATGATTAAAATATCATAAAATATCAATAAAATTAGTACTATTTAATATTAAATTATGAAAATGAATAAAATAATTCTATATAGTGGGACTACATCTCCTGTTATTGATGCCTTGCTCTTCAGATAAATTTGAAGGTGAGAAAAATGTTGATCCTCCAATTAAACACATTTAAAATGAGATTTCAACTCTATCATGAGGAAGCAGTGTGCATGTGAACAAGTCACTGAATTTCTCTGAATCTCAGTTTCCTCATCTGTTAATTGCATGGTTCTGTCCACATATTTAATAGGTGGGGTATCCTTATTGATGAAGGAACTTGATTATGTTGAATCTCACTTTCCTCTTCATGGTTCACCTTATTTGCTCACTTGTTCCACAAGCACCATTTGTTAAAGACTATGTACACATATTAATTCTCGTAATAGTTCAAATTGAGAAGAAATTCTTATCCAAAGATAGTTTCTACAGATATTCCTGTTTGTAGATGATATTGTATTCATTGCATTGAGTCAAGTCAAATTGACAGCCTTTTAGGAAGCACTTACTATGTGTCACAGGTACAGTGAATAAGCACTGAGGATATTTTTAAAAATGCAAAAAAAGCCCTTGCCCTCAAGGAACTCAGAATCTATTGGGGGAGAAAATATACAAACAACTGTGTACAAACAAGATAAATTGGAGATAACTTCAGAAGGAATAAGATAAATTGGGAGATAGGAATTTAACTGAAACATGAAGGAAGTCAGGAGACAGAGACAAAGAGGGAGGAAATTTCAGGCATGGGAAACAGTCAAAGAAAATTCATGGAACTGGGAGAGGGAAGGAACAAGGAGGCCAGTGTCCCTGGGTTGTCAGTAAAAGAGATCAAGCTATAAGAAGAATAAAAAAGTAAGAAGGGGTCAGGTTAGGAAAAGCTTTAAGAGACACACAGAACTCTGGATCACCACAGAGTCATGTCAATGAGATTCATACATACTTAAAAGAGATCACCCAGGAAAAATTGAGTAGATGAAGAATACATATTGATCAAGCTATATAGTCATAAGCATCTCATTGTCCAAACACAAAAGACAGAAGGATGTTGACTAGGATCAGACTGGATATCATCTAGAAACTGAGAAGAACTTTCAATGATCCTATAATGCTTATAACTATAAAAGTTTAGCATAGACACATATATACATGTGCATATATGTGTATGTGTACATATATGGCATCACAATATTGGTGAATAGATAGATATCTCACCAATATTGTGATACCTTATGACTATAGATCATGGAATACTGGAATCTCAGAAGATTCACAATTATAGATGATCTGAAGAGAAAAGGGAAAAAAAGATAATATGGTTTTAACTTGGTCGTAGCATATTGCCAGTTATGACTTGGGTGCAAGAAGTGACTCAGAAGTGATTCTTAAGGATATATGACCAAAAAAGGTAAATTGCATGCAAATATAGCAAGTTAGGACAAAAAGATGGACAGCCTAAGTCTTTCACTGATATCCAAGAAACATTAAAAAAACTAGAGGGGGGTCTCTGGTGAAGTAAGAGCCTTTTCTCTATGATTTATGGAAAGATGGAGACAATAAATGCATATTATGAGAAGACATAGATAGATTGCTATCTGAATTGGTGAAGGGATTTCTTGCATTGATAAGTTACTAGCTTCATTAAAGCAAGTCCTTGAAGTTGAAGTGTATAGAAAGCACTGTGCTAAATCTGGAGAGATACAAAAACAGCCAAGGCACTTTAATTTCCTAATCTAATGCTAGTAATGTAGCACAATACATATGCAAGTATGCAGTAGCTTTATAAAAAGCATAACACAGAATAAAGACATAAGGTAGAAAGTACTTTGTGAAGGCTAAGGAAGACAATAAAGTCTTTAGCTGGCCAGAATATCAGGCAAAAGACGTTGTTGTTGCTGCTGACAGATATGTATAATAAAGGCAGGGAAATGGACCAGTAAGGAAGCACTTTTGTTCTTACTCATTTTCATTTCCTTATCAATAAGGAATGATTTGAGAACACTGTGGGCTTCATAACACCAGCCTCCATATAGCCACAATGGATTGGGTGGGAAGGAGAATATAGCGGTAGAGGCCCAAAAATAGGTCTGAGGAAAAGAGGAAAGTCAAAATGAATTAAACAAAAATTATGAGGAATTTCTAACCCTGTCAAATAATTTTCTGGCATGATGGGCTTCAAATCTGTACTAGTCACAGAAAGTCAAAGAGAATAGATTTAATCTTTACCTGAGCTACTTTGACTAGTTTGTACTAGGAACCTTTAGAGAGATGATTGTGGTTTAAATTGCTGTTACTTTGTTCTTGTCAAAAAGTTTTCTAATCACTGAACCTTAACACGAGATTTGAGCCTTGCATACCCCATGTGTTCAGACAGATGGGGTCTTCCTTCATCTCTATTTGCTAGGCTATCTAATTTGTGTTATTTTGGACTGTGTCCTTTGACTGGTAAACATAAATACATCAGTGGTGGGGATTTTGGGATATGGGACCTATAGAACATTCTAAACGTTGACGACCTTTTTTGGGGTTCCACATGTTGAGAGAGAGAGAGTGATGTGTATGCTACAGAAAGATCACTTCCAAGTCCAAAATGATAGGATGGCAATTTAGCTGGGCCCCATCCAATTATTAGAATTTCAACAGGATGAGGGCATTTGGGGCATAGGGAACCATATGTACAAGGGCATAAAAATTGCAAAGTCCTGGGCAAATAGGGAGGACAGGAATTAGTCTACCTAGGTCAAACTGTTGAATATACAAGAAAAAGTATGACAAAAAAAACCTAGAAAGTTAAGGAGATGGATAGGCCTAAACTAATGCCTTTTATTACCAGTAACACCAATTTGCATTCTGAATATGAGGCCAGAACTTCAAGGTGTAATAGGCAGCGAAGTGGTCTTAAATAGAGCACCAGATCTGGAGTCAGGAAGGACTTGAGTTCAAATTCAACCTCAGACACTTAGTAACTGTGTGACCCTGGGGTTTGTTTGTTTTGGTCTCTGTTTTCTTTCACAACATGACTTACGTGGAAATGTGTTTTCCATGACTAAACATGTATAACCTATATCAAATTGCTTGTCTTTTCAATTGGGGGTGGAGGAGAAGGAAAAAGGGAATTTGGAACCCAAAATTTTGGGGGGAAATGCTAAAATTGTTTTTACATGTAATTGGGAAAAATAAACTATTAATTTTTTTTAATTGGGTGACTCTGGGCAAGTCACTTTAACCTCCATCTGTCTCAGTATCCCCATTTGTAAAATGAGGATGATAACAATAGTACTTGTCTCTTAGTGTTAAATAAGGATAAAAACGATATAATGTCTACAAAACCCTTTTCAAACCTCATCTTACTCCCATATAAGCATTACTTCCTTGCTCCTGACCTGGCTCCCTTTGTTTAAGTCCCTGCCAGTTCTTTAGCATCACTATTGCTCAGAAAGAGTGCTGTTGAGTTGATCTTTCCTGAAGGAGTGTGCCTCTTGGCAAGATCCTTAAGTGGCTTTTAACAGACTGAAGTGTTCTGCCTCATCCCTGGAGTTTTCCATTATCACTGATTTGAGCCTGAGCCTGAGAATTAGAACATCCGAACTTAGCAGTGGGTTTAGAACTCATACCTCTGTGTGTGACGTTGATCTACTATTAATTAAACATAACTTTCTCTTTCTAAGAAGAGTATGCAAGTCTCTCCAAGATGGCAAAAATGGTTATAAAGAATCCTCAGACTAGGATTATAGGAGGGGTTAGATGGACCTCTTCTCAGTCCACGACTGAACTGTTAAATAGATTTTTTAAATCATAAGGATTAACAAACAAGTATTTATTAAGGGTCTACTATATTCCATAGGAGCTGGGAATATAAATACAAAAATGAAACAATTTCTACCTTCAAGGAGCTTCCATTCTCCTGGATGATACAAACATATTCATAGATAAGTAAATTGGAGATGTATGTGAAGTAAGTTCCCTACCTTGAGTAGGGGCACCAACAACCAGGAGAATCATTTGTTATTGACGACTGATTGAGGTGGCACATGAGCTGGGCCTTAAAGTGAGCCAGGGATGCAAAGTGAGGAAGGAGAATATTCCAGGTATGAGGGCAAATCTGTACAAAGGCATCAATGTGGACAATGGGTTGCTATGTGTGGGGAAACATAAAGCATTCCACTTTGTTTAGAGTATATAGACTATGTTAGGGAGAATACTATGGGATCATCCTGGAAAAATAGGCAGGGACAGGATTGGGAAAGGCTTTAAATGCCATGCAGAAGAATTCATATTTTATCCTAAAGCAAAGGAGAGCCACAGAAATTTCTTTTTTTTTTTTAATTTATTTACTCATTTACTTTTAATTTACAAGATTCAGTTCCACAATCACTTGAGTTTCAGATTTTCTCCCCTCCCTTCCCCCCCCCCCCCATGGTGCGTGCAATCATGTATAGGATCTGCAAATACTTTCACATTGTACAAGAGTTTGGTCATATAGAAGGTCTGTAACCAACGAGTGATCACTGGGAAA
>CM053586.1:303108869-303134272 GCA_028646515.1 Pseudochirops corinnae | reverse complement strand
GATATAATCCCAACAGTGGTATTGCTGGGTCAAAGGGTATGCAATTATTTATAGCCCTTTGGGCATAGTTCCAGATTGCTCTCCAGAATGGTTGTATCAATTCACAACTCCACCAACAATGCATTAGTGTTCCAATTTTTCCACATCCTCTCCAGCATTTGTCGTTTTCCTGTTTTGTCATCTTAGCCAATCTGACTGGCGAGATGCCACAGAAATTTCTTAAGCAGAAAAGTGACATAGTCAAATCTGTGCTCTAGGAATATCAATTTGTCTTCTATTGTGAAGAATTGATTGGAGATGTGGAGAAATCATATGCAAGGAGACCAATTAGGAGGCTATTGGAGTAGATGATGGGAGCCTGGAATAGGGTGGTTGCAATTGAGTGGAGAGAAGGAGCTATTGACTTGGACATGGGGGCTGAGCAACAGTGAGAAGATGAATGGTGGTATGCTCAACAGAAATAAAGAAGTTAAGAGGAGGACTCAACTATTATTTTGTTGTTGTTCAGTCATTTTTCAGTTGTGTCTGACCCTTCACGACCCCATTGGGGTTTTTCTTGGCAAAGATACTGTAGTAGTTTACCATTTCCTTCTCCGGCTCATTTTACAGATGAGGAAACTGAGAAAAACAGGGCTAAGTGACTTGTCTGGGGCCACATAACCATTTTTTGTGTGATGGACCCCTTTGGCAGACTGATGAACCTATAGACCCCCTCTTGGAATAATATTTTTGAATGAATAAAACAAGATTCATATGATTACAAAGGAAACTAATTCTGTTGAAATTTAGCTATCAATTTTTTTTTAAGTTCATGCACCCCAGGTTCAGAAGCCCTGATCTAGTTCAATCCCTTCATTTTACAAATGAAGATGTTGAGGCCCAGGGACGTGGCTCTCCCAAGGTAATACAGGAAATATGTCAGAGTCAGGATTTGAATTTAGGCCTCTTGATTCCAGAACCAGGTTTTTCCTACTGCACTATTTCCTATCCTTTGTGAGTGTTAGTTTCTTCATATGGGAAAAATGAGACCTGGACCAGAGTCCCTTAAGTCCCTTCCATCAGCATAAGAAGAATTATGATTCTAACAGTCCTCAAACTATCTGGCCCTACCTACCCCAATGCTTCCTGAGTGCAACAACCCTTCTGTCCCCTCCTTAGTTCCTGTGAAACCAAGTCACCCTGACAAATCCTGAGAAATGCTCTTTCACTTGAATTCCATGCCCGGCTGGGAATCAGAGGAGTGCTATTCCACTCGCCTGGCAGGAAAGGTATTGCTGCTTCTGGTGCTATTTTAGGCCAATGCCAGAAGTAGATATGCCTGACTCTCTGCCAAAAAGTCAGTTCTTTATGAGCTTTCCAAATTCCTGGACAAGCTTCGAAGGCTGGGATTCTTGAGATAAGCAGGCTATTCACTCAAACTGGTCCCAAGCTCTGCCATCCTCTTCTCCTGTCCCCTTTATTTTTCTACATACTGGGGACAGAAACAGATGCCACCAAATGGAGCCCCAGAGCTGGAGTGTAAATCCTTGGAAGAGTATCTTTGGACTACAAGCCCTGAGAGCTCTCTTCTCTGATGCCCAGGTTCTTTGATGAATGGTTTTGTGAAAAAAGATGCTATTCCCTTCTGGGTCCTCTAGCTTCAAATAACAGGCAGTGTTTGTCCTTGATCTAGCTGAGCCTTCAGAGATTTTTAGAGGCAAATGCCTCCTGCCTGTGCTGACTTTCCTTTGGTCCACATAGGGTCATCTGAAATAGTACTTCTTGAGGGTAGAATAGAGGAGAACAAGATATGAAAAGTGCAGTCCTGGAGTTTAAACTGTGACAGAATCTACTATCTTCAGCATCTTTGTAGGAGAGGAGATGTATGCAGCAAAACAGTAAATTTTCAATTTTGTTAACCAGACAGAGGATCTAGCAGAAAATAGGGTGTCTTCATAGGTTGAGGCTGATTGTACCCATTCTTCTCTCCTGGATAAACACCTATGTTGTCTCATTTGATCCTCACAATAATCTTGTGAGGTAGGTTCTGTTATTACATCTATTTTACAGTTGAGGAAACTGAGGCAGATACAGGTTAAGTGACTTACCCAGGGTCTCATTACTAGCAAGTGTCTGAGGTCAGATTTGTTCTCAGGTTCTTCTTGACTCCAGGCCCAGCACTCTATCCACTACACCACTTTATTACATAAGGAAGGCAGGCCATTATGACCTGTCTATAGAAGAGCAAAGAAATAGAATAGTAATATATTTGAATTACCCATTGCTCATATCTGTTTGTCCCTCGATCTCAGTGATAGCTAAGCCCAGAGTTGTGCTTCTGTGGTGGTGACCAGAAGTAAAATTATGTTGTTCGTTCATGATCATCACTTCTGGGATGTTATAGACTATAATGAAACTTGATAATGCTAGATGATAATGACATTGGAATCAGAAATAGATTCAGAAGCAGCAGTGTCCCTCCAAAAAATCAGATCAAAAAGACTGACCATTTTATAAATTATGAAACTGGGGGTCAGAGAAGTTAGCTAATTTGTCCCAAATCACATTTCTGGTATAGTGGAAAAAATAAAAGGACTTGGAGTCAGAAGAAATTGGGTCAGATTCTAATTGGGACCCTAACGACAGCTCAGAAAAGCCACTTATTCTCTCACAGTCCCAGCTTCCAATCTGAGAAATGAGAAGAATATCTATCCTGCTTTACCTTGTGTGCTTGTTGCGAGGGTTAAATGAGTTAACATATAGAAATTGAATGTGAAATCTCTCAAAATCTTTTCAACAAAATGTTGTAACAACTGGGTTCCACCATTCACTAACTTTCTGACTGTGGATGAGTCATTCAATCCTAATGTTTACCACCTATAAGATTTGGGGCATGACTTCATCTCCATGGGCTTTTTTCCTCATCTATAAAAGAAGGCTTTGAATTAGATGTCCTCTAAGGTCCCTGACAGTTCTAGATCTCTGAATCTACAGTAAAATTTCTTTTAACCTCTGTTTTCTATCTGTAAAATGGGGACAGTAAGACCCATCCTTCCTCCCTCAAAGGATGGTTATGAGGATTAGATGTGGCATTGTATAGGAAGGCACTCACTATACAAAAGTATGATGTTATTTTTAATATTCAGCTGGACAGTAGGAACAGGAGAAATGGCAGATGCCAGGAGTTCCAAAAGTAGCACCAAAGGGTTTTTAGACTTTGAAAACTGTTCTGGTGAGACCCTATTCTAGACCCTGTAGCTCTGTAGCTACTCTGGAGAGCAAGTGATGAGATGCTGGCAATGCTGGTGGCAGTTTCCATCAGTAATTCAAGCATACCTGTGCACTCTTTACAATAGTAGAGTCTGGTTAGTGTTAGCACATCCTAGGAAGGCTCAACACCAGGTCAAAAGTCCTTGAATATAAGAACACTACTCATTCCTAGTAGAACCAAAATTCCTACCCTGGCTCCTCATCCACCCCAGCTCAGTTCATTGTGAGGAACAGCCCTTTCCAGAGTTCTATTAATGATTCTTTTGTTTTACAGGATTGGGCCACAGATCTTCCAGAGACTGAGATGGAGTAGCCCTTTCTAGAAACCTGTTATTGGCCTTTATAAATCATTGGATTAAGAGACAGGCATTCCAGGGCTTTGCTGAGGCTATCCTTAGCCAAACTGTGCTCTTTCAGGCTAGGGCATAGTTGTTGAGGCTGGTGTGAGGCCCAGAGGCACATGGAAATAATCGATCAATAAGCATTTATTAAGAACTTACTATGTGCCTAGCACCATGCTTAAGCATTGGGGATACAGAGACAAACATAAAACAATCTCCTCAAGGAGATTAGATTCTATTGAGGGTGGGGGACTTTAGTGGGGAGGGTCAGGGGAAGATGCTGACCCTGTGATTTTAGAAGCACTTTCAGGAGAAGAATTTCTTCTCTCAATGCTCATTGGCATATTCTCTGGGATTTCCAGTTTAAGAGAGTTGCCTGAAAAAGAGACAGGGAGGTGAAGAGAGAGACAGAGACAGAGACAGAGAGACAGAGAGAGAGACATAGAGAGACAGAGAGACAGAGACAGAGACAGAGAGACAGGGAGGAAAAGGGAGAGGGAGAGGGAGAAGGAGGAGAGGGAGAGGGAGAGAGAGAGAGACACAGAGGAGAGAGAGACGGAGGAGAGAGAGAGGGAGAGGGAGGAAAGGGAGAGGGAGAAAGAGGGAGGGAGAGGGAGAGGGAGAGGGAGAGAGTTGCCTGAAAGTACTGGACTTGATTTGCCTAGGGTCAGACAATCATCAGCATGTTGCCAAAGACACTAAATGACTCTGAGCCTGGGTCTCAAATCAACTATGTCCATCTGCCCCAACATGCACCAAAATAAGTATATGTGGGACGAAAAAACCAAAAAGATCAGCAAATAGTTCTTTTAGGGTTAAGCTGCATCTGAATCTGAGTTAATCCCCATGCCCACAGTAAGTGACAAAGATAGGGACTCAAGTCCCTTGACCTCAAAGCCAGAGTTTTTTTCCATCATATAGTGAGAGTATCAGGGTGGGAATCAAGGTTTTGGGGTATGAATTAAAAGAAAAAGAAACTTTTTTGACCATGTGTGAGGGGTGAGGGCCAAGGTGGGGATAAGGCTAATTAATTCCCCTAGAGATTTTCCCTTCACTTGCACCCTCCCTCTCTCTAGTCAGTGAGGACTCCTCTCATTTCTATCTTACACAAACAGGCTTTATTTGGCGTTCATATTCAGCCTGAATTTCGACAAAACCAAGGATCCATTCAGTGAGTTAGATCCCAGTGAGTAAGGAGAATGTGTCGTCCTTCCCACCCCCAGGACTGGCCCTAGCTTGAGTTTTGGGTGGAGGGTCAATGAACACTCACCCTCTACTAATCTTAAATGAAGGGATGATGGAGGTGGCTGACTGTGACTTTGTTATGGCTCCCATTTGCAATCGTGACAAAAATACCCTAAGACTGCAGTGACTCACCCTGCCTGACATACGCCTAATTAATTCTATTTCACTACTCTGTCCAGAAAGTGTTGGGAAGGCACAGTGGGTGAGAGGGGGTGCTCCTGGGACTCTAGGTGAGGGATTTGATACCTGCTGCCTAGAGGCAGGAAGCCTAGCTTTGAGCCCCTGGCTCTGCTATGTAAAGTCTTAGCTCTAAAATCTCGAGGGGGCCACTTCCTTTCTCTGGGACTGAGGGGGATCTAACTTATCTCTCAGGTCTCTTCCTGCCTGAGGAGTTTTCCCAAGCAACAGAGTAAAACAGAAAAGGAATGCAAGCCCAGGGCTGTGTTTGTTTCAGTCCAGGATTAAATGGCATGCTTCAGTAAGGAATCTTGCCTAGATGAAGTCCTCCCAGAGAGCATGGATGGAGTCCTGCTGGTGGCCCTCATGAAATTTCTGCAGCTCTGCCATGACGGAGCTTACACTGCAAAGGACCAGAGGGTCCTGCTGGGCAGGGGGTTTATGCAGGGAAAGGAAGGGCATCCCTGGAGATAACAACCCAGTGCTATTAGGGCAAAAGCAGCAATTAGCCCTCTGGACAACTTGGGCACTGCTGTGAGGAAGCTCACAGATGTCCGAGTAACAGGTCTGTATTGATTGGCTTCCTGCTGGGCTGAAACATACACAGCCTCAGACAAGAAGGTACTATTGAAAAAAGGCTCTCTCTGTGAGCATCTTGTCCAGGGTTGTGAGATATGGACAGGTAAGTATGGTAGAAACAGCATCCTTTAATGGTGCAGGGCCTGAGTGTAAGTCATAATATATGAAGAGTCTGATCACTTTCTTCCTTCACAGATAGAAACCATTCCCAGCTTAAATGACCTTAATAGGTCCTCTTGAGGCTCCAGTGAGTTTCTGACATGAGATGAATCATGGGATTACATAAAAGAGTGTTCAGTTCAGTAGACAGGGGACTGATCTGGTGTAGGAGACTGAGGATTCAAATCTCTGTTTGACTTTGGTCAAGTCACTTAAACTCTCTGGGTCTGTTTCCCTAACTATAAAAAAAAAAAAGAGATTGCACTAAATCTCAATTCTATAAATCTTAGATTTAGAATAAGCCTTAGAGGTTTATCTAGGCTAAACTCTGGTCCATTACAAGAATGCCTTCTATGACTGTTGCATTCTTTGCCTTGGCACTCAGTGTCTCTCGCACCCTGCCTGCCTCTTCCCCAAACCTTCTCTTCTTCCTAACTCCTCTATCACTGTCTAAGATATCACTACTCTTCTAATCCTCTAGGCTTACAACCTAGATGTCATTTTCAACTCCACAGTTTATTCTCCGCACCCCCCCCCATATTCAATCTGCTCTCTAGTAGATCATGTCATTTCTATCTTTGTAACATCTCTTGTGTAAGCCCCCTTCTCTCCTTTGGCCCTGCTACCTGGTGCAGATACTCATCTCTGAACTAATGCAGTAGGCTGCTGATTGTTCTCCCTGCCTTGAATCTCTCCCTACTTCAGTCCATGCTCTGCTCAGATGTCAAATTAATCTCTCTAAAGTTCCTCTCTAACCATGTTGTCCCCTTACTCAATAAACTCCACTGGCTCCTGAGTACCTCCAGGATCAAAGACAAAATCTTCTGACTTTGAAAACCCTTCATAGCCTGGCCCCTTTCAAACTTTCCAGTCTTTTAAATTTTACTGCTTCCCCCAAATCGCCCCTGGGCATCATTCTGTTCACATAGAATGAGTATAGGTCCTCTTTCTGTAATCTACTGGCCCTCTTGCTCTTCTTGGCACATGACAACCTATCTCCTGATTCCAGCATTTTCACTGGCTGTCCCCAATGCCTGAAATGCCCTCCTTCCTCATCTCCACCTTCTGGCTTCCCTGGCTTCCTTCAAGTTTCAGCTAACATGCCACTTTCTGAAAGAAGCCTTTTAAAGTCCTTCTTAGCCTTAGTGCATTCCCTCTGAAATTATCTCCAATTTATTCAACATCCATCTTTTTTTGCACATAGCCGCTTGCATGTTGTCTTCCCCATTAGACTGAGTTCCTTGAGAGAGGTAACTTTTCCCCCTCTTTTTTGTATGCCTAGCACTTAGAATAGTGACTGGCATGGAGCAAGTACTTAATCAATACTTGTTGGGGTTTTTTTAAGTGGTGTTTTATTTTTTCCAATTATATGTAATTTTAACATTATTTTTAAATAAAATTTTGAGTTCCAAATTTTCTCCCTCCTCCCTTTTAATCAATGCTTGTTGACAACATGTAGGCACTCTAAAATGATTGTTGGTTTAAAAATAATAAATTATAGTTGGTTCAGTGATTGAAAAGATGTTTGTTAATTAATTTGAATGTATTAGTAATTAGTAAATTAGTAATTAGTAAACTGATTAATTAATCTGAGGAGCCAGGCAATCCCATGTTTGAATATCTCAAATTATTATTAAGTCATTCCTTACTCTATTTCAGTTACTCTATTTGAGCCAAACTATATCTGAACTATTATTGCCCTTTGGCCCCAAATCTGCTCTCAGGAGCAACTCAGAGTAAATCTACTCCTTCCACCTATAGAACTTTCAAATATTTGAGGACTATGTATTTTCTCTTCTAGTTACCTGATGGCCCACAACACAAGCTCCATTTGTCAGTAGGTTGAGCAAGGTTCCTCTCTAGACTTAACATCTCTTCTGTCCCTCAATGTCAGAACTTGTATTCCTCCTCCACCTCTCACCCAAGAGCCTATTCTTTACTGATCTAAGGGTTTACAAGCCATCCCAACTGCTGCCCAACAATTCTCTAAGGTCACTGGATAGGATTATTCAGACCACATCAAATGGGGCTATGCCTCTTTGTGACAATCAAAATCCACATGCCCTCCTTATACCTCTGGGTCAGCCTGGGGAAAAAAGACCCAAGTCTGCCTCCTATTTTCCCAAACTTTCTTCATTTATGATGAAAAAGAGGAAGCATGGGGACTTATGCCTACCATCCCTGCAACTGCAATTTGTTCCACTGTTGTTACTCTTCTGACTCTTTCTCCAATTCCTTCCAACACTTACATATCTATGATGATATTGGACTGGTCAAAAAATTGAACTTTCCTTCTTGGGTTCTATCTTTAGGTCTCAGTTTGGGGTCATAGAAAGGTAACACTGAAAGGGGTCCTAGAAATCATCTAGTCTAAATCCTTCACATTATGGATGAAGAAACTGAGTCCCAGAAAAGTAGAGCCACATCACATACGTAATTAATAGCATAGTTGGGATTATAACCATTCTCCTGATTTCCAACCCATGGCTCATTTTACTACACAGTATTCTATTAAACAAGTATTCTTTGAGCTCGGAGAACCAGTTGCCTTTCCAAAGGCCACTAGGGATAGCTATACACTATAAGACACCCCATGCTAGTTCCTCTATATACTCCATGCCCTGGCTTCTATGCCTCTATAACTTTTAGAGATTTGCTGAACCCCATTATCTCTCCTAAAGTACCTTCTTTTAACTGGAAAAGTGACTGAGATGATAATCATGGGTAGGTGAGAGGATGTTTACCTAGGATCTCTTTCTGTCCTATGTCTATTTCCCTGGTCCCTACCTCCAAGTCCTGGTCTCTGCTTCCATAACTTTTCATGTTCTCTTTTTTTTCACATCTCTTCTTGGCTGCCTCATCCTACCTTGCTCTCCTCCCACATAAACTATTACCAGAGAAGAGTTAGAGACAGAGAAAATACATGGAAGGAGTGAATCAGGGAGTTGGAACAAAAAGTAGTGGAAATCCTTGGTCTTCACAAGTCTGGGGAGGGAGAAGAACTCCAGGGTGAAGAGTTGTCAGTGACCTCTATGTCATAATAGATTTCTGACTGATTGACCCACTCTCTATATATCCCTACTCAGCCACTATTGGATAAATGGTCTTTTGTCAATTCCTTATCTTCTCACTCTTCTACTCTGGACAAAACAATGATCGCTATAGTAACTGAAGGGCTGTCAATGAGGAATAGAATGCTATGTCACACCGCAAGGAATATTGCTCGAAAGTTGGAAGGGGAGCCAAGAGAGGAAAGAAAGATCCCTGCTGTTACAGACACTGCTTGTAAATGCTGTTAGGACATGGCAGAGGCTTTTTATCTGGAGGACTTATATTCAGAGGGGAAGCAAGGGACTGGATGTCTTCTTTGCCAGAGCAGTCAAGACTAATGCTCTGAAAACTTTAGAATATGCAATGTCTGTCTGTTTCCAGTCTATGTGGAGGTTTGGTGAGCCTCCTTCCAGAAGTTTGTGATGGAAGGTCCCTTTCCATCCCCACTTCAGAGAATGCACATATTACTCATTTGGCTTACTGTATAATAATGCAAAGTTTTGTTTTGTTTTTTTAATTCACTGCTGAGCTGGAACTGAGTGTACATACAAAAGTCTGGGAAGTATTAATTCTCTTCTATCATCTCTTGTGGTGTGATATGCAAGAACTGCTTTAAGCTTCTGAGTGGAAGAAGAGATAACAGCTGTCATACGCTGCCTTATATCCCCACTTGTCTTCCATATGGCCATGAATGCCCCCTGTATATACATTTGTTGGCATATTGTCTCCCCCAGTGTCCTCCATATGGTCATGAATGCAGGGCACCATATTCCTTTTGTCTCCATGTGTTGTTTTTTTTTCCTGATCTTAGGTTAACAAATCTAAGTCATGGGATAGACCAGGTCATGACTTTGTAAGCCTCAAAATATTGGAAGAACCATCAAAGGTCCCCTTAACAGTTAAAGTTAGTAGCACCAGTAGCCAAGTCTGATACAGAGCCAGCCCTGAGGAACAACCTACTTGACTTAGCCCAGAAGGATATCAAGCCAACAGCTGAGACATCATGTCCTACAGGCAAGAGAGTGACTCATCCATCAACTGTGCCATACCCAGAAGTGAACTTGACGGGAGAGGGAAAAGGGTTATGTTTTGTCATGTAGCACATTGGTTCTGAGCTCACTCATTCAACTCCCACTCAAAATGACAGGTTAGATTCCCAAAGGCTACTACCCCTCCTCTTAGGATTCTAGGGATAATTATGAGTAATTGAGGAAGATGTGCTTTGCTAGTACCATTGTTCATGAGCCCCTATCTGGCATGCTCCCCCATATCAATCACCACCTTAAAACCTGGGGAGAGTGAACTTGAAATTTAAGTGGTTGCTACTAAACATTTCCCCCATAAATTTCATTTTGGAGCACAGCATATTAGATAAACAATCATTCCCAGTGTCTCAGCAGCAAATTCCATTCACTTTTGGCTGGGTCAAGCAAGTCATTCCTCAGGTTGACTTCTCAGTGGACCTGGATACTGCTGCTACCTGCTGACTCTGCTAAGGACTTCTGTTGGCTCTTCTGACATTCTGAAGCTGAGAAGAGTGTAACCTAGACTATTCTGTCTCATTTACTCATTTACTTCAGATCAGGGAAGGATGAGCACAGAGAAAAAGAAATAGAGGTATTCATGGCCACATGGTGGCAGTTCCCTAGCCCAGAAGCTCATAGAAGTTCTGGTCTCACTTGTTCTTAGAGAAGAAAAAGAGAGGGATCATTTGTTCTGGCCTTTTATATGCACACTTATTCTGTCTCAGCAGTCATCTAAAAGGCTTTTCAGTACCATGCAGTAAGGCAAAATGAAATAGCCAGAGAATACTTATGAACTTAAAGGTTCCCTCTGTCATGCAATTTCAGAAACAGGATCCTGAACTCTCTATGTGGATTGGCAATAGACATGCTATAAGGACCGAGCACTTGGTGCCCAGGTTTTTCCATTTAAAAAAAAGATAATATATTTAGAGGTAGAAGAGATCTTATTGGTCATATAGCCCCCTCATTTTTACAAATAAGGAAATTAATTCCACAGAAAGATGAAGTCAATTGCCAAGATCACAGAAATAATAAGTGGCAAAGCTGAGATCTGACCCAAGTTCTCTGAATCCAAAGTTAGCCTTCTTTCCCTTGAACTATGGTGCCTTCCATCCAGAAAAACTGTGAATCCCACAATAGATTTCTGGGGTATCATTGGAAAACAGTGAGAATGACTTAAATCCACAAAGAACATGTAAAGAACTGGTGACTTTTTTTTATTCATTCCAGTACTTGGAGGCTGTATCTAATTAAAGGACTATCTGAATTGGACACCTATAGCTATGCCCATCCTTTATTTAATGCTTAACCTCATGGCACTCTGTAAAATGATTAAAATATATTATAAAGTTCTCCCATCTCTTCTTTTGTTCTGTGGTCTAGCAGAAAGAGCACTGGGCTTGAAAGTAAATCACAATATGGGTCTCCGTTCTGCCATGATTCCATAGACAAGTTGCTTTTCCTAGCTGAGCCTCAATTTCTTTGAGGCACTATTAAAATTAGTTCAATTGACAAGACATACCTAGTATGAGCAAAGCACTGTAATAACTGTTTTTCATAGTCCATTAAATTTTACAAAATACTTTCTTCACAATAACACTATGGGGCAGGGAGTGCAAATCTTTTTATGTCCACTTTATAGATGAAGAAAATTAAGTCCCAAAGATATAATATCACTTGCTCTATGTCACACAGGATTTTCACCTGGGTCTTTTTGACTCTGAGTCTAATGTTCTTTTCCACTACATCATTGTGGGGTGGCTATTGCTTCTGTGCAGATAGCAGAAGCTGATCTTAGATTTCAAACTCCAAGAGGACAGGAATTAGGCCCATCTAATTCACCCTGTATAGTTACATATATTTGAAATGTGTGAAAGGTTGTCCTATGGAGGAAAGAGTAGATCCATTCTAAACTTTGCATTACAAAATGTGGGTCCAAGTCAAGCCCTGATATTTATTAGCTGTCAGCAGACTGGGTTGTTTTGCTGTAGGGATCTGGTCTGGCTTCTGAGCTCCCCACACCTCCTGCATTAACCCCCTTCTTCCTGGTCCTCCCTCTTATGCCCATGGTCTATAATCCTTTGCCAGTTATAATGTTCAGCTGATTGATGCTATGGATGGCACCTGGAACCAAGAGAAAGTTATACTTCCACTCCCAGCTTATACTTACTCTGAGTATGCTAGTGGTTAAAGTGTTGGACCTGCAATCAGTAGGATCTGAATTTGAATACTGCCTCAGACATTAGCTACATGACCCTAGGAGAGTCATTTGACATTGATTGACCACAGTTTCTTTATCTGTAAAGTTAGACTCAATTACTCTGAAAGTCTTTTCCAATTCTAAATCTATGAGCTGGCACTTCAGTGACTTGGTGACTTTATTGATGTGAGACTCCCTTTAAAGATTCAAATCCCATCCCACTCATTTCTGAATCATGTTAGAGATCTAGATCTGATGCTTAGCACAGTGCCTGGTAATAGCAAGGTGATTAATAAATACTTATTAATTATTATTGATCTGTATCATAAAGGAATATCTTCTAGTTCAACTCCCTCATTTTACAGATAAGGAACATGTTCACAAGGGGTTAAGTAAATCTTCCAAAGTCCTACAACTCATAATTGCTGGAGCCAGGGTTCAATTTTAGGTCATCTAATGCAAAATTCAGTGCTCTTTCCAATATCTTGATTATTTGGCTCTTCTTATCCTGTGTGATTCTTTTGGATGACCTCCCATGGGTCACCAAAGAGGGTTGCCCTAATATTTTAGATAGTTTCTTTCAGGCCTCTTAATATTTCATGGGTACCAATGTCGCACTGGAACTGTCCACATCTCATCCTTTACTCTTTCTACCATACTGGCCCATACAAGTTCCACCACAATGGGCTCCTTACAAGTGCCACCATGATGGGACTCATCATGACATTAATGTGATGTTCAGTTTTTGTAGACTCTGTTAGATGATTCCAAGCCACAAAGACTTTGAGTTAAGTCTGATGGTGAGGCTGTTCCCACCTTAGGAGAACTAGCTGGGCTAAGGATGGACAGGTTTATCACCAAGCCAGGAAGTAAGAGATGAACTCTTTGCTGATGACAGCTTCTGAACCAAAGAATAATACAAAATGATCTTCAGCTTTCTCTGACGCCTTTATGCTTCTGTGATGATGGTGGCAAAATGGCAGACAGGGAGCAGAGTGTACTAAGAAGTATGCAGTTTTTAGACCATCTTTAAACATTAATTTAACTATTAGTACTCTAAATTTGAGATTTCTGTCTAATGCCAAATGATGTATCACTAAAGGGACTGAACCACATCAATATTAACACTCACTATAAATGAGTCCAGAATAAAAGAGCTCCAGCTAATTGGGAGATTCTCCCTGGGAAGACAAATAAAAGTTGACCAAGTTGATTTTGTTGTATTCTTAAAAGCAGTAAGTATAATCCATGACCTCAGAACCAAAGCTCTGAGCTCATGTAGACAGAGTTCAATCTTGATGGCTTCTCAATAATAACTCTAGGACTTGTTCTTTCCCCACCCAGAAGTAACCCTGGAAACGTCAGAATTTGATTCCCTTAGGGGAATTCAACTCTCTTGCAAATATCAAGCGAACAAAGCACAGAATTTATTAAAAGTCATGAAATGAACAGAGGAGGGATGAATATCTTAGCCCAGTTAGCAAGGGAATAATTACAGCACACCCTCTGGTAAGTGACATTTTCCCCCCTACTCCAAAGTTTAGTTGCATGGACCTTGAAAAACTGGCAACACCTTTGAATCAAGAGCCTGCCTCATGGGGAGCTCTCAGTGCCTGAGGCCTTGTCCAAGGTCACCTACCCACTTCGTTCTCTGAACTTTGTGCTCTACTCCCTTTAGCCTGGCTCCTTACTGGAGTCACCTGAACACCATTACCACCTCCTATGTAGTTCTGACCACCAGATCATCTTGACTCCTACCGTCCCCAGTTCAGCTTAGCAACTCCTTGTTTCTTGTGCTCACAATTCCACTGCAGCTAGCTTGCGTTTCTCATCACTATCATCCAGGAGCCCCTTTTTTCTTATGTCTCTGCTTTCTCCAGAAGACCCTGTTCTCCATTCCTCAAGCTCCTTGTCCTGGCAGCTAAAGGACAAAGCCCTGTAGAGCAGGAATAGAGGCAGAAAAAGTTGGAAGGGAGCTACACATAGATTTCTTGGTGTTTTCCACCATGTAACAGAGTGGCATGTAGCAGAGTGGCATGCTCTAAGTGTTAGTTAATTACTTAATTAATTAAGGCACTGGGCACCTGGATGATGGCTTAAGGGAAAACAGCAGGGGGAACAGATGCTCAAGGTCAATTTTGCTCACTTTACAATCTTGACGAGGTCCAGTCCTGCCCAGTCAGGGACAGGGTACCAGAAAAGAAAGAATGGATTTCAATATTTAGTACCACGTGTCCTGAGCCAGGGATTAGATAGCACTGTACTTCCACCTCCCCAATGCTTCAGGACAAAAAAATCTACTCAACATTACCCCAGCAAGGTAACATAGCATGCCATTCCCTAGACACCTCTCTCTGTCTCTGTCTCTGTCTCTCTCTCTTTCTCTCTCTTGATCTCTCTTGGTCTCTCTATCTCTGTCTTCTCTCTGTCTCTGTCTCTCTCTCCCTCTCCTTTTCTCTCCCCTTACCTCCCTCTGTTTCACCCTCTTTCCTTTCATTCCTCCTTCCCTCCTTCTCTGTCTGTCTCTCTCTCTTTCTCTCTCTCTCCATCTGTCTCCCTCTCTCTCTTTCTCTCTGTCTGTCTGTCTGTCTCTCCCTTTCCCTTTCTCTCCCCTTGCTTCCCTCCCTTTCACCCTCTTTCCCTCCCTCCCTTCTTTCCTCCTTCTCTCTCTCTCTCTCTCTCTCTCTCTGTCTCTTTCTCTCTCTCTCTCTCTCTCTCACACACACACACACACACACACATACAAATACACAAAGTTACAGAAAATAATTGAATCCCCTCCAGAAGAATGAAGAAAGGAGATGCTGAAGATCCCCAGCTTGACAGGGCAGGGAAGAATGGGGAGAGTAAGTTCCCTGTTAACCACCAAGAAGCACTAAGCATAATAAGGTTTCTGTCTAGGAGCAGACAGGACCTTATCTGACTGTCCACAGTATCTGACCCAGCTGAGTAACATTCAGAGCTACACTTAGACTAAAGAGCCAGGAAGTGTATTGGTCCTCTCTGGGAGAAATGAAATCAAGCTCTGCTTTTACTAATTTCTGTACTGAGTATAAATGGGAACGTATCCAGTGTGAACCGAAGCTCTTGGTGGCTGATATTTTTCTTTGTGGTGTGCTATCTCTGGTGGGAACCTTGGACTAGGCTCTGAGCTCAAAATATAGCTGCAAGATGCATTCAGTTGCAGTGGGGAAAGAGCTAGGAATTAAAAGAAAATGTGCCTGTGGATAAGGGAACATCTGAAAATGTAGAAGGGAAGAAAAGCCTTGCCCTGATAGTAGAGCCTGGTGTCTGACTGCTCTTTGCTTTCCAGGGAGCAGGTCCCTGAGTCTCAGATTGTTGTAGAGGAAATTATCTCTTTCATACTTTCTTAATATGAAAGGGGTAAAGATGAAAATTAGATGAGCGTACCCAAAAAGATTTGGGGATCAAGAAGGGGTGATGGTAGCTGCATGAACCTGAATATGATGGTACTGGATAGAATCTGCCACCCCAAGAGAGATCAGCAGAAGTACTCTGAGCTCCCAAGACACTTCAACTAATGAGATCCCTACTGACCAGGAGAGTGTTATGTTTATTCTGTGAGTGAAAAAGCTCCTTGCTAAGATCTCAACAGGTATAGTTGGGAGAAGACTGAGCTTCTGGGATTTGGCCTGGATGCCACATGAGGTTGCTGCATGGTCTGAGGGTGATGCCGAGGGCTGGGGCCATAGCTGTGGCAGGTGCGTTAATGTCATTTGCTAGGCAGCTAGGTGGTGGTGGTGCAGTGGGTAAGAAGACTGGCCTTGGCAACAGCAAGACCTGAATTCAAATCCAACCTCAGACACTTACTAGCTAGGTGACTCTGGACAAGGCATTTGGCCTCTCAGCCTCAATCTCTTCATAATCATAATATCGACCTCACAGGGTTGTTGTGAGGACCAACATGTGTAGTACTTTGCACGTCTTAAAATGCTATTATTGTTACTCACTTGGATTTGGAGCCAGAAAGGGTCTTAGAAGTCATCTGGTCCAACTCTCACATTTCACAGATGAGGAAACTAAGGCAGGCCGAGGGAGGGTAAGTGGATTTGCTGAGATCACAAAGTATGTCAGTGGTTGAGTCAGGATTCGAATCTAGGTCCTCTGACTCCAAATCCAACTCTCTCCCATACCACAACATATTATAATGTCACTGTCAAGTCATTTAACCCCTGTACCTCACTTTCAATATCCCATAGGATTATTATGAAGAAAAATGCTTTGTAAATCATAAAGTCTATCAAAATGTTAATATTTATTATTAAAGGTTTACAGAATCAGAGATTGCTGAAGTTGGAAGGGACTTCGAAGGCCAACTTTGACAATAACCCTAACTAGAAACTAACTAGAAACTTCTTCAACAAGAATCCAAAATCCACAAGTCGTCGTTCAGGCTTCACTTGAACACCTCCGATGAATCCATTACCTCCTGAGGCAGCCCACACAGCTTCTGGAGAGCACTAATTGCTTAAGAAGCTTTTAGCTTCCTCATAAATTGTAAGGTTTTAGTTAATTAAAAAAAAGTTATCCATCTGACAAGAAACTAGACCTGATATTGCCCTCCGGGGTGATTTTATCACAATTTTATAAAAATGAGTCTACCTTTCCTGGAGGTGTCCAGGGAACATGGGCTCCTCAGGTTGGCCTAGAATCCCAGAACAGGATTTGGAGTTTCCTTCAGGTGGAGCACCAGTGACATCCAATGGCCATCTAGGTTCAGACTGTCTCCTCATCATGGCCCTTTCTTTCTTTTCTTGTTGATTCTGAAAAGTAGCTGAAACCATATGGTTACTCCAAGAATGTCTAGCTCATGCATGTTGTATGACTGGTAGACAACTAGGTGACTCAGTGGATAGAGCACTGGACCTGAAGCCAAGAGGATCTGAATTCAAATCTGGCCTTAGACATTAACTAGCTGTGTGACTCTGGGCAGGTCACTTAATTTCTGTTTACCTGTTTCCTCATCTATTTTCTTCCTTTAAATAATTGCTTTAATTTCTTTTTTAAATTTTTATTTATTTATTTTAGTTTTCAACATTCATTTCTACAAGATTTTGAGTTCCAAATTTTCTCCCTATTTCTCCGACCCTCACCCCAAGACAGCAGACATGCTGATTACTCCTTCCCTGAGACTTCCCTCTCTTCTATCTCCCTTATCCCCCTTCCCTCCTTTTCCCTTACTTTCTTGTAGGACAAGATGGATTCCTATATCCCATTGCCAGTATATCTTACTTCCTGGTTGCATGTAGAAACGATTTTTTAACATTTGTTTTTAAAACTTTGATTTTCAAATTCTCTCCCTTCTCCCCGCCTCACCCCCCTCATTGAAAAGACAAGCAATTCGATATAGATTATACATGGGTAGTTATGCAAAACATTTCCATAGTAGTTATATTGTGAAAGACTAACTATATTTCCCTCCATCCTATCCCACACCTCATTTATTCTATTTTCTCCTTTGACCCTGTCCCTTTTCAAAAGTGTTTGCTTCTGACTACCCCCTCCCCAATCCGCCCTCCCTTCTATCATCCCCCCTCCTATCCCCTCCCCTCTACTTTCCTATAGGGTAAGATACCCAACTGAGTATGTATGTTATTCCTTCCTTAAGCCAAATTCAATGAGAGTAAGGTTGACCCATTCCCCTTCACCTTCCTGCTCTTCCCCTCCATTGTAACAGCTTTCTCTTGCCTCTTTTATGTGAGATAATTTACCCCCCTCTATCTCTCCCTTTCTCCTTCCCCCAATATATTCCTCCCTCACTTCTTCATTTTATTTTTTAGATATCCCTTCATATTCAACTGACCCCGTGCCCTCTGTCTATGTATACATGTACACACATATACACACATATGTTATATATTCTCATCTATAAAATAAGGATAATAATAGTACCTACCTCCCAGTGTCAGTATGAAGATAAAACTAGATAATATTTTTAAAGTACTTTGCAAATCTCTAAGGGCTTTATAAATATTTCAGTCATTTGTTTTGGTCATGTCTGACTTTCCATGACTCCATTTAGGGTCCTCTCAGCAAAGATACCGGAGTGGTTTGTCATTCCCTTCTCCAGCTCAGTTTACAGGTACAGAAACTGAGTCAACAGGGTTAAGTGACTTGTCCAGGGTCACACAGCTATTAAGTATCTGAGGTCAGATTTGAGCTCAAGAAGATGAGTCTTCTTGACTCCAGGCCCAGCGTTCTATCCACTGAACCACCTAGCTGCCCCTTTATAAATATTAGCTATCGGTTATAATCCTTTTTTACAACTTGACTAATGTTTAATATGAAGGTATTTGTAGAACCTATATTTGATTACATGCTGCCATGGAGGGGAGGGGGAAGGAGAGGGAGGATAAGAAAATTTGAAACTCAAGAAACTGTGGAACTGAATATTGTAAACTAATAGTAAATAAATAAATTATGAAAAATAAGCCAGATGCTGAACAAAATAAAGACAAATATTAACTATCATTATTATTATTATAGTTTTAAAATTATATTGAGAGGGAATTTGGCAATTGATTAGACCTCCCAACCTCTGAGGGAGGTTCTGAGTTAACAGAGAACTCACAGATTTATGCAGTGTCAGAGCTGGAAGACACTTTAAAATCACCTTTCCAATCAAGTCAACTTACTCTCAAAGAACCAGACACCAGAGAGTCTATAAGTCACTCACTTAAGGTAGTAAGTTATTTTCAGACCTGAGACCAGAGCCCAGGTCTTTTGACTCCCATTCTGTTCCATTTCTGTTGTATCATTCAATGTAGATATAAGAGGAAAATTATTTGAAATTTTAGTTGACTCTCTAAAAGGTTCAGTTTTTAACATGGCCATAAGAAATGGTTGCTGGGTGATATTTCAAAGTTAATAAGCTTTTAATTTGAAAAGGGGACCGTGTAGAGATGTCAGGAAATTCCTTGCTGCTCAGGAGAACAAGAATACCTCTGGGCAGATAGTCCTTTTTCTTTTTCTTTTCTTTTGTATCTCTGCCAATGATGTATCTTTCACCATAACAGAAGACGGAGAATTGACCTGAGGGTTTTTTCCACTTCTTACAAACTGTACTATCCAGTACTTGAACCATTTTAATTGAATTTCATTTCCTTTAGAACTTCAAGCTTGAGTTCACATGTTACCTCTTCTATGACACCTTCCTTGATTCCTGCTACTGGAAATGACCTCTCCATCCACTGAATTCCCATAGCTCCTTGTTTTAGAACCACAGCATTTCAGAGATGGTAATGATTTTAGAGGTCACTTAATTTAATCCTGACCTGAATGGTAATCCCTTATATTGCATCTCCAAAAAGTTATTATCCAACCTATGCATGATGACCTATTCAAAATATCACCATCTAAGGCAATGCATTCTTTTTTTTCTTTTTTCCAGAAGCAATTGTTAGCAAATCTGCTAACTTGAGATGAAGTTTGACTCCCTGTTGCTTCTATCTATGGCTCCTAGTTCAGGCTTCAGAGATTCAACAGGGCCCGTCCCTTTTCCATATGATAGCCCTTCACAATTTTAAGATGAATCATGTCCCTCTGAAGTCTTCCTTTCTCTAGATTAAACATCTTCTGCTCTTTCAAGGGATCCTTTTTTTTATATACAGTGCCTTTCAATTAGAAGTACATTGCACGTAGTTTTTTGTTTACTCATATTTTATTGAATTGGTGTCCAGGGTGGACTTGTCATTGGCTATTGGTATATCTGATTAATATGACCAGACTTAGAGTTTAAAGTACTACTGATGTACAAAGTTCTGCCTGTTTGCAGTAAGGCTATGGAACGCATTAAGGCTCTGCATTTGCTATATTTAAACTGGAAGTTTAACCCTCATTTGGGGAGTTTCCTAAGTAGAAGGAACATTTACATTAAGTATGTTTTCATGTAATACTTTTTGTTTGTATGTAAAAAAGTTAAGAATCTTGGTGGTCACTTGTAACAGCATAGTTTGCATGTTAGAAGTTATTTTTTTTCCTTTTTAATTTTTGCAAGAATCTGATCACCTTTTGCCTCTGGCAAAGGCAATACTAGCTTCTTCCAAGGTTTGTCTCAGGATAATTATCAGTAGCTTAACTTGCAGGCTGACCATCCTAGAATAACATCCATCTCCCAAAGTGGATAAAGCAACTTACTGAATGTATATAATTCTTAAGAAAATTAGGAGAAACTGTCCAAGGCTTCCCCATCCTACCCCACCCCACACATACAACAGGTAAGAGTCACCTATATTCAAGGTTAGAGTGGTTCTCAAATATGAACCAAGGCCAACCTACCCAGAAGATCAGTCATGAGTTCATAAAAGACTGTCCAACTAGTTCAGCCAATTAGCATTGTCCCATCAAGGCTAAATAAGAAGTGAGATTTTTAATGATGCAAGGGATGGAGCTTTTTATTTTTTTAATAAGAATAATCCCAGCCTCCAATTGAACGACTCCTGAAAGTTCATCTTACACTGCTCACATTGACACTAATGCATGGTGACCCGCCGAGGATTTGGACCTCTTTAGGCCCAGAGGAGTATACCCCTAACCTAGAAGCTGAGAAGGCCCTGGAAGTTTTCACATTCCTTGAAGCCTTTATCTATCTGAGATCCATCTGCCATATTTCTTAATAAATCACACATGAATTGGTTTTTCTCTGGTGGCTAAGTGTGAAGCTTGGCTGGATCTAGGGCAGATATCTATTGGCAATTACTTTTTGTCCCCTTTTAGACATAGCTGTGTATCTTGTGTCTTTAAGGTAACTGTTAAGGATTATATTATTATTTTATAGAATTCATTTTGATAGCTATGTGCATAACGATCTATACATTTCCTCAAAAGACTATATACTTTCTAGTTGTCAGTAAATACACTTGCCTCTCTCTCTCTGTCAAGCAAAATTATCAGTGGGATTTGTGTCATATTAATCATTACCTAAACGTTTTGAGTTACTGAATGGAAGAAGCAAAGGAGGGTCAATTGTATCCACACAAATCCTTTGTCAGGAGAGGACTGCCTTAACAGACTGGTGGAGAAACGCATGCACTATATAATGTTAACATTTATACAGCACCTACTATGTGTTAAGCACAGTACTAAGTGCTTTACAAATATTATCTCATTTTCTCTTCACAACAACTCTGGGAGGCAGAGCTGTAAAGAGTAGTCTCTTGTAGAATACTAAACAAGCAAAGATTAGGAAGGACAGATATATTCAATTAGGAAGAGTCTTAAGTAGTGAAAGAAGGCAGGGGGGGTGATGTGGTTGTTATATCTCAGCCACAGACCATCTGTCTAATGTTAGGCAAGTCAATTGACTGCAGTATGCCTCCATTTTCCCAAAGAAAAAGCCAGGAATGATTCCACTGTTGGCACTTAATAAATGTTCATAGAACTTAATTGGATTAACTGCTCTGATGTGATATGATATTTCATGTAGTGATAGATAAGAAACACTATGAACGTTCCAAATTCAACTTGTACAAATCCAAGATGACATGAAGAATTTTATGAGTTTTCCTGTAATTATCATCCTCCTTGATGCTCCCTTAGGTTAATGGACTATTAGTTTCAGATACTCTAGAGCTAGTGAGGAAAACTCAAGCAGTAATCTGACAGGATCCATGAATCTTAAGAGTAAAGATTGTGTACAAGTAGCTTACTTACTCTTTGAATAATTTCTCCTATCCTCCATGGTTCAGCACTCAGAAAATGAGTTGTTCCATTAAGCAAATTGCTAAAAGAAAGAAATTCTGAATTTCTATAGTATGTTTTTGGTTTACTTCATCATAGAATAAAAAAAAAAAAAGATTCTCAGTGTCTATTTTACCCTCTCCAATCTCTCTCCTCATATTATTGCTTCGATTACCTTTAAGAATCACTAGGTCTGTGTCCTACGGAGATCATAAAAAAGGGAAAAGGACCCACAGGTACAAAAATTTTTATTATAGCTCTATTTGTGCTAGTGAAGACTTGGAAATTGAAAGAATGTCGATCCGTTGGGGGAATGGCTTAACAAGTTGTGGAATACTATTCCACAATGGAATACTATTGTTTCATAAGAAATGATGAGCAGGCAGACATAAAAAACAAACTTGGAAAGATTTACATGAATTGATGCTGAGTGAAGTGAGCAGAACCAGGAGAACGTTGTACACAGTAACAGCTACACTGTACAAGGATCAACTTTGATAGACTTAGCTCTTCTCAGCAATACAGTGATCTAAGACAATTCCAAAAAAACTCATGGTGGAAAATGCTACCCACATGCAAAGAAAGAACTATGGAGTCTGAATGCAGATAGAAGAATACTTTTTTCTCTTGTCTTTGTTTTTTCTTTCTCATTTTTCCCTTTTGTTCTAATTCTTCTTTTACATGACTAATGTAGAAAGTTGTTTAATATGATTGTACATGTATAGTCAATATCAGGTTGCACACCATCTTGGGGAGAGGGGAGGAGAGACAGTGAGGGAGAGGAGAGAGAGATTTACAAATTACTGGTTTTACCTGAGGTTTCCAACTGCATGGAAAGTGGTATACGATGTTGCCCAAGGTTAAGTCAATGAGAATTCACCGAGTCATTATAAGTTCCTGTTTCAAGGAACTTGCTGATCATATTCAGAGACTGATCATAATTTCTTTTTTTCTCTCTCTCTGTATGTCTCTGTGCCTGTGTGTTTCTTTCTGTTCTTATCCCCCTTTTTCTGTATCTGTCTTTTACAGTCTCTCTATCTATCCTCCCAATACCCCCACCAACACACATACATGCACACACACACACACACACACACACACACAATTTATCAGAATTTATCAGAAAAGGAACTTGAGCCCAGGTCTTAATGATTATGTTATTATTTTTTTCTTCCTCCTCTTCTTCCTCCTCATTATCATCATTATCCTCAACACCATCATCATTATTGTTGCTATTGTTATTGAACTTAGATCTCCTAACTCCTAGTCTAAGAATCTTTCTACCAGATCATGCTGGTTGTCCCTTCTGACCTAAGCTTTTGTCCCTTATATGCCTAACCCAGGTCCTTGTATGTAATAGACACTCAACACATTTTTGTTAGATTGAATTGAATATCTAAAAGGAAACTCACACTTTCGTAAGTAGAACTGGTACCAACAAGCCCAGGATATTTGGTCCTGAGCTCATCAAAGGAGGGTTTCAATGACTTCTCCTCCTTTCCCTATGTGATATCTGGAGGCTCTCTTAAATCTCACACTGGCTAAAGGAAAAAAAAAACATAATTGCAGACAGAATTGGGCTGCCTCTTTCAAGAAGCAGACAGGTAGTCCTAAGAGTACCAAGTGGTTGATAGAATGTTTTTTTGTCAAAGTAATTGGTTACAAATTAAAGATGTATTTAGAATCACATATAAATTAGTTGGTATGGTACATTACTGTAATTAATCACAGTTACTAACCTGGCATATGATAAGCCCAGAACAGAAGAAATAAGAAAATGATGGAGTTTCATACAGTCTATGCAATAGATGCCTCTATTTCCAAATTTTTCATTCCATGTGTGACTCCATCTCAGGAGGGAGATGAAGTCAGGTGGAGCTAGAAATAGAACATACTCTATTATCTCCAAAACTTCTCTGTGACTTACTTTTTGAAATTTTCTCCATTTTTCTAAAACCACAAATGTGATTATCATTTCATATATTAATAGCCATATGGAACTAATAATAATTATGTATCCTGTTGCTGTATTAAGGTGCTAAAGTGGTGTTGTCACATCTTAATAGAATATAGTCTACTTGAGGCCCAGATTGCTGTGATATTTTTGGTTTTGTATCCCCAGTGCCAAACTGTCACATGGTAGACATTTGGCTAGTTGATTTATCTCTGTAAAGAGCAAAGGGGCTCCCAGAAGTTCAGACAAATTCATCAGAAAGGAAAACAAATTTGTGAGATACTGGGAAATCTGGGTCTGGAGTTCTTTGTCCTTGAGAGATACTTCCTAGAGGGAATTTCAGGGTTCAGAGGGGAAGAGATATCCTACAATTGGGCTAAGGCTCCCTGCCCACCATGTGGAGGTGAGACTCCCTGGCCTCTGTCTTCAATGATGAGCTGCTGGCTGAGGGCAGGCTGTGAGCTGGGAGAGCTGGAGACATCCAAGCCTCGATCTTTAATGTCTGTTGTATGCATCCCACGGGAAAATCTTGTCCATCAGGCTTTGCTATGAGCTGAAGTTTGGTCTACAACAACCACTAAAAGACTGGAAGGGAAAGATTCTGTGTCACAAGTAAGTTTCAGTCATCTCTTTTCTGAGCCTTATTCTGTTCTCTCAGGTCAGGGCTGCTGTCTCAGGCTATGAAACAAAGACTTAACAGACCCACACACTAGTTTGGCCTCATTTCCAAGGTTACTTGACTGCCTCCATTAACTCTAGCTGACCAAACTGCAGCAGCAGAGAAGAGTGAAAGTGGCCCTCCTGCCTATAATGGGACCCCTTCAATCCTCCAGGAGGTTTGGAGCTCTGTAGAGAGAAGACACCACTGCAGAGAGAAGATGACAAATAATAAGCAAGCACTACTTTGGGAAGAGACTATTAGGAGACACTGAACATTTTCCATCACAATCCCACAGAGCTAGTGGCATGCCCGTTGAATTTTTTTTTTTAATTTTCAAATAGTTTTTATTCTAAACTTAGTAGCCATGAACAAAGACAAGCATTCAGAGAATGATTATTACACAGACTCCAAATGATTTGCATTTTTTTACTATTCACTTTAAAATAGGGCCCAAAATACCTGTTTTGCTTCCATGCATGTTTTGATGTTTTCCCTCTTGGGAATTTTTTTTATATTAGTTATTAGTGTTTTTCATGTTGTATTATTCTTATCTCCTGAGAATGGAAATCTATAAATCCCTTAATAGCACGTCACATAGCTTTTTGATCCTTGCATTTCCCACAATGCCTTGTATATAGCAGGTGTACACTAATTGAACAAATGGATAAATGAATGGCTCTAAACACCAGGTTCAAATTATAGTTGTTAAGAGTTTTTTAATGGATTCTCAGAAAAATGATATTCTCAATCTTCTTAATATTGGATGGGGTAGAGGAGAGAATGATATTTTTCCATGTAGAAAGGGAGAGGGGTCTGGAGAAGAAGCTAGATCCAGGTTCAGTACTTTAGTCCCAAGAATAGTCACCCCATCAGGTTCAGCACCTTCTCTTACCATGAAGAACCCACTGATTCTGCCTTGGTCAGTCTCTACTTTGTAGAAAATGGTCCAAACCACTCATCACCTTTTCTGCCTCTCTGGGCTTTTAGGAAGTTCTGGGGTGTTATGGGAATCTAAAGATCTTCCCTGCCCCTAGGCCCTTTGCTAATGTGGCTACGTGACTCT
>CM053586.1:303064676-303108369 GCA_028646515.1 Pseudochirops corinnae | reverse complement strand
CTCATTATTAGGGCTGTTAGAAAGAGTATATACATAGATAGAAAGCAGAGGTATGAGTTGAATTATAATTATCTTTATTTATAATTTATATTTATCTTTATTTATATTTATTTTATATTTATAAATTATAAATTTATATATTATATTTATATTTATAAATATAATATAAATTATTTATAATTTATAATTATCTTTAAAAAATAAAATTAAGGGATGAGAAAGAAGAATGCACTGAGAGAAGGGGAAAAGGAGAGGCAGAATGGGATAAATTATCTGACATTAAAAAGGCCTAAAAAAGATTTTACAGTGAAGAGGGAAATGGGAGAAGCAGAGTGGGGAGCACATGAACTTTACTCCCTGAAATTGGCTCAAAGAGAGAATCACACACTCAGTTTAGTATAGAAATCTACCTTACCATGCAGGGAAGTAGAAAGGGTAGGGGATACAAGAAATGGGGGGGGGGGCATGATAGAAGGGAGGGCAGTTTGGAGGAGGTAAAATTCAGAAGCAAAACACTTGAAAATGGACAGGGTAAAAGGGGAGAGAGAGAGACAGAGACAGAGAGAGACAGACAGAGAGAAAGACAGAGACACAGAGATACAGAGACAGAGAGAAGAGGAGAGGAGAGAGACAAAGATGGAGACAGAGAGAGAGACAGAGAGACACAGAGAGAAACACACACATACAAAGAGAGAAGGATAAATGGGGGAAATAGGATAAAGAGAAATACATAGTTTAGTAATCATTACTGTGAAAAAATTTACAGTGAGTTTGTCTGGTAAAGATTTAATTTATCATATATAGAAAATTGAGTCAAATTCATAGAAATAAGAGCCATTCCTCAATTGATAAATTGTCAAAGAATATGAATAGGCATTTTTGAGACAAAGTAATCAATGTCATCCATAGCCATATTTTTTTAAAAAATAAAGTTGTAAATCACTATTGATGAGAGGAATTCAAATTAAAACAACTCTGAACTACTACCTCATACCTCTCAGATTGGCTAATAGGACAAAAAAAATGACAAATGTTGGAAGAGAGGTGGGATAAATAAGATTTTAATGCATTGTTGGTGGAGTTGTGAACTAATTCAACCATTCTGTAGAGTAATTTGGAACTATGCCCAAAGGTCTATAAAACCATGCATACCCTTCAACCAAGCATTACCACCACCACTAGGTCTGTATCCCAAAGAGATAAAAAAAAAAAAAAAAAAGGAAAATGACCTATGTATACAAAAATATTTATAGCAGCTCTTTTAGTGGTAGCAAAGAATTGAAAATTGAGGGGATGCCCATCAATTGGGGAATGACTGAACAAGTTGTGGTATATGAACGTGATGGAATACTGTTGTGCTTTAAGAATTGAAGAGAAGGATGCTCATGGAAAAGCATAAAAAGGTATGAACTGATGCAAAGTGAAATGAGCAGAAGCAGGAAAACATTGTGCATAGTAATAGCAATAATGTATGATGATCTGCTGTAAATAACTTAGCTATTCTCAGCAACACAATGATCCAAGACAATTCTGTAGGACTTATGATAAAAGATGCTGTCCATCTCCAGAGAAAGAATTAGTAGAACCTGAATGCAGGTCAAAGATACTTTTTCTTTATTTTTCTTATGTTTTTTTTTTTTGGTCTGCATTTTCCTTCACAGAATGAATTATATGAAAATGTACTTTGCATGACTACATATGTATAATCTATGTCAAATTGCTGGCCTTCTCAGTGAGGGGGTTGGGGGAAAGGAAGAGAATCTGGAACTTAAAATTGGGGGGGAGAATGTTAAAATCGTCTTTACGTGTAATTGGAGAAAATAAAATATTAAGTAAGATTTTTTTTAAGAGACTTGAGATATTGATTCAGCCTGTAAAGGTTCCAGAGTTGCAGGTTTTCCTGCATTATTATAGATATATTTATATGTAGCTATATTTCTTTTAAAAACTACATAGAAATACAGGTCCAGAGCTGGCTACTTTATGTGAGAATAGTTTGCCAAGATCTAGGCAAATGAAACAAATAATAATATAGGGAAAATAGGGATTCCAAATAGCCAACTCATGTTTAACCTTGCAAAGAGTAGGTACTCAATAAATTCTTATATGGATGAATGATTCTCTCAGTGCTTCACTTTCTTCATCTGTAAATACAAGAGGTTCGATTGTATTATTATGAAGGCTTTATAATAGGTGGTTGTTGAGCCAGCTGTTAACACAGTGGATAGAGTGCTGTGTCAGGAAGAGTTCAAACTCAACCTAGGACACTCATTAACTGTGTGACCCTGGGCAAGTCACTTAACCTCTGTCTGACTCAGTTTCTTCAACTTCCTACCTTAATGAGTAAATGAATTAATTCCAGCAGCCAAATAGTTGGTGTCAACATCTTCTGGTCAGATGTGGAACTGGACACAAGGAGGTTGGGTGCAACTGAGTGCAGCTGATGTAGATTAGCAAATCTCGATGTTATGTGGACTTCAATGTTCATAAGAAAAGAAAATTTAAGCTGAGATACAAAAATTTGAAGTCACCCAGAGTTGAATAGACCCACTTTTTTTTTTAAGTTTCTGCTGTATTTCTTTGTAACATACACAGTTTAGATGTCAGGTATTCTCTAATTCTTAATACTCAACTCCCCATTGCCATTCTCTCCCACTTTACATGATCCTTGAATATGTTTTAATCTTTGTCATGCAAAAGTCTTTGAAGTTTAAGGAAAACAAAATATTATTGCCTTGTCTCCATTTGTTATCCATAATAACTTAATCATATTTATCAATATTCATATATTCTTATGTCTGTTTTAGAAGTATTTAAAGGTCTCTAACTACAACAGAAGGCCAGATTCAAGGGGCAGCCTTATATGGAACCCATCCTAGTTGGAACATAGGATCAGAGTTGAGATTTATTGATCAGGACCCTGATCTACAGAAATTTTTAGGAAGTTTATTTTGTCTTTAGTTCAACTCAGAAATGGCAAATGGGAACCAGCAATCAGGAAATCCAGGAAAAGTAGAAGTCATAGATTGGCTTTCTCACTTAATTACTAAATTTATTGACCTCTTCCAAAACCACTTGCCTGGACCCCATATAATAGAAGCTGCCCAACCACTGACTCATAGCAAGAAAAACTTTCTGGTCCTACTCTTCATTTTACAGATGAAGAAGGTGACAGAGAAGTAAGGACTTTGCCTCAAATCAAACCAGATGGCAGTAAGTTGCAAAGACAGGATTTGAGCCCAGGTCTTCTCAGCCCAAATCCATATCCTTTCCACCAAATCTCAATGACTCTTCCCTGAAGTAAACATAGAGTGGAATAAATCTATATTCTGATACCTTAGGAGCCTAGGGACATTGTATAGATGAGCTGCTTTGTCTTTGAAATTGAAAGAAGGCAGCTGGCATCCCCAACATATAGCATGAAATGAGGATCTGTAGGACAAATTCAACTTTGATTCCTAAGACATGTCCTATGTCTTATGTATATATGTTCAGAGCTGGAGATTTGGAGGTTTGGATAGGGGAAGAAAAAGAGTAAGATTCTGTGGTCACTGTGTTATGATCCATATTTGAAAATAATGATAGTTAAAAATTTATGCAGCACTTTATTGTTTAAAAAGTGATATATGGCATGTATGTGTTATATGCATTAATTATAAATACATATTATACATGACATAAATAAATAGATTATATTCTTATTTGATCCTCACAACAACCTTGTAAAGTAGGTGCTATCATTTATCCCCATTTTGCAGATGAGGAAGCTGAGTGAGAGAGGTTGAGCGTCTTGCCCAGAGATTCAAAACTAGTAAGTATCTGAAGTTGAATTTAAACTCATGTTTTCTTGATTCTAAGTTCAATGCCCTTTCCCTTACACCACCTAGCTGTTCATTTTACTGGTAATATGCTTAACTAGCAGTTGAATATTCAGATGTTGTTCTTTGTCCTTGTTTTAAAAAGAAGACCAATGACATCATGAGGTTGATGTCTCGATATATGAGTGAATTGGATTTAAGTGAGGCAGAGCTGTGCGAAGTCATCAAGCTCACTCTCCCAGAATCATCAAAGTTCATTAGCAAGACAAAAGTCAGAATGACTGGCAATGGCCTGGGATGTAGTGGATCACCATGACGTCTTTGATATCTGACCAAGCTCTAAGTACTCCATAGCTCTTACTTTAGGTGCTATTTATAGCCATGGGACAAATTGTTCTCATCTACCCATTCCATAGGAAAGAAGTCTTCAAATACTTGAGGTAGACATCCCCCTAGAATGTCCAGAAAAGCCCTACCCAAATGCAGATGATGGTTTAAGGCCATTTAAAAAATATCCAAATATCAATGTGCTTCAAAGAAAGATCGGTAGCAAGGTAGGTTATATTACCACTGACTTAATTAGGATAAAAATATTCTATTTTCCTATCTGAAGATATTTCTGAGATAGGATTTGTTAATTTAACTTTATTAGCTTCAAAAGGCATTTTGAATGCCTTCTCCATTTGGAAAGGGATTGATATATTCTACTTAGGTCAAATCAAAAGGTTTTGAATGGTATTAAATGATTTTCCGTAGTTAGGTAGGCTTTATCTAGATACGTGTCATCCATGTAACTGCAAAATTACAGATTTCTGTGTGTCTAGTGGGTGAGAGGAAGGATATAAAATGTATTAGAAACTTATTAAGATAGTGCCTGTATGAGACTCAGAGTGAAACTAGCTGAATCTCACTACTAAAAGAAATATCCACTTAACTGCTTAGGCATAAGCCTCTGCTGTAAAGTCTGGTGCTATAAAAACAGAAGTATAGGAGAGATTGCCTTATAAATGTAGATAGCTTACTTACCAAAAGGAGATATTATTCCTCTATTATCAGAGATTCATGTCTTTTGCAAATACAGGTCAGCTAATGGAAATATATAAGGCCAAAAGTAATTTCCAATAGAAAAGTGATCCAAGGATAGGAACAAATAATTCTCAAGAGAAAAATTGCAAACTATTAGCAATCAAATTAAAGAATCTTCTAAACCACTAATAATAAGAGAAATGAAAATTAAAACAACCCTAAAGTTTCATCCTACACCCAGCAAATTGGCAAAAATGACAAAGATGGGAATAGCAGTTGATGGAGAGTTTTGGAAAGACAGGAACATTAATTCATTACTGGTGGAACTGTGAAGCAGTATAACCATTTTGGAAAGCAATTTGGAATTGTACAAATAAAGTGACTAAAATGCCCATAAATTCAGAGATTCTACGAGGCATATAGACCATGATGGTCACTGATAAAAAAGAAAATCCCCATATATACCAGGTTATTTATAGCAGTTTTTTTGTATGCGTGTAGGAGCAAAGAAATTGTAGATCCCCATCAACTGGGGAATGGCTAAGCAAATTGTTCTATGTGAATATAATGGAATAGCCTTGTGCTGTAAGAAACATCAAATATGTTGAATACAGAGAAGCACAGAAATCCATACATGAATTGATACAAAGTGTAGTAAGGAGAGCCAAGAAAACATACAAAATCTACAAATGCAAACTGAAAGAACAGCCTCTACAAAACAATTGAAAATGAACACTGGAAAATTACAAAGAGCAGGCTTGACCCCAAAGAAGAGATACGAGAAGACACCTCCCCCTGACGCCCTCCTTAATTTGTAAAGATGGGAAGTCCATGGGAATGGAACATTGCATTTATTTTTAGATTTTTTAATATATATTGTTTGCCTTTGCTGATATCTTTTTATCTTCTTCCTCTCTTTAAAAAAATGGTTTTTTGTTACATGTGATAGCTCTTTGGGAAGAGAAGAGGAAGAGATAAAGGGAGAAATTTGTTGCTGAATCATTTTAGTCATGTCTGACTCTTTATGACCTCATGTGCAGTTTTCTTAGCAAAGATGCTAGAGTGGTTTGCTAGTTCCTTCTCTCCAGCTCAGTTTACAGATAAGGAAACTGAGGCAAACAGAGTTAAATGTTTTGCCCAGAGTCTCACATCTAGTAAGTGTCTGAGGCCAAATTTGAACTCGGGAAGATGAATCTTCCTGGCTTCAGCCTCAGCACTCTATCCACTGTGTTATATAACAGCCCAGGAGAAATTTAAGTAATAGAAAAACAAAACATATCAATGAAATTTATTTTAAAAAAACATAGAGCAGTCTAATGCTAGAAATAAACAGGTAGATGATAGATAGATAGATAGATAGATAGATAGATAGATAGATAGATAGATGATAGATGAAAGGTTGTATAACTTGGTGAAGAATTTGCCACATTGATTGCAGACAAAGAGCTTCTCACCAGAATGCACACACTGGTGCTCTACTATACTGATGATACAGCAAAAGGGAGCTTGTTGAAAGCCTGGTCTTAGTTAGGAGAGGGGAAGGGCTTGTCATTGAGATTCATGTTGTTCTGGGGCTTCAAAAGGTCAGAGAAGTGCACAAAGTCCTTACTGCAGTCTGGGCAGTGATAAGGCTTTTCACCAGTATGGGTGTGACCGTATCTGTGGTAGTCTGAAGACCATGTATATACCTTGACACAGAATGGGCACTTACAAGACCATTTACCTGGATGCAGATGCTAGTACTACTGTAGGGTTCCCTGGTGGGGGAACTTCCTAAACAGTTCACCCGCAAAAGGCTTAGTCCCACTATGTGACTCAGTTTGACTCTGTGGCTTACTAGACTTCTTGAAAGCTCTCCCACACTGCACACACTTATAGAACTGTTCCTCCTCTTCCTTGCACTCTACTACTTGGGTCCCTCCATGGCTTATCTGGATGGACAAGGTTGTTATGTCACTGCCTTGCTGGGCTTAAGGTTCAGCCACTGGGTTGGTGACTACTTCCTCCACACCTGGATATACCAGTTGCCTCCTGCCTTGGTGGCACCTGGTGGGGAGTCTGCTAGGGATGGATCTATACTTCCTTGAACATTGCCATGGTTACTTCTCTTACTTTTGCTATACTGAAATGAAAAATAGACAGGTTGCCAGAGGCTCTGCCATGGTTTGTTGGAGTGTCTCTATCTTCCCTAGTGCAAGATGAATCCTCACAAATGTACAGACTTCCTCTAGACTTGTGCTGAAGGTGCAGAGGACAGTAGCTTGCCATGCTGGACAAGGGTGTTGTCTCCCATGTCTCCTTGCCTCACCCCTCCCGAAGTCAGCACTTCCACCCTGTGTCTAGGTTATGTTTTAGGTTCTCAGTCACACACTGGTGTTGATGAGAGAGAAAGTAACATAGAAAACCTCTCCTTTTGAGAACGTGCCTATGGAAGGCAGAGCTGAGCTTTCATGACTCTCTCGTGAATTGTTTACTGGGCAGTAATTATTGTTACTTCCCCCACCTTCCTCCTCATTCTTTTCCTCTCCATCATCACCCTCACATTATAAATCCATGGTCATCTTCTTGCCTTCAATAGCTTTGTCAGTAAGCTTCTGCAGGGGAATTCTGGTCTGTCAGGGCCTGCTTTGTTTCATATTCTATGACAGATGGACACTCGTGAAGGAGACCTGAGCCCATTCAAAAGTCTGAAATGACAAGAGGAAAGAAACAAGGTAAAGAAAACTGTAGTAAATATTTGATACCATGTTGGTGGTCAGAAGGGAATTAGGCATTCACTCCAGCTCTTTGTCTTCATAGGGCATCCATAATGTGCCTGTCATAAGACCACATGTGAAGTGTATTTAAGACTGAGATGTCTATATAGTCATTATGACTCATATCTTTCTTGGAAGATCCCAAACAGCTGTCCAGCCCTAACATGGAGACAGCCAATGAAACCCAGACAGAAAAACTCAGGGTCACATCCAAGATCAGATCATGGTATCACATAGAAGGAAGTGGTTCAATTTAAACAAAAGATTTCATGCTTCCTATGAAATAAAAGGATAGAAGTCTCTAAAAGACAGAACCACCTGGGAGGAGCCATAATATATGCAGTCAGATCATGAATGAATTGCTCTGTGTGCCAGTAATGAATTAAAGACTATGTTGTCCCAGAAAGATAAATACAGGCTCTACCTAGGAAGCTTACTCCATTATGAATTCCCAGCCCTAGGATGTAATGTAAAGAACCAAGAGGTAACAGGTAAGCAGAAAATAAGACCCTATTATTATAGGATCACAGAATCTTTGAGTTATTAGGGATCATTGAGTCATAACTCCGACCCAGTGTAGGAATCATTTCCAGTAACAATATGCCTGACAACCTGTGTTTTATAACCTCACTGACAAAGAACTCATTACCTCTAACTCATATCATGAGTTAGAGGCAGCTGAGTGGTGCCATGGTGCATAGAGAAAGCCAGAACTAAGGAAGACCTGAGCTCAAGTATGTCCTTAGACACTAATCAGTTGTATGAACCTCAGTTACTTTCTGTTTCCTTCAGTTTCCACAACTGCAAATTGGGGATCATAAAAGCACCTACCTCAAAGAGCTGTTTTAACACAGTTCTTGGCACATATCAGGAGTGATGCGTATTCCCCTTTCTCTCCCTTAGGACCCTGGGGCTAATCTGCATCTGTTTCAGCAGTTTTCCTTTTACAGATAATATGTATCATTGTTACATATGCATTATCACAATTATTAAATTGTATTATAGGCATATATCAATATGTATTTGTATTTTGTACAGATCATATGTATGCAAAACTATGTATATTCTTTTTGGTAGTGTAGAGAGAAACTCATTATAAATCAGCAAGAAATGAAGGAGAATAAAACGAGCTTGCAGAAAATATGTCACAAGATCCAATTAAGCCTGATTATCCAAGGAATGAAACTGAAGAACAACAAGCAGATGGTAAATGAAAAAGATCTGTCAATATTTCTATAACAAGTTATTTTCTTCAATAATATATTAGAGTCATTATATTTGGACTCTTAATAATATCTATCACAATCCCTATTGAGGAAATAGAAATGTCAATACCAATAATAGTTAATATTTATATGGCACTTTAAGGATTATAAAGCATTTTACAAATAGTATCTCACTTGATCCTCACAACAATCCTGGAAAGTAGGTGTTGTTATCTCCATTTTATCAACAAGGAAACTGAGGCAGACAGAGGGTAGGGGACTTGCCCAGGGTCACACATCTGGAAAGTGGTTTGGCTATATTTGGATTCAGGCCTGCCAACACTTTCTCCACTCTGTCTCTTGGCTGCCGCTTAAGAAAATTAAGATGGGAAAAGTGATTGGACTAGATTCAGTTGACATAGAAGAAATTTACTCAGCAGATGACACAGCTGTGAAATTGGGTACTGTTAAATCTCAGGATATTATACGGAAAGGAAGGTACTAAACAATTGAAAATCATTTTGATCATTATTACTGCCCCAGACATCAAGATCTACCAACCCATATTTTTATCTTTTCACTTCTACACATTATTTATGATATTCTTCCTAAATTTTTGAAATTTCTTTCTCTATAGAAATGTGAGAAAGATTTGTGATAAATGTGAGACAGGATTTCTGAAATTATATTTTATAGCCAAACATATCTATAGGCACACAGTTAACCAAAAGGAGCAGAGAATTCAAAATTCCTCTTTGCTTGTTTTTTCTTGACTATGAAAAGACTTTTGACATGATGGATCAAAACTCAATTTTAAAACCTTTTTCTCCTCCAATGAGGTGTTTCATATGCATATGTATGTGTGTGTGTGTGTATAAACATATATATGTGTGTGCATATATATGTATATATATATATATATACACACACACATACACATGCATACATATACATATATATACAAACATAACAGAAGAGAAAATTTGTTCAGTGATCCTCGATTACTATTAAATGAGATATAAAATCCGGCATGCTTACCAATGGCTTTTTCTTCCACTGTCATGGAAGACATCCACCAGAGACACCAAATGGAAAGAGGATGCCCAGTAGATGATAAGGGCCATCAGACTGCTGGGTGCTGATTGCATCAAGCCCTGGAGCATTTCTGAGCCTCTGAGATGAGATCCGTAGTCAAATTAAAGAATGAAATCTCAGAAAAACTAAGTAGTACATTTATTGTCCTGGATAAGATAAGCAGTTAATGTCCAGAGCTGGTTCATCAGTATGGATATCTCAGAATGATAGGACAAGTAGACTATAGTCTGTACCCCTGAATAGGAGGAAGAGAGCAGGCTAGATAGCATAAGGGAAAGTACATAATACTTTCAATCACTCCAAGCTTTTTCCTGAAACAAAAATTCATTCTTTTGATACCAATATTCTTACAGTGATGGCATATGGCTACATAGTAGGTAATATCATAACATTCAAAGAATAAGGGAGGTGATAATCCCACTTGTGAGCAGCAATAGGGTGGATCTTCTGAACTTTCTGGTTTTGTAACCCAGAGCAAATCACTAAACCTCTTGTTCCCAAGGAATGCTTTAATATTCTAACTTACAGATGAATCGATGATGTTTCTTGGTAGAAAGAATGTCCATACCAGGGGTTGTCTATTCCAGTGGGGGAAAATATCCCACTGTTTACAGGACCATAAATCTAAAGCGGGAGAGGACCACAGAAGCCATCTATTCTAACACCCTTATTTTTTCAGTTAAGGAAATTGAGGTCCAGGACTATATCTTATAGTCCAATAGAACTTTCTAGTTCCTGGTTGGGTGTGCTGGATTCGTACTGGATGAAAGTCCAGTTCACATGTATGATTAATATCGCATTGCTTAATTTCTCAATAGGTTTGGGTGGAGGTGAGAGGAAGGAAGAAAATTTGGAACTCAGAAAATTTTTTGAATTGCTATTAAAAATAAATAAATAATAAGACTTTGTTTATATTCTCAACATCTCCTTTCAGACATAAAATATGTGTCTGTGTATATATGTGTGTGTGTGTGTATGTATATATATGTATGTATGTATGTATATATATGTATATATATATATATATACACACAAGATTCAAAGACTTGCTAGTAAAAGCCTGATAAATTCTCTCTCTTGCTTTTATCTCCAGATAAGCAGGAGAAGTCATTAGGATTTTTCTTTGAACACATTAAAGACCAGAAGGGTCTCCCATGTTTTATAGATGTGTATTGCTATCTTGACCAGTAGAATCCCATTTTTTAAAAAATATTATTTATTTTTGACATTTTAAAAAAAGTTTTGAGTTCCAAATTCTCTCCCTTCCACCTGCCCCATCCTTCCCCTTTGAGCGGGCAAGCAATGTGTTTTCAATTATATGTGTCAAATCATGCAAAACCTATGTCCATATTAGCCATGCTGCAAAAAGAAAAGCAATCAAAATAAGAAAGTGAAAAAATACACTTCAATCTGCATTCATATTTCATCAGTTCTCTCTCTGGAGGCAGACAGCATTTTTCATCATGAATCCTTTGGAATTATCTTGGATTGTTGTATTGATCAGAGTAGCTAAGTCTTTCACAGTTGATCATCATAACAATATTGCTATTACTGTGTATGATGTTCTCTTGATTCTTTTCACTTCACTTTGCATCAATTCATATAAACCTTCCCAGGTTTTTCTGAAACCATCCTCTTCATCATTTCTTATAGCACAATAGTATTCCATCACAATCATATACCACAACTTGTTCAGGCATAGAATCCCTTTTTTATCTGTTCCAGAGTGTCCAAAATCATCATATCATTCTTTCATAGCTATGGGGCAGAATGTTTTGAGTAACACCAATTTCATTCTTATACCTCTGGTTGGATAATTTGTGGTCCATTATATTAATCCATTGCATAACTCCAATTTCTGCCATTTTTTTTTTTCAACAACTAGGTCTCCTCTTGGGAACAGCACTTGAATTGCCAAGGGCCATGCTTCTGTTTCTTGGCCTTTATCAATTTTCAAAGACCATCAGCATATAGCACCTTTCATTTGAGGACAGTCAAAGTTTAGTCTGTCATCACAGAATTTAAATTCACTGATAGCACATTCACTGGTAGAAGTCCCAGACTCTGGACTACGTTTTTGTATGTCAATGACCTGAGTCACTGTATGTCTCAGATCACTGTCTCCTCTTTTTTTGACTATTACCAGTCCTTCCAACACATAAGAATTATGGAATATCACATCTATATCTATAGTCTTCTCAAGATGGTAGTGCACAATTTACTCATAGTTGGCTAGTACAGTAACACATCTCTGACAGGCAATATTCAATATACTGATGACTGGAGTACAAGTATTAGTGGTTTTCTGTCTCACAGAGTCACAGAACTTGAATTAAGATTTCAGTGGTTATGCCCAAAGAGCTATAAAAATGTGCATACTCTTTGACCCAGCAATACCACTTCTAGGGCTATATCCCAAAGAGATCATAAAAATGGGAAAAATGACCCATATATACAAAAATATTTATAGCAACTCTTTTTGTCATGGCTAAGAACTGGAAATTGAGGGAATGCCCATCAATTGGGGAATGACTAAACAAGTTATGGTATATGAATGTAATGGAATACTATTGTGCTATAAGAAATGATGAACAGACAGACTTTAGTAAAACTTAGAAAGACTTATATGATGCTTAGTGAAGTGAGCAGAACTAGGAGAACACTGTACACAGTAAAAGCCACAGTGTGTGATGACTGATTTTGATAGACTTAGCCCTCTCAGCAATGCAAAGAGCTAAAACAATTCTAAAGGACTCATGATAGAAAATGCCATCCCCATCCAGAGAAAGAACTGTGGAGTCTGAATGCAGAGCAAAGAAAACTATTTTCCTTTCTGTTTTTTTTTCTTTCTCATCATTTCTCCTTTTTGTTATTCTTCTATACAACATGACTAATGTGAAAACAGGAATGTTTAATAGGAATGTATATGTAGAGCCTATATTAGATTGCATGCCGTCTTGGGGAGGGAAGAGGGGAGGGAGGGGGAGAAAATTTAAAACCTATGGAAATGAATGTTGAAAACTAAAAATAAATAAACTAAAAAAAGACTTCAGTGGGCATCTAATGTAGTGCATACAAGAAACTAATCCCTAGTATAATATATTCAGCAAGTTGTTACCCCGCCTCTTTTTGAAAACTTTCAAGAAAGGAGAACCTGCCACCACCCAAGCAAGCCCATTCCAGTTTGCAACAACTCTAATTGTAAGGAAGATTTTCTCCACATTAAGTCTAAGTTGGCCTTTCTGCAACCATTGTTCCTGGTTCTGTCCTCAAGAGGAGAAACAGAACAAGTCTAATCCTTTCTCCATTTGATATCCCTTTAAATAGCAGAAAGATACCTATAATGTGTATCCCCCTCCTTAAGTTTCCTCTTCTCCAGCCTAAACATGCCCAGTTTCTTCACCGAATCCTCATCACATTGATTCAGGACCTTTCATAATCCTGTTTTGTCATGTTCTGGATTTATCTAATCAAACTTGAGAATGAATTATATTCACATAGCCTTGGAATTCATTAGTTATAGCCTAGTTCAAAGCTAAGAACTTCAATTTATTTAAGGGATAATGAATCTCACCATCAGTCTTCTAGTAGAAAATGCAATAAGTTTCTGATACAATCCATTTTCCTGGCATAAAACTACTCCAAGCCCTCGAGGCTGGAAATAGTATGTAACTCAAAAGGCTTGCTCAAATCCACATAATTCAGTTATTTGTGACAGTTGATTATGTCCTTGAATGTCTGCTCACAACCCCTATACCAATGATCTGGAAAGAAAGCCAGAGGGCTCAAACCAGGTTATTTCCTTTTGCTCTTCTGCTTCCAATTCTTCTCAAACACTCCCTCTTCCCAAATTATATAAAGAGTTTTCAGTGATGAAATTTCTGATAGTAATAGCCACCATATCACAACAAAGTCTTCAACTCTCAAAAATTCTTTGGCATTGACTTTAAGGAAAAACAATGAACCCTTCTCTCTTCTCAGAAAGGACTCATTCTTGGTTAAGATACTATGTGACCTGATGGAGATTGTAGAACTGGCATTTAATTGACATCTTCAGAACAGTGTCTTCCAAATGGCCTAGCATTAGCTCTTCCTCATAATTTTCTGAAATCTTTCCAAATATGGTAAGGCTCTCTAAATATACTCACACTTCTGGGCAATTCATATCATCAACACTTTTTTTTTTTCTTGAGCCACTGAAAAGTGGCATATTATCTGAAATTTCTTTAGATATGAATTCAAACTCATAAAATTCTGCCAAGAAGATGAAGACAACTATAGTAAGAGTAATATATCCTAAAGTCTTCTTCCCCACATTTCTCGCCATTGAAAAACTCAAGGCTCAGCATGTTGAAGCTACTTCCTCAATGCCTAAATGCCAAGGGGCTGAGATACATGGCTGGTGTTTCACAATGGGTAACTCAAGAAGGAAACTTTGCTCAGCTGAATCAACTCAAGATGTCCTCTGTGCCTGACCTTGTTGAATATCTTCTTGCTCTATCTAAGAAAAAAATCTCTTTTTTGTTAATTGTTGAATGTTTTATTTTATTTCAAACCTAAACTAATTTTCTCCTTATTTTGCTCTGCCATTGGCATCTGATAGTTCACACTACACAGAGCTAATGCATTTAATTTAATAGCACAACAAAGTAAGTGACAAGGAAGACCTCACCTCCCTTTACACAAAGTTTATCACATAACCAGTAAGAGAAGGCACAAATAACCACGGGTACGTAGCCAGAGAACATACATAGAGGGTACATTTGTAGAGGGCATACATGTCCAGGAAACATGCATTTCTGTGGAAAATGAATGCAGGGACATTGACTAAGGGGAATATACCTGGGCAGGAAAATTCCTAATCCTAAAACATCATTAGTGGTGGAACAAACCCTTTCCTATTCCAGTGCTGCCTCCAATTCACTTCAGGTTTAGATCTAGACACTTGGGCTCCTTACTTCCCTACAAGGCACCTCATAAAGTTCCAAGGTCGAAAACTGTCATCCTTGATGAACTACCTTCTGCTACTTTCTGTTGATATCTTCAGTGAGCTACTTACTCTCTTCTCTCCAATGCTATTTGCTAATCTCCATCTGGGTGGCCTCTTCTCCCATACAGGAGCGATTTATCAGTCCTTTTATTCATAACCCAATTAAACACATTGATGATTTCAGACTTCAGTCATAGAAATAGAGAAATCCTTTGATATTTAAGTTTGACCATCTTCTTTAATCTAAACTCTTATTTGAGTTATGGTTAGAAAATTTCCTATAACTTCTGCCATACCCCCTGGGTACTAACCTGGATTCCCGTAAATCATCACATGCCCTGCACTTAGCAAAATGACAAAAGAAGTGGGTCCAGCAATGGGGAAGAGATTCTTTTCACTCCTTATTATGCTCTCTCATTATCCATGCAGATTATCTTGGGAGTAAAACTAAAAGGGACTGTACAACACCCAATAAATATTCCTTGGTTTGAATAATTGCCTGCATGCCCAGTAGGATGATATGATGAAAGAATAAAAGAAAGAAAACATCATAGGAAAATCCTAGCTTTAAAGTAGAAGGAAGCTCATTTTATCCCAATCTCTTCATTTCACAGATGAGCTAACTGGAAGCACAGAGAAATTAAGCACCTCCTAGAAAGATCTGATATCTCAACTTCATAACAGTTACAGCAATTTCTCCAAAGATCTTGAGTTTCAAGTTCACTTTCTCATTGAAATATCCATATCCAGAGATCATTTGCAGTGGAAGACTATCAACCATTCCCACCTATCCCCCAATATCAAATTCACACATTGGGGAAAACTATGTCACCATGTGACAGCTTCACTAAGATTCCAGTTGGGATGGCCTTCGCTTCTTTCCTGATCACCAGGAAGCTGGAGATGCTGAATGGTCATTGGACAAATGTAGCATCACTCTGTTTTATGCCCAGGACCACTCTTCAGGAACTCATGCTGCAAGTTCATTGCTCATGCTGTCTTCCAGGTGTATTTTTCATGTGTCCTTCTCTGGCATGTCCTCTATAAAACAAATGACTTTTAACAGGTTCTTCTACAGCACTATATTAAGTAACTTTTTAGGAATTCCATTTATATTATTCCCTCGAGGCTACATAGACCACACAATATCTATTCCTTTTTATTAGCTTCAAGATGGGCATAATGCAGAGTAATGTTAAAACAAACAAACAAGAAATACCTGGAGAAAACTGAGATACTGTGGCACACTGTGAATAGTAATGGATTTCAATTTCAAATGATAGGGAGTTTGAATCCTGACCCAACCACTTGAATCATTTGTGACTTTGGACAAGTCATTTTAATATCTCTTGAGCCTAGTTCCCTTATCTGCAAAATTCAAATATTAGACTACATGACCTGAGATCTCTTCAAGCTATTCCAAGCAGCGGTTATAGTAGAATAGGTTGCCCCAGAGGTAGGTAGTCATTTCTCTTCACTAAGGGCACTTGAATAACCACCTGTTGGGGAAATGTTACAAAATGGAGTTCTGTACAGTGATAGATGAGTTGGACTCGGAGAACTCCCAGGTCCTTTTGTGTTGAGATGATGATTCTGCTACTGGTTGCAAAGGACTTGCCTTGGTTTATTTGTTTATCTGCCACAGAACTTTGCACAGTACTACACTTAGGAATTAGTCAATAAGTATTTGTTCACTAATCAGTGGCGTCTCAGGGGAAGACAGGTTTTACAGATGCACCATGGACTTACAACTGTATGTGTGGCTGTAGTTTCTAGAGACTGACAGCTAGGTATAAAGGGTTGTATTTGGGGGAAGGAGATTGGGGGAGGAGAGGATGAGATGACCCAGTAGTAGTTATGATCTCCTGTACCTCCCTTCTCTAGGTGAGTGCTTTGTTTATATGAGCAGCCCAATCTCTTCATTTCACAGATGAGCTAACTGGAAGCACAGAGAAATTAAGCACCTCCTAGAAAGATCTGATATCTCAATTTCATAACAGTTACAGCAATTTCTCCAAAGATCTTGAGTTTCAAGTTCACTTTCTCATTGAAATATCCATCGATCCAGAGATCGTTTGCCCTAGAAGACTAGTTTTCCCAGAACTGTACATCAGGTGGCAGCATCAGCCTTTGGATTAGTAGAATCTGATTCAAAGGCAAGCATGAAAAACAAGTTGTGTTTGAGGAAGGCAGTGTAAATTATAGCCTAAACATAAACTGAACTCTCTAAAGGCAGATTGGTGGCTACCTAGAATCTGTGCAGTGGGGCACCGAAAGGCTGGGATACCACAGAAATTAGTAAATATTGACTGATTTTATTTTTCCATAAAACAGTCCTCTCCTACAGTATTCTGTAGCTTGGAAGTCACCACTCTCAAAGCCTCTAATGGGCTAGATAACAGAGTTGGGATAGTAGCCCCAGGCTGTCTTAGTCCATCAGTACATTAACACAGGATTAGTGTAGCAGATTAATACACTTTCCAGAAGGTCTGTTATGGGACAAGTGGATTCCAATGAGAGGAAATGGTTGCAATAGGGAACTTTGGCTGTGGAGAGGGGAGTAGTCTAAGGGCAGTGGATCTGTCATGGCAGGTTTTCAGTGAAAGGCAGTGTGTGGGGTTGGGGGCAGAGGGGACAAGAGTCAGAGATTAAGGTTGAAGATGGAAGCACAGTCACTCCTTACTGTTCCCCAGCTAATTAAAAATTCTATAATAGGAAGTAAGGGAGAAAGAATCAGATTTCTTTGTTCCTGGGCTGGGGTGTGAGGATACTCAAATCTAATTGCTCTGTAAACATCTCATTGCCTATTTCCCAGCTCTCAGCTTCCACCAGCTCCTCATGCACCATCTTTTAAAAAACCATGATGTGGTGAATACCCAAATCCCACCTTGCATATTAACTTGCCTTTGGGGTCCCAAAGATCCTAACTTGAAGCATAAAAATAGAATGAACTAACTGAACCATCTGGCAAATATTTTGTCTATCTATTCACCTGTCCTGGTGGATGAGAATTTCAATCCCAGCAAGGCTGAGTAGCAGCTCTTCAGAAATCCTCTTGGCTGCCTGAGAAGAAACACTCCTGAGTTTTTCTCTATCCTGGGTGTGCTTGCTCCTGCACCAGCCTTACAGGCACATCCCAGCATCAATACATTCCTCACGTGCACTAGACCTTCTGCTTCAACTTTGACCTCCACTTGGATCAATTACCAAATCTTCTCTACCCCATTCCCCATTCTCTTCCCAATTTACCACTCCAGCCATTGTTATCCAAGCTCTACTTTAGCCTTTGTTCTCAACTGCCACTGGCAAAGTGGGTGAGCAACTGAAATAGCTTGGGAGTTGGGTTTCTTTAAAGAATAAGAATAAGAATAGCTAATATTTACATAGTGCTTTGCTATATACATCCACATTTTACAGTGTATTTACAATACATTTTACAAGTATTAATTTATTTTATCCTTACAACAACCCTGGATTATTCTACAGATAAGTAAACTGAGGCAGATAGAAATTAAGTAACTTGTCCGGGGTCACACTGCTAGTATCTGGGGCCTGGTTTTAACTTGGGTCCTCCTGACTCCAAGGCCAGTGCTCTGTCCATTGGGCTGCCTAGCTGCCTCTTAGCAGTGATCCCAGGTAGGTCTTGAAGACTCATCTCAGTGAGGTAAGGTGCATCTCCCTGTTAAATCAAGGATATGGGAGATGAAATGTTCTTCCATTAACTATATTTGAACATAAGGTCAGTTGTGCTCCAAAAGCACCTATAAAGTAGCAGTGTTTTTCCCAACAAGAATTTTCTTGGGAAAAGGCACTCTCTTAAATATGATCCTGCAGTATTAATATGAAGAATTGGGCTTAGGGTCAAAATACCTGCAACTGAGTTTTGGTTCTGTCATTTACAAACTTTGTGATCTTGACCAAATTATGTCACCCCTCTGAGCTTCCCTCAGTTTCCTTATTTGTAAAAAAAAAAGTTTTAGAAAAGCAGGAATAGGATTTTGACCAGATTCTGACTAAGGCCCCTTCTAGCTCTAATAGTCTGTGATTTTATGAAAACTTATCTGGTTCATAATGTTTTCCCCAAAAGGTGAAGAATGTAGTCACATTTGATTCACTTAAAATATGTAATGCATTATGCTAGACTCTAGATATATAAAGAAAAAATTGAAACAAGCTCTTCCCTCAAGAATCATCCATTTCACTGGAAAAAAAAAGAGATGTCATATGTCAGTTCCCCCATCCTCACCTTCTTTTTGCCATAATGTATTATTACAACCTGCATCCTAACATGGGTAGCATTTTCCCATGGGGCAATATTATAATTGAGAGTTGTGTTCCTAGCAAAGTTATTCAACATCCAATGAGTCATTTGTAGCCCACATATCATTCCAACTTAGGCACAGTGTCCAGAAGTAGGGAAGTATTGGTTTCATTACGATATATCCTAATCAAACTACATCTGGAATATTGTGTTCAGCCTATGGCAGCATATTCTAGGAAGGATTTTTTTTTTAAAGCAGGAACATATTCAGAAGAAGACCATTGGGGTAGGGTAAGGTCTTGAGTATATGTGATACGAAGATCAGTTGAAGGAATGTGAGGGGGTGGGGGAGTGGAGTGATTAACCTGAAGAATAGGAGACTTGAAAAGGAATATTGCAGCTTCAGCTCTTGGGAAAGAACGTTTAGCCTTAATCTTATTTGCTGCTGTGTACAGAACTAGAATCAATTGATAGACCTTCAACCAGGAGTTTCATTGAGCTTGAGCTGTAAGGCAACTTAGAGGGAAAGAGGCAAATTTGGACATGATGTTGGGAAATACTTCCTACCAACTAGAGCTGTGCAAAGTAGAATGGCTCCCTTGAAAGGGAGGAGGTTCTCCTTCGTTGGAAGTAAAGGCTGGACAAGCTGAATATGATGTAGAAGGGATTCTTGTTTGACTAGTAGTTAGACTAAATGGCTATTGAGTTCTGTTTTAACCCAGAAATTTGGTGATTCTTTGAACTCTGGATTCAGATCACTTGTACAAAGGCACAGAAATGAGAGACTTTAGGGGAGTAATAGATAATAAAGTTGGAAAAAGTAATTGAGTTTGCATGGAAAATTTCTTAGTTCTGTTTTGGAAATATTAAGTTGAAAATGTCTAAGGGGCATCCAGGTGGAGATATCCAGCAGGAATTTGTCCAAGCAGGAATGTAATTGATGAGAAAAATGAGGGCTTTATATGTAAATTCAGGAATCTACAAATAAATTAATAGATTCCCAAGTATTTTATAATGTCTACAGTAACTTTCAATGGGGTTTCTCTTACAGATAAATGAATAAAGACATTAAGAAGTAAAGATTAGGTATTAATTAGAAAGCTTATAAAACTAGGACTGTCTTAATATAACAAGTGCAAAGAGAGTTGTATAGAAATAAGTGCTGTCAGTTCATAGGACCTGGACAAGATGGCTGGGTTAGAAATGGTCAAGTAGACTGTCTAAAGGAGATGGGAATTGAATTAGACCTGGAAGAATTGGATTGATGGAGAAACTGAAATGTCTGCCTTGATTCTCTTCCTACCATTTGATGTCTTCCCAGTCTTCTTCATGGGATTATAATTCTTCTTCCAGCCTATAATTATGAGTGCACCCCCCCAAATATACTATTTCTAAGTCCTCCTCTCTCAACATTTTCTGCCTTAGTGATTTCATTTACTCCTTTTACTATAAATAAAGACTGCCAGGTAGATGATTCCTAACTTTACAATCCAGAACCTGTATCTTCTCTGAGCTTCATTGCCTTTCAAATATCTGCCCCAACAATTTAAACTCAACATATCCAAAACTAAACTCTTTCCCCCTAAATCTATTCTTCTTCCCACCTACCCTTTTTCTAATGGTACCACTAGTCCACTACTCAAAACTTTCTCACACAATATTCATACCCAATCAGATCCTACATCCCAATCTATAGATTTTCAGATATCTACTTCAACTGGGAAACTCAAACAAAAAAGGTGAAGAAAGAAAGGCCTCTCCCTTTTTCTTAGGTTACAGCTGTCTGTATCTTCAATCTCTCTCCACCATGCTGAGAGTCTCTAGTGACTAATTATAGGATCAAAGATTTAGAGCCAGAGTCACCTAATCCAGTATATTTTCATTTTACAGATGGGTAAACTGAGTCTCAAGAAGGCTAAGTGACTTGCCCAAAGTCACACAGGTTGTAAGTGGCAGAGCCAGGATTTAAAGTGAAGCCTTCTACCTTCAAATTTGTTGTTTCTGCTAAATCACAATGTTTGACTTCACCTATCCCTATAGATTAATAGAAGGGAAAATGAAAGCATTCCTTTAAAACTGTACAGGGAAATTCTGGTTAGAAGCCTTATCTGTCTTAGAAGACTTTTCTTAGGTCATCAATAAAGAACACCCTGTCAATGTCTTTGGAAAGAGATTGTTCAAGTTGTTTCCTTGTTCAGGAAACCTTAAATTGTCTCTATCACAGTATCTAGACTGCCCCGATGCCTTTCCTCTCACTCTTCTAAACTCTGCATCTGGCTTCTGACTGCATCACTGAACTGAAATTGCTCTCTCCAAAGTTATGAATTATCTCTTATTCACCTCATTTAATGCCCTTTTCTCAGTCTCTCCAAAGCATTTGACACTGCCATCTACCCAGCTTCTCCTTAATACTCTTCTCTGGGTTTTCATGTCACTACTGTCTCTTGCTTCTCCTCCTATATTGCCTGATAACTCCTCAGTTTTCCTGGTCCTTCATCTTTGTCATGCCTACTAACTATGCATGTGTATTAAGCCTCTGTCATAGGCTCTCTTTATCTCCAGCCTCTATGTTAGTGATTCAGTTGGTTTCCATGGCTTCAGTTTTCAACTCTTTGTACCTGATTCCAAGCTCTATGTATCCAGCCATAAGCTCTCACTGGAAGCCCCATTCAACATCACGTAATCTTTGTTGAACATTTCAAACAAGTCACATAGTCACTTCAAATTCAACAGGCACAAAACAGAACTCATCTGTTCTCCAAAACCCATCCTTCTTCCAAACTTTCAATTGGTATTGAAGGCATCACCATCCTTTAAAATCTTGGTCTTCAGGAACTTCCAGTCAACTGTATTCCTTAAAATGATGGAGGTAGACTAGCTGTATCCAAAGCTCTTTCCATAGCACCTTCCCTCCACAACTCCCTTGAATTTGACCACTTTGTGTTTGGTTCTATTAATTCACTTTACATTTACTCTGTGTAAGGGTGTTTGATGTCATCAGCCGCTGGGGGTGCACCAGGACAGCCTGGGGACGGGGTAGAGGCCCGCGCATGTCTCTAAGCCATGGCCGTGAGTGCCTCGTCAGCCTTTGGGCTTGAACAGAGGACATCACGTAGACAATGAAAAAGGCATGATCACTTGAGATGTCTCCTTATCTTCGGGGCAGTAAGTGAGTGGCTCACCCAGCGATGAGGGCACTCTTAGGCGGGAATCAAAAGCTAGGGGATAAAAAGGGGAACCACTTGAGCGTAGCTCTCTTTTTCTTTTCTGTGCTTGCTGCAATAAAAGGACCTCAAGAAAACTACATCAGTGTGCTGGGTGCTCTGTGGGGGGTAGTTCTTCAAGCTAGTCTTGATGCCGGTGACGACCTAAGCCTGAGAGGAGGAAAACAACTGGAAGAGGTAAGCTATAAAATAGGGTCCCCAGAGTCCAAGTTGGGGGATACTCTACACTCTGTATGTACTCGTATATGTACTTTTTGTCTCCTTATAAAGGATTGTTTCATTCTTTGAACTTATATCCCAACTCACTAACACATTGACTAGCCCATAGTAGGTATTTAATTGCTCACCAATTAATTGATTCCATATCTAGCAATCCATAAATCTGCAGATGGTTTGTGTTTTACAAACTCTTTGCTGACCCTGTTCCATAATTCTGAACAGGTAGAACAGATAAGGACAAGAAGGCCAGGATATTGGAGGAGGAGTTGGATAGAATGAAAACTAAAAGCCAACCAAATTTATGCAAGACATAACAAGTCTGTGCTAGACAGAGCAGGTGGGTGGGTTACCTCTGCCAACTTCCTGCTGTGCCCAGGTTATGACCAAGGAATCACCAATCATTCTCAATTTCAATGAACAATACATCCAATGACCTCTTGTTTTTGCAATTATATGTGATGTGAAAGCATATTTATCCTTAGTAAGCACTCACCTGGTGATTATGAGATTTAGTAAGATTTATGGCAAAGCCCTGGAACCTGAGCCATTACAAAACAATCTTTTCCTTCTGTGTTTCTTAAAACAGACAAATAATCTCCATTAATTGGCATTTTCCATCAGTAATGTCTCCGTTTCAGGCATCAGCAAAGGTAACTTCATAAAAAATAGGTAATAAAGATCAGGTGGGTGTGCACATATCACCTCTTTTGCTTCACATATGTGACCTTGAATTGCAGTTGCTATAGCAACAACATTTTTGCAGGAGAAAAGTGTTGGAGGGACAACACTTGCAGTAAGGAAGGGGGTTGGGAAGTTAAGCACTTAAGCCGATTTTTCGAGCTTGTCTATCTCTTCTTATCCCTTCCTTTCCTTCTCTCCCACCTTTTCTTTCTCTTTGAAAAAAAAAAAACACCTTCCTAGAGAACAATGATATGCATCCTAATAATAACAACTTTTATTTGTAGTACCTTGTGTCATTTAAAGTACTTTCAATTTTATTGTCTTCTGGTCCTATTTGTTCCTAACAATAACTTCATGAAGTAGGTGGGAGAGGTATTATTATCCCATTTTATTGATAAGGAAACTTTTCTAATTTGAGACTCATAACAGCACTGTTGGGAAAATACTACAGGTATTATTAAATCCACTTTGTAGATGAAACTGAGGCTCAAAGAGGTTAGATGACCTGCTCTTGGCCACACAATTAGTCTGTGTTTAAAAGTTGACTTGAACCCAATCTCCCTAATTCCAAGTTTAGTGTCCTACCCATCTTCATGGGATGATAGCTTTTGAGATTTAAGGGATGCTGTAGATAATGTCGATCAATCCTCCCCTCATTTTATAGATGAGAAAATTAAAGCCCAGAGAAGTTAAATGGATTGCCTGAGATTGTATAATAAGTGGCCTATTAAATCCTGGTCTTCAGACCTCAAGTCAAACCTTCTAAAGCACTTGGCTATGCTCTAAAATGCTAATGCGTTGGATCACAAAAGCAGGATCAAAAATATCTCGACAGACTATGATGACTATGAATCTGATAGGATGAAACTTAATAGGTAATAAAGTAAAGTCTTACACTTGGGTTCAAAACATCAGCTTCGTAAATACAACATGAGAGGGACCTGGGTAGACAATGGTTCATGTGAAAAAAAATCTGGAGTATTTAGTAGTATAGTAACTGAAAATAAGCCAATAGTGTGTCATTGTAGCCTCCCCTCTCAAAAAAAAAAAAAGCTAAAACTATTTTGGATTGTGTTAAGAGAGATATCCAAGACATGAGAGATGGGAATCCCATTGTACTCTGCATTTGTCAGACTACATAGAGACCAGTGATTTTCATTTTGTCCACTACATATTAGGAAGGAAGAATATTGATCAAGCATTAAGGAGAAAGTAAACTGAGTGATACAGGAGTTCAAGAAGATGCGATAGTTGTAAAGCACTTAGCACAGTGCCTGACATAGTAGGAAATTAATAAATGCTTGTTAATTACAACAATAACAATAATAGGCCTTTATAGAATGCCTACTATGTGCCAGACACTGTGCTAAGTACTTTACAAATATTTTCTTCATTTGATTTCCACTTCCATATGAGGATGAGTTGAAGTATTTACCAATTGTATCTTTATTAATGTTACTAATATCAACAGGAGTCACCCATATTTATGGAATGTTTTAAGGTTTGCAAAGCATATTCATTGCAACAAATTGTGAAGTAATTATTACCAGAATAATTATGAATAATTAATAATATTAACACCAGAATTATTACCTCTATCATATAGATGAGAAAACCAGTTCTCAGAGAAGTGAAGTGACTTCTCCACAGTCAAACAATTAGCAAGTATCATTCCAGATCTTTTTGTTCAAAAACCATTATCAAAATGAGTGTTTTAACCAATTCACTTCACCTCCACAAGGAAGGCCTTGGTTTCCTCAAATGTCCAAAATAAGGGGATTGAAGCAAATGATCACTAAGATTCTACAGTTCTGTGATTCTATATTTCATGCTTCTTGGTTTTATTTTTATTTCTTTTTTCACATTGTAATAACATTTTATTTTCCCCAATTATTGTAAATCCTATTTTGTCATTCTTTTTTTTACATTTTAAGTTCCGATTTTTTCCTCCCTCTATCCCCTCCCCTCCCTGAGACAGTAAATAATTTTATATAGGTTATAATGAGCAATCATGTAAAACATATTTCTATATTAGTCTTTTTATGGAAGAAAACTCAAAAAAGAAAGGAAGAAAGGAAGGAAGGAAGGAAAGAAGGAAAGAAGTGAAAGTATGAATTCTGACTCAATCAGTTCTTTGGAGGAGGATAGCATTTTTCATTATGAGTTCTTTGGAATTGCCTTGGATCCTTGTATTGCTGAGAGGAACTAAGTCATTCATAGATGTTCACAGTATGATATTCCTGTTACTGTGTACAATGTCCTGGTTCTGCTCACTTTACTCTGTATCAGTTCATCTAAGTTTTTTCAGGTTTTTTTTGAAATCTTCCTGCTTATCATTTCTTATAGAACAATAATATTCCATTCCAATCATAAACTTGCTTCTGTTTTTCAAGCAAGATCTTTCCATCTTAAGGTTAATATGGTTACTACCCATATTTGTAATCCAATTAACAAGAGAAAACAACTGCTCTTTGCTCTACCACTTTTTCTTTTTCCTGAGGACAAGACCTCAGTTTGTTATGAATTACTGTCCATGGTGCTAGACTAAGGACAGATTTGACTTCTCAAATGTCCCTGGCTTCCTCCTTTATTTACTTTGCTATTAAAGGCTAGATCAAACGGCAAGGGTACCTGCATGTTTGTGAGAGCATGACTGTGGTATTTCCAGTTGAGAACCAATGGTTAAATTTTCAGCGTGAGCATTTTTACCTCTGAAATAAGAAAAAGCTACAAGTCAGCGTTTGATTTTTTCTCCAGTTGATTGTCTGAGACTTAAGAAAGTAATGGAGAAAATGCAAATAGTGCAGACTAAGCTTAAAAGCATATCTTTCCTCTTTAGATAACTCATTGTTAAACATTTAACAGCACACTCCTGAATGAATGGTTCATGGATACTTTGATCACCTAGGATTTGTCACTAGGTTTCACGTGTTTTCTGCTGTAGGGTGTCAAGATAATAGCAAAAGAGCCATTAATCCTTCCTTTCCTTACTCTGATACTATAGTAAGACAGTCAATAAATATGTTTTAAGTTCTTACCATGTGCTAAGCACTGTACACTGGGGATACAAAGAAAGACAGAGGACATATCCTGCTCTCAAGGAGCAGACAGTGTAATGGGGAAGACAATATGCAGACAACAACGTACAAACAAGATATAGACAAAATAAATTGGAGACAATCAATAGCAGGAAGGCATTGACATGAAAAAGGATCAAGGAAGAATTTTTATAGAAGGTAAATATTTTATCTGACAGTTGAAGGAAGCCAGGAAAGTCAGGGGACAGAGATGAGGAGGGAAAGCATTCTAGACCATGAAGGCCAGATAGTGAAAAGGCCTACATCTGGGAGATAGACTATTTTGCATGAAGAAGAAGGGAGTTGGTCTCACTGGATTTCATAGGATATGGTGGTGAGTAGGGTATAAGAAGACTAGAAAAGTAGGGGGGAGGTTAGGGAATTTATGAAGGGCTTCAAATACCAATCAAAGAATTTATATTTGATCAAGGACATTATAGGAAACCACTATAGTTTATTGAATGGGGTAACAACATGGTCAGACCTTCATGTTAGGAGAGGATGGAGCAGAAAGAAACTTGGGTAAGGAGACCCACCTGTAGGCTACTGTAATAGTCCAGGTTTGAGGTGAAGAGGGCCTACACCAGGGTGGTGGCAGTCTCAAAGGAGAGATGATATGAAAGTAAAAGCATCAGGTCTTTACAATATACTGAATATGGAGAGTGTGAGAGAGTGAAAAGTCCAGTATAACACTTAAATTGTGAGCCTGGATGATTGGGAGTGGGGGTAATGCCCTGCACAGTAATAAGAAAGTTAGGAGGAGAGAAAAGTTTTAGGAAAAAAATAATGAGTTCATTGTTGACATGATGAATTTAAATGTCTGCTGTACATCTGTTTCAAGATGTCTAATGTGCATTTGGAGATGTTAGACTTGAGGTTAGCAAGGAGGTTTGGAGTGGATGAACAGGTTTGAGAATCATCAGCATAGAGATAAAAATTGAGTACATGGGAGCTGGTGAGATCAGCAGGTAGAGTAGTATACAGGAAGAAGAGAAGAGAGCCCAGGACAGAGCCCTGTGGAATTACTACCATTAATTACTGAGCATGATTTGAATGAAGATCCAGCAAAGGAGACTGACAGGAGTAGAGAGACAGGAGAAAAAACAGGATAGAGTAGTGTTAGGAAAACGTAAAGAGAAAAGAGTATCAAGGAGACAGTGTTCAGCAGTGCCAAAGGCTTCAGAGAAGTCAAGAAGGATGAAGATTAAGAAAAGGCCTTTGGAGATATCATTGGTAACTGGAGAGTTCAGTTTTGGTCAAATTGATGACATCAGAAGCCAGATTCTGATAAAATAAAGGAAGTGGGGGTGCCAGGTGTAGATGACTTTTTCAAGGAATTAGCTGAAAAGAGGAGAGATATAGGATATCAACATTAGAGGTTGAGTGAAGTTGTTTTTTTAAAGGATGGGAGAGGCTTGGATTTGTTTGTATGGAGCAGATAACCACCATTGAACGTACCTAAATATTAAGAAGTTTTTCCTTATATCAAGCCTGAATATTTTGAATTTTAGATTTCAGAAAGTTAGAAGTCAAAGGGACCTAGGAGATCATATAGTCCACCTCCTTCAAATTTATTTTCTAAGCCTATTGTTTGGAACTTGAAACATATTTTGCCATTGAAACAATATTCTAATTGATGGTTAACCTCCCACAGCAGTCTGCAAAGGCCTGTTTAACCCCACTGCTATTAAAAACATTGAAGTATGATTCTGCAGACTAAGAAAATATCAAAGCAAGGCCAAAGCAAGTCACCAGATCATCATTCCTTTAAAAATGGATTCTCCATGGATAGATATGAAATGATAAAACTTCCAAGCTAGGAACAAACAAAAATGTTCAAAAGTTTCTTTGTCAGTATTGCCAAGGAATTTAAGAGCTTTTAGTCCAATGACAAAATCCTTCTTTCTTCTACAAAGGAAAGTCGCCATTTAAGAGATATCTGGTTCTGTGGAATGGAATAGTCTTAAAAGGAGGCCAGGGAAGGAAAGTTTTGAGAGGCAACTGCCCTCCTCACTGTAGGCAAGATATCAAGCAAATGTCATTCTGTTTGTCATGGAAACCAGAAAGTTGTTGAAACTCCTTCCAGAGCTGAGACAAAAGGACAAAAAAATGGTCAGAGATAAAGATTTCAGTTGGACCAAAGGCATAAGTGCATGTGGGCAATATTGGAAGGTTGGGCTTCCCAAGAAGGAGGAAAGGTAACAGACAAAATTTCAGTTGGAGCTTGGTTAACATCCCTGGACCCAATCTACAGATTTAATGGACAGGATGAGTTATGGAAGAAAGTGCTTTCTGACCCAGAAATCATTCAACCATATGCAAACTGTGTTTATATGATCAAAGGAGAAAAGAGTTTTAGGAGGCAGAGATGATGGGAGAAGACGTGTGTATAATTGTAGATATGTATCACTACAACAAAATGAAAAATCTTATAGATAACTGGGAGATAAGCTAAACTGACAGGATCATAGCCTGTTGTTACTCTTCTCACTTTGCTTCTCTTTCCAGGTAATGCTAGGGTCAAATGAGCAAAGAACAAAAGGCGATTGAAAGATTCCTGGCTAACTATAGTATATGGCCTACACTGAGTAAACCCATAAGAGTGGCACAATTGGGTGGGTTCCCAGTCAGCTGGACTTCATTGGAATAAAGCATCCATGAGCTCAATAGTCTGGGGAATCTTTGTGCTTCCCCTGAATAAGTCTAGAACTTTGGGTAATTTTCCATTTCTTGTAGGCAACTAGGTGGTACAGTGGTTAGAGACCAGCCCTATCATCAGGAAGATTCAACAAGCCCCAGACACTTATTAGCTATGTGACCCTGTGTGCAACCTTAGTTTCTTCAGCTGTAAAATGGGGATAATGATAGCATATGCCTCCCACAGATGTTTTAAGGACAAAATGAAATATTTGCAAATATTGAAGCACAGTGTGAATTCTTATTGTAGTTTATTTGTTTCATTCTGTCTGACTCTTCATGGCCCCATTTGGGATTTTCTTGGCAAAGACACTAAAGCAGTTCACCATTTCCTTCTCCAGCTCATTTTATAGATGAGGAAATTGAGACAAACAGGGTTAAGTAGTCACGCAGAGTCACGCAGCTTAGGAAGTATCTGAGGCTGGATTTGAACTCAGGTCCTCCTGACTCCAGGTTCTGCACTCTATCCACTGTGTCACCTGGCTGCCCATGTTATTATTCTTGGTTCCTTCATTTGCAGAATAATAACCAACTATAATAATTGCAATAGTTGTGCTAACATCTCTGATTTCTGTCTATCACATTCCCTGAGGAAAGGCGCTAACTGTGCCACATTTCTAAAGGTTTACAAAGCACTTTCATCATAGCAGTTGTGTGAGACAGGTGCTACTAGTGCTAGGGTACACCTAGTACAGGCAGCACTAGAATATTAAGTCTTTATTGGAAATATTTATATGAAGATTTTCTGTCCAATGAACAGCTTCCTAAAGTGGTATTTTCAAGGTCCATTTCAAGGATACACTAGCTGTATTACCCTGATTGAGTCACTTGACTTCTCAATGCCCCAGAAGTCCTAGAGTTAAAACAATTAATTGCAGAACAGTTGACCATCTCTGTATTAGGAGAGGGAGTTCATTTACCAGGGAGTTGCCTGCACCTCTGGAATCACACAGCTTTGACCAAAAAAAAAGTGTGTGTGTGTGTGTGTGTGTGTGTGTGTGTATACTCACTATTGATGTGGGGTTTTAAAACTGTCTTTAAAAGACAATTCCTAAAATAAATGTTTATTCTTCCAAAAAGCTACTTCCTATCAATGTCAAATCAGTACAGAATTCCTTACCATCTCTCCTTGCAGCTCTAACCGAACCCTTGCTCTTTGGGGCCAGGGACTGCCAAGCTGGGGACAAGTTCACTGCCCACTGAGCTAGATCTTACCACTGATATCACTAAATAAGGCATAAGGCTGCAACATTAAACATCATTTACTTTATTGAGTAGATCATTATTTGAGGATCCCCAATAATTTGAGATGAAAAGGAGGGAAAGAAGGAAGAATGTTATATGAATTGCAGTAAGATTACAGATTTGGAGTTGAAAGGTAATGAGGAGGTCATCTTGTCTGGTCTGTTCATGTTATAATTAGGAAACTGAAACCCAGAATGACAAGTATTTAACTTGCCCGAGGAGACGCAGGTAATAAGTAATGGAGATGACAAGAAGTGGGAAGAGGCAAGGGAGGCCTGAGGTACAGAAAAGAGAAAGATGCAGAGATAGCAGCTAGCAGAAAAGTACCTGGCCAAGATAACAATCTTGGATTTTCCTGCAGACTCTATTCTTTCCTTGGAAAACCATAAAAATGGCAGGTTCTCTGAAGGCAACATTTTAAAACTTTGTCCTATTGATAAAGTGCATGGAACTGAAAGGCCAAATTTACTTTATCTTATCATGGATATTCTAAGAGGACAAACCTAGAAATACTGTGCTGACTTGAAAGTCTGGCTCTTGCCCCACACTCTACACTCTCACATACCTGAGCAAACCTCAAAGAGGTTTAGTGGGGGTGGAAAAAACATACTCAACATGCACTTTCCAAGAAGCCATGTCCAAAAGGACAAGGTCTAGTCAGCAATGGTTTCTTCAGAAGGATTATAAACATTCCAAAAATGGAAGTTTCAAAAGCAGATTCCTGCGGGGTCAAGTGATACGTTCCTTGGAAATTTCTTTTCCATACACAGAAACTTAACAGAACCCTTCTCCAGAAAATATACTTCTGCATTCTTTTCTTCTCCTACACACACACAAACACACACACACACACACACACATTCTCCAGGTTCAAAGTTGTAATAGAATTGATAGCTGCATACATGACCACACTTGACAGAATATGGTCCCTTCTCACTTGAACAAAGAACTCAATCAACAAACATTTATTAAACTGTTACTAGGTGCCAGACTGTGTCACAAACAAGTGGAAAACCAGTGTTCTCATTTCTTCTTCTTCTTCTTCTTCTTCTTCTTCTTCTTCTTCTTCTTCTGCTTCTGCTTCTGCTTCTTCTTCTTCTTTTCTTTTTGGAGGAGAGAGGGCAGGGCAATTGGGGTTAACTGACTTACCCAAAGTCACATGGCTAGTAAGTGTTAACTGTCTGAGGTCGGATTTGAACTCAGATCCTCCTGACTCCAGAGCTGGTGCTCTATTCATTGTGCCACCTAAGTCTCCCCTCTCACTCTTTTTCTAAAAGAAATTAGGAGACACCTAAAGAAAATTGGACTGTGGCCTTGGAGCAATTTCAGCTAAGAGATTTTTGTTCTCCTCACCAAATAACGACACGGAGACAAAGAGCTTGTCATGCTCTAGTGGCTTACTCCACCTCCCAAATCTAAGGGCCACCATATGCACAGTGCAGAAAGCCTTGCCTCTAAACCCATCTGGACTTCTGTGAGCAGGCCTCTCCTCCCAACAATATTCCAGTACAAGAAAGTAGAATGTTTTCTTTTGGTCTCATTCCTGTTATGACAGTGCAATCGGGGACTGGCAGGATGCATCATTGCACAGAAGAGGTCAGGGAGCCTGCTTCCAGAAGTGTTGTGACGATATTTGATTGAAGGGCCTTTGGCGCATACATAGACATCCTATAACTGCGTCTGGCTGGCCAACCACGGGGTAAATAGAAGGTTTTTGACTGTCTTCAGAGACATTCAAAAAGGGAAGTAGCATATACAACTAATAATAAGTATGTATAACCTTTGACCCAGCAATGCCACCATTAGATCTGTTTCCCAAGGTGATCTGGGAAAAGGAAAGGAGCCAATATGCTCCAGAATGTTTAAGGCAGCTCTCCTTGTGGTAGCAAAGAACTGGAAATTGAGGAGATGCCTGTCAGCTGTGGAGTGGTGAAACAAATTGTGGTGTATGATTGTGACGGAATACGATTGTGCTGTGAGACATGATGAGCAGGTTGGTATTAGAACAACATGGAAAGACTGGCACAGAATGATGGAGGGAAGTGAGCAAAACCGAGCAAAACCGAGAGAATGTTGGATACAGTAACAACAATACTGTTGGAAGAATAACCACGAATGACCAAGCCATTCTAAGTATTCAGATATTCAAATCAACTACAAAGAAACTAAAAAGGAAGCTGTTATCTGTCCCCAGGGAAAGGACAAATAAATAGAAGTAAGTATAGTGTGATTTACTGACATACATACGTACACATACATGCACACACACATACATACACACATACATACATACACACATGTGTAGGGGTGGGAGTGGGGTGGGTGGGTAGGTATGTATATATTTGTTTCAAATAGTAGCCTTCTCTAGTTCAGAGTGGGGAAGGTAGGAGGTGACAGTTTGGAACTTAAAATATAATAAAAATAATTTAATTTTCAAAAAAGAAAGAAAGAGCATTAGCCTTTGTTCCCTCTGGTCAGACCAGTTTTCTTGATTTCACTCCTTTGTTGATGATGATTCCTGGTGAGAAACAAAGCTGTAAAAGGAGAAGTTTTGGGCCCTTTGTCTGAGGCCAGTAGGTGACCCCTTGAGAATGACCCTCAGTTCTGTGCCTCAGCATTTGTTCTTTAGTTTTAGGTGGAGATTAATATGGAGGCCATGACCTATTGACTGCTGAAAGGCTCTGGGATTGGTGGTCAGCCCAGTGTTGATTCCTCAAGGATTGAGGAACAAGGACCAATCATTGAGACCCAACCCATTGGTAACTGAGACTAGGACTCCTCCATCATTCAAGTCACATTTGGACACAAACCTGATTGGACCACGCTTTGTAGAAATTGTGTTAAGTCTGAACCTACTCTCCCCAAAGACTGAGGTGGTATAGGAAAGTGTGCATCCTCAGTGTTGGGTGGGATAAATAGTTATACTTCTGTTCTAGCTATAACTTTGAAGTAAACAGCCTTTTGTAAAAGGTAATTGATGTTACATAGATAAATGGAACTGGAGTGTTAGTCATTGGATGCTAAAAGGAGAGGGAAAACATATACGGTAGTGGAGAAGAGATATCTTGTATTAAAATTGTGTCTTGTTCTGGTTCCCCCTGACCACTCCCTCTCCTCCCAAGTCTATAGTAAGTACGTTTATAAGTAGCTAGTATAAAGTAGCAATAGAAGGAAATAAGCTTGTAAAAGAAGTTATGTACAAACTATCCCAAAGATCAAAGTGTCATGATTTATAACATGTATTATATGTTAACCAAAAATTACATCCTGAGACTATGTACTGGTTCAGGGAAGCCATCCAGGCTTTTCTGTGTGAACCTTTTGATCCTGGCAAATCTAGGTAATGCCTGATCTAGGTAAATCTCAGATAAGTTCCGGACATCCAGAGTAAGACCAGCAGGACACCAAATGGTGCTGGTAACTTTGAGATAATGTGGACATATTAACTTTAAAGTTTTACTGACAAGTTTGATGTGATTTCAATATGTTAATTAACTAACCCTAAGGTATCAAAGATAATAGTTTATTCCCTCAAAAAAATCCTATAAAAAAGATCTCAAAATACTACCTCCCCATCACCAGCACTCTTTCATCTCCTAAGGGTTCATATTGCTTGAGTGCTCTGAATTTAAAACATGAGTCAATGACTTATCACCTTCCCATTCTCTTCACCACACTACCTGCCTTCCTGTACCCCCCCTCCATCCATACACCATCTACCTTTGTAACCCTTCCCCCCTTTTCATCACTTGTCTGTACTTTCTGCGCTGTTTTCCCCAGGACCTCTGTGCTTTTTAAAAGTATAATTGCAGCCACATTTCCCACTGCCATCATGGTCTTTCCTGTTGAGTACACAAAGAACTGAGCATGCCTGCCCCATTTCATACTTTGATAAATCACTTAGCAGTTCACACCTCCACCCTCTCAAGGGATCAAGCCCCAACTAAAACCCCTTTAAGGGAAAGGTGTAACTAGTCCCATTCTGAGAGAGTGAAATCAGAGAGTACTCATTATGTAGCCAAGGGGTTAACTTACATGTAATAATGAGCCCCAGTGAAGACTTCTATGTCATAATACCAACAAAGTGGAAGACTGGCTATTTTCTTTAATCCCCATTACCCCAGAGAGAGAAAGGGGGGAAGAGGGAGGAGACAGACAGACAGACAGAGAAATTATGTATCAGCAGTTATAGAAATTATACCCTAGCAGCTATCCTTGAATAGCTTACCTTAGGTATTAGACCTTTATCAGAAATATTCAATACAAAGATTTTCCTTACAAATGATAGTTTTCTGCATGAACAGGACAAGAAATCAAGACATTTGACAAAGTAATAATAATCTTATGAATTAATACTGAAAAACACTAATCTTTATGATGCTCCCTCAGTACCTCTCCCCCACCAGCCTCTTTACTACAATGGGTAACAGAAACCCACCCACATAAGGATTCCCCCCCCCCTTTCAGAGACATTGCTGGTACATCTCACCCTTTACTCATCCTATATCCACTGCAACAAGAGCCTGTCCATGTGAGGGGTGGGGAATGTTAGACTTCCTTCTGCTTGAGGTGGTCCTAGATTAAGGAATTTCAAGACTGCAGAGACTGCCCAGAATATTCACTCTCCTCTCCTCCAACTCTAAATAAATCAGCAAAAGCCAATTCAGCACAGCCAGAGAAGGAAAGAATGAGAGGTAAGAAAAGAACCCAGGCAGAGACCCAGTGTAAATAGTTTCACAGGTCCTGAAAGAAAGAAACTGGAAAAAACAGCTGGTATTAACCATATCCTCCAAGAAGCTACTTTTTCAGGGACCAAAGCCAGTGAAAATCAAATTTTCCAATAAGAGAGAAGACTAAAGCATCTTTCCAATTCAACTCCTGGGGTACCCACCATCAAAGGAGGGAGGAGTCAGAAAATGAACAACAGGGAAATATAAGTTTTTTTTTTTAAAGGCTAAAACCACCAAAGGTTTAAAGAGAAAGAGAATTCAGTTAAAGAAGTAGAGCAGAAGCAAATAAAATTGTGAATAGTATTCAAAAATTAAAAGAAAGTATACCCAAAGGGCTAAACCATTGTGCATACCCTTTGACTTAGAAATACCATTACTAGGTCTGTATCCCAAAGATAGCAAAGTTCTATATGTACAAAAATATCAATAGCAACTCTTTTTGTGGTGACAAAGAGTTAGAAATTGAAGGGATACTCATAAATTGAGGAATGGCTGAACAAGCTGTGGTATATGATTGTGCTGGAAGATTATTGTGCTGTAAGAAATAATGAATAGGATGATTTCAGAAAAACATAGAAACACTTATATAAACTAATACAAAGTAAAGCGAGCAAATCCAGGAGATCATTGTAGTCAATAACAGCAATATTGTAGTGTGATCAGCTGTGAATGACTTAGCTATTCTCAGCAATATGATACAAGATAATTCCAAAAGACTTATGTTGAAAAATGCTATCTACCTTCAGAGAAAGAATGGATGGAGTCTGAATGCAGATTGGAGCATACTTTTTTACTTTTTTATTATCTTGGCTTTTTTGTGGGAGGGGATCTATGTTCTCTTTTGTAACATGGGTAATATGGAAATGTGTTTTGTATGATTTCACATGTATAATCTACATCAAAATACTTGCCTTCTCAAGGAGGAGTTGTGGGGAGAGAATTTAGAACTCAAAAATTATTTTTAAATGAATGTTATAATTGGTTTTATATGTAATTAAAAAATAAAATAAAAACATTCTTAAAAATAAAATTAGAAAAGTATGAGTATTGATACTTCAAGGAGATCATAAAGCTCTTTAAACAAATATTATAAGATAAAAGAAATTAAACTAATACTTGATGAAATATGGAATCTCGTGAGAGTATTGCACAACAATGTATTTCAGAATGATACAAAGTAATAATTTTACTTCAAGAGAAGTAAAATAACATAAATAAAGTTAAAAGAGAATAAATTTCATAATTACAACCAACCACTATAAACTAAGATAAAGTCTCTGACTGAGGGGGCCAGCACTGAAGCAGGGAAGAGAACCTAGACCTCTCTTATATCCTGCCTGGAAGTGACAAATGTTGGAGTCAAGGCTCTGGGGGAATCAAAGAGGAGAGGCTTCTGCCAATCCTGAGCAATGGTTGTTGTCTTCATTAAAAGAGATAGATGTATTCAAGCTGTGATGCCCTAGCTGAAGTGGATGCAGACCATCTAAATGAGCCAGTGGCTGAAGGTGGCAAAAGTCTACCAATGGCCATCAAAGATGATCATGAATGCCTATGAAGTCCAGCAGATTGACCCATACAACACAGAGGCCAAGCCCTGAGCCAATGGCTCAGTTATCTGCCAAACCCAGTGCAGGCATCAGATGCACAAGAGTGAAAGTGACTTGCCTGGCATGTCCCACAGTAACAGCCCAATAGCAGAGTGGTCTGCCTGGCCCACTTGGTAACTACTGTTTTTGGTATGCCTTTTTAAACAGTGCCTTTGCTAAAGAACCAACTAAATCTAGCTGCTGATTGTGAAAGGGAAATCATACCAGTGGGAAGCTACTCTTTTTAAGCTACTATTTAAGCTAATATTCAACATACACCTACTAGAAGGCTTCACCTTTGACCCCTGAGAGTAGTAGTGGCTACCCATTGAAACCCAACCTGCCAGTTGCAGCTGGGGAAGCAAGCCCAGGGGAATGTTACAGCTAGGAAAAAGCAAAACATAGGGCCAATTTTTAAAATGGAAAAAGTGTTGGGCAGCAAGCGGCTGAGACTCAAGATGGGCTTTTATAATTTATGAATAAATTTGTTAGCCATAGTCTACTTCTAGGATTGTCCACTTTTGTTCATTTTTAAACCTTTTATCTAAAGAAATTAAGATTAGGTTTTAAAAAAAAAGGAATTCATGGAGCAAAGATGCAGACAAGACCCGTCGGATGTCAACAGTATAGGAACCATCCCTTGGAATGCCACAGGCTTGCTAAACCAGAGACAGCTCACTCAGGATGACCAAGTGGCAAATTATGGCACCCCACATGCAAGCAAAGGGTGACTGTTAGTAGAGCAGCAGAGAAATGTTCTCTCTAAAACTTGGACTAGGTATTCAGCTCATCTCAATTGAACACACATTTAGCAAGTGCCTACTGAGGACAAGGCACTGTTCAAGGGACTGAGCGTATGAAATTCAAAACAAGACTATGACAATATAAGCAATAATATCATAGGAGAGTGAACAATAACAGAGGACATACTGAACAAATGGGTGACATTTAGGCATGGGTAAGGCAAATGGTGGGGTCAGGGATAGAAGCCTGCAAGCATAATGAGGAGGAGGAATGTGCCTTAGTGAATGTGATGTTCTGTGGCACAGTAACTACTGTGTTGGACTTGGAGTTCAGAAGACCTGAGTTAGAATTCTACCTTGAAGAACTCTTACTAACTATGTGGCACTGGACAAAACAACTTCTTTAAGCCTCAGTTTTCTAATCTGTAAAACAGAGATAGTAACAGCACCTATCTCATAGGATTAGAGGGAGAATCAAATGAGATAACATATATAGAAGCACTTTGCAAACCTAGAATGTTCTATAAACACTATTGTCATCATCATCATCATCATCATTATTTCTGACAGAACTTGGAATTTTACCTACAATATGCCCTACATGCTTGTTCCCCCACAGCTTCTAGACAGAGCTATGTGAGACCATAACATACTTCAATAAATCTAAATTTCTTTTACATTTCCCTGGCATGATGGCAGATGGGGGAACAGGACCAATTATTAAGCCCTCCACATGTATTTCTCTGGCTCACCTATATGGAAAAGGGTTCAGTCTCTTTTCTTCTGTCCTCATCTGGAACCATTCAGGCAAAACTCAAGGAACAAAGTCAACTTCTGCTTGGTTCTGAAGCTTCTGAGCTGCCAAGTGGCTGAAGGGGAAGGTACCTTTCCAACTAGACTCCATGGGAAAAGGGAAAACTGGAATTTGTTAGGTAAGAAGGAAACACAGAATGAGAGGAAGGGGTGGAGAATATTATATGCCTTATTATGTGACTCCTAGTGTCAGGAACCTGGATCAGGAAAATACTTTCCATTCATGATTTTGGGCAGGGTCAAATAGCAAAGCATTTGTCCATCATGCTTCAGGGGAAGTAAGAAGCTGTCTTGCTGGCTAAAAGGCAGAAGAACAAATGTGATCTCCTTTTTGTGTAGCCTTTATGCTTCAATGACAGGCAGAGTGTTCTTATAACAGATGGGTGAATGTGAACCAAGCTCTGTGGTCAGGAGGAACAAGAACGGGCTCAATTCTAGAAGCACAGAAAGACATTCCTAGAAGTCACCATCTGGCTACCTTGGCATCTTCTGGACATAACAGAGTTCACAAGCAGAAATGCTTTGGTTGGACTCAGGATGTGGAATTTTCAGACAAGGACTTCTAGTTCTAGACTTATTATTAGATGTATAGTCATAAGCCAGGCACTTCAACTCACTGTTCCGAGATCAACAACAGTACAGTGGCCATTGGGATAAATAACTAATTCCTAAAATAATTGGGAAATGCTTTTCCATCTTAAATTTCTAAATATAGTAGAAACTCATTGTGATGTTGGGGTCATAGATCAAGGATGACATCTGTTTTATAGATCATATTACACGGAAAGAGAAGCACATAGAGGAAGAGAAGACTTGCTTGGGGTGTCAAGGGGTAGGGACAGGAGGATAGCAATCTTTAAGTATTTGAAGAGTTGAAATGTGGAAGAGGAACTGGATTTGTCCTGTTTAGCTCCAGGGGGAAGAACTAGGAGGAAATAGTGGAGGTTGCAGAAGGAGATTTCAGCTCAACATAGGGATATATTTCCCAGAAATCAGGGCTAAAGTGTACCAAGCTTCCTGGTAGTGAGATTCCTCTCACTAAAGTCTTCAGGCAGAGGCTGGATGTGCCCTTGCCAAGGATATTGGACTGAGGGTTTTGTTAGGTATGTGTGGAATTTGATCAGTGGCTCCCACCATTTTTGTTCTTTCAACAACAAAATGTGTTATGAACTCACAGGGGAATTAAACATACCATTTATATTTTATAATTGTTTACTGCTTAAGGTACCATTAAATAATTTTTAGTGCAAATTCCTTGGACCTTCATCACATAAAACTCCATTTTATCAAATCAATTTAACAAACATGTATTAAGCATCTACTATAGGCAAAGCATTGAGCAAGGTGCTAGGGATACAAATAGGAGAAAACATAGTATGTAATAGGACGACACATGTTGGAAGTGTGACTCTAATACCAGCATCTTCTTAGTTCAGGTTTAATGCTGGGATAAAATGAGGCACTTGTAAGTCACAAGGGATTCAAGAACCAGCAAATGTGAACTTCTGAACTAAATATGGTCAGAGGTTCCTTCTGATTCAGATTCTGAGTCATGTTTAGACCCATGAAATATCAGAATCTGGGAATATTTTAACTGATAGTCTTACCACTGTAATAATATCAAAATAATATCAAATATAATAACAGCACTATAATAATATAAAACATATCTGAGTGAAAAACTTGACTTGGGGTGATATGAACATAAAACCAGGCTAGTAACATCTATTCTGAAGCCCTGAGGATTACAAGGTCTGAGAACTCTCAGCTGGAGTGACCTTGAATGAGCCCTAAGAAAAAAGTCAGAGCCAGAGCTCTGAAGCTTAGATCAGTGAGGACGCTGACCTGCCATGTGTCAGAAACACAGAGACCAGAAAGAAATCTTTCAGCTTGGGTGAGAAGGGGTCATGAGGCCCAATCCTCACAAGGGTTATCTTGGAATTTAGGTTGGGACCATCATGTGTACTGGCATCCAACCCCAACCCTTACAAAGTCACTGGCCTGATTTTAATGTACAATAATTAACAAATTTGTCATCACTGAAAAGATATTCTTCCACTTGTCAGGTCTTATACTTGTACAATGTCCCTATTCATTCAGTAAGCATGCATAAGGTTCCTACTGTGTGCAGAACAGAGTGTTATGCTAAGATATCTTGGGAAGGGAGAATTCTACCTATCAGAGCCCTGCAGTTCCAGCCATATTGACCAGTTAAATAGTCAATTTCCAATCATAGTGGAAAGACTTTAACTGCTAAAACAATAGGCTTTGGAAAATTTCATTTTTCCTAATATAAGTTTGTGTTGTGAGCGAGCAGTGGCTTTTGCTATTTCAGCTGGTTCAGAATCCAGGCTAAAAGATAAAGTTCAGAAGCTACATTTCTCTGGGATAATGACATTGATGAATGAATGAATGAAGGATGGATGGATGGATGGATGGATGAATGAATGAATGAAGCATTTATTAAGTGATTATTATGTGCGAAACAAAACACTAAAAATACTAATAGAAAACTAAGACAGTCTTGCTTATGGAATCTATAAATCCAGAGAATACTGCAACTTCTCCATCACATGATAGAAGAGAGTCTTCTTCATTAATATGGCTATGAACTGTACCCATCCCAGCAAATTACTGTCTCTTTAAGCAGGAGCACTTTTTTCTTTATAAAGTTTTACAAATCACAGAGGTAACACTCATTCCCATGCCTGGAATATTCTCCTTTTTCACCTTTACATCTGAGAAGCTCTTGCTTCCTCTAAGGTTCAACTCACATGCCATCTCCTATAGCAAACTTTTCATGATGCTCCTACTTGAAAGTGCTCTGCCCTGCTCTTAAGTTATCTTGTATATGATTCTCTGTGTACATGTTGTCTGTCCCTGCTAGAGTACAAATTCTTTCAATCTCCCATTCTACCCAGATTGGCTTTCATGCCTTCCCTCCTCTAAATTGAATTATTGCAATAGCCTTCTGACTGCTCTCCTCGCCTCAAGTCTTTCTTCACTCCAATTCATCATCCCCTCAGTGACCAAGATGACTTTTCTAAAGAGTATGTCATCCCTCCCCAACCCCAGTGAGCTCCAGCGGTTCTCTACTACCTCCAGGGTACAAAGTTCTCTTTTTGACTTTTAAAGCTCTTCAGAACCTAGCCCCTTCCTACTTTTCTAGCTTTCCTTCCTCCCCTCTATGTCCTCTACAATCTCTGTAGGTCACCCATCTCTGTACCTTACCACTGACCTAGAATGCTCTGGGCCTCATCTCCAACTCTGGGTTTCTCACATTTCCTCCAAAAGTCAGTTCAAGTACCACCTTCTGTACAAGATCTCTCCAGCTGTTAGTGCCTTCCGTTTGCTCAGTATATACCTTGTATGTACCTAGTTATTTTATATATTATGTCCCCTCTTTGGATTATAAACTTCTTGAGGGAAGGGGCCATTTTTGCCTGTCTTTGTATCCCTAGTGTTTAGCAATTAGCAAGTACTTAATGATTGTTGACTGACTTGACTTAGCAGGCACTTAATAATGCGTGCTTGTTAGGCTCTATTAGATCCCAAATCAGGTTGGGGATCAAAGTTTGGAGAGCTGACCCAGTTCTTGCTTGGAAGTTTTCTCTCTCTTTTTTTTTTCAATATAATGGAACTTCCATTATTGGCCCTGAAGGTTGTGATTCTGTATGTCTTCCCCAAAAGGACCTTAAGTACCTGGGAAGCAACAAAAACACAATAAGACTGATGCTGCCAGAGAGTGGGAGAATGGGCGCAAGCAATACCCAGGGCAAGGGATGGGGAAGAATAGAACCAATTGTGCCTTCATTTACAAACGCTGAAAAACATCTGTACATACACACATTCAGGACACACCTGGGCTCTTCCACATGTATACAACCCATGGCCACCCACACCCACACCTCTATTATTCCCAGAATTGGCCCCACCTTGGTCGGTTATGAGGTTGTGGGTGCCGCTCTGTCTGGGAAGGATGTGAAGAAACTGCGTCCTGGGAAGGACTCCCAGAAAGATGTTTGGAGGGAGGGAAGCAGGAAAGCAGGAAGGTGGGGAAGACTTCCCAGAGAGAAGACAGAAGTGGGACCTATTTCATTACTTGCAGATTTTCTGGAGTTTGGACTCTTAGAAGTAAGTGACCAGGAAAACCAAGTTGGGGAACATTGTGAGGGAAAGCGTCTGTCAGCACAAGGCAGCTGGAGCCTTAGGATGGTAGGTTTAGAATGAGGAGGGCCCTTAGAGAAGGAATTCTTAACTTGAGGGCCATGGGCTTTTAGGGAGTCCATGAACATGGATGAGCTCAAAAACTGCATCTTTATTTTTACTAGCCTTTAACTGAATTTTGGCATTTCCTTCCACTGTTTAAAAAAGATGAATCTGAGGAGGGTTCCATAGACTTCACCAGGTTGCCAGAGGGGTCCAGGATACACAGAAAAGGTTCAGACCCTGTGCCTTAGAGGATATCAGGTCCGTTTCACATGAGGAGCAAACGGAAGCCCAAAGAGGTAAAGCCTGTGACCTTGCCCAAAGTCATATGGGTACTATGGGACAGAGATAGGATTTGAACACAGGCCCACAGACCCCAAATCTAGTCCTCTATTCTCTATACTTCACTGATTGTCAGATCATACCCTGATTTTGACACTTGTTACACAAGGAGAAAGTTACTTAGTCTCTCTGGGTCTCAATTCCCTTATCTTAAGGTTGTCTCTTAAGGTCCCTTACATTTCTAGAGGCCATAGCAAAAAATGGGGTACAATGTTATTTTGATAAAAGTAAGCTATCTAGGGAAGGAAACATGTATTCATTAAAGTGCCTACTATGTGCGTGTGGCTGTACTAAGCACTTCACAGATATAATCTCATTTGACACTTGAAACAATACTGGGAAGTAAGTGATATTATTAGCCCCATTTTACAATTGAGGAAACTAAGGCAGCTATTAAGTAACTTGCCCAGGGCCACAATTCTAATGAAGTATCTTAGGGCCTATTTGAATGAGGGTCTTCCTGACATCCTATCTCTCTGTGCTACCTGGCTCCCTCATAGTCAGCTTCCATATTTTTTTTGTTCAGAGGAGGAACCAGCAACAAGATGCATGCCTACAGCCTTCATGTCAACTTGGAAACACAGGCTACTTTTCAGTGGACATACAAGCTGGAAGGTCAAGCCCTGTAAAAACTGGCACCAGCATTCCCCTTTCTCAGAACAACAGAAGACCCAGATCTGTAGCATGCCACTCTCTAAAGATTGCCAACTCTGCTATGGGTTGTCAAAATGCTTTATTGTAACAGATCTGCACCCTGTCATTTATTATGCAAATGAAGCATGGTATAGTGCAGTGGTTCTCAACCTTCCTAATGCGGCAACCCTTTAATACTCATATGTGGGCATATCTGCATGTGGGCGGACCCGCCTGGAGAGGTATAGAAGAGTGGTGTCTTGGTTCCTAAGACCATTGGAAATATGTGTTTTCCGATGGTCTTAGGTGGCCCCTGTGACCCCTGTGAAAGGGTCGTTCGACC
>CM053586.1:303018410-303064576 GCA_028646515.1 Pseudochirops corinnae | reverse complement strand
ATGTGTTTTCCGATGGTCTTAGGTGGCCCCTGTGACCCCTGTGAAAGGGTCGTTCGACCTCCAAAGGGGTCATGACACACAGATTGAGAACTGCTGGTATAATGGGTAGAGTGCTGGGCTCAAGGTCAGGAAGACCTAAACTCAAATCCTGCCTCTGATGGATAAGACATGTAACCTCTGTAGGCCTGAATTTCCTTATCTGTAAAATGGGGGTGATAAGAAAACCTTTAATACCCACATCACAGGGCTGTTGTGAGACTCAGTTGAGATAATGTAGGAAATGCTATATAAATACTGGCTATTATTATGTACAAAAATATCAACCTCACATTCATGTGTCCATTTCCACAAATACATATATATCATTAACCCAAAGGATAGGAATACTACAGTCTAGGAAAATTGTGAGAGAAAGGCAATTTTAAGGTCAGTAAATGCCCCATAGTTACTCAGAGGAATGTTACCAGGATTTCTGTTCCTTCTTCTTGGGAAAAGAACCTGGAGCTACCTGAATATCAACATTCAAGCACTAATAATTCTGGCTGGCATTTATATAACTTTAAGGTTTTTATATATTATTTATATAAGTACTGCATAAGTATTTATATGTTTAAGTATTCTATATAGAAATTTTAAGGTTTGCTCATTTGATCTTCTCAACAACCCTATTAGGTAGATGTGATCATTATCCCCATCTTACAGATGAGAGGTTTGGAGATTTGCCCAGGTTCGCACAGCTAGTAAATGTCTTGGGCAAGATTAGAACTCAGGTCTTCTGGGCTCCAAAACCATCACTGCACCACCTAGCTTGGTTTCCAGCAACCTCCCGGGCAACAGAGAGCAGTCCCCTAGCATCTCACCAGACGTGATCCAAGAGGGCAGCATCACAGATCTCAGAATCTCCAAGTTGGAAGTAACCTTAGAAGTCATTTCATCCAACCTGTACCCCCAAAATAATCCCCACTACAATATACCTGAGAGGTGGTCATCCACCCTTGGAGAACCTTGAAGAACACTAATGCTGAGGAGCACAGTATCTCCTCTGCAGGTCCATGACTCTTACTTACAGGAAACTTCTCCCTATATCATGCCCAAGTCTGTCTCTCCATTGAATGGATTCTTATTCAGACCAGATGGCCTCTGAGGTCTCTTCCCACTCTGACATCCCTCTGCTTCATCCACAATATTCCTTGTTGTACCCTCCAGGGTTAAGAAGAACAAGTCTAAAACCTTTCCTATATGATGATGGTTCAGATGCTTGAAGACAGCCACCATGTCCTCCCTGAATCTATTCCCTCTCCTTATCCTCTCTCTGACTCTCCTCAGTGTAGGGAGTTCCCTGCTAAAGAAACTCACTCTACCAGTGTAGAGCAGCAATTGTTCTACAATTGATAGTATCAGAGAGCTTCCTGGGGCACTCAGAATTTAAGTGGCTTACCCAGGGTCACCCAGCCAATCTGTGTCAAAGATGGGGCTTGAACACATGTCATCCTGATTGTAGGTGGGACCAAGACTTTTTCTACTATACCAGGCTGTCTCTAAGATAAGAATCTTCTTTTTTCCTGATGAAATATCCCCAGTTCTTTCAACCAGTTCTTATAGGGTATATTCTCCAGTCTTCTCACCATCTTATTTGTTCTCTTCTAGATGTATTATAGCTATGAAATTCAAAACATGTGGTCCCCACCCCTGAACTGACCACAATGCTTCTGAGGTCATGTGGCAGAAACCATTGCCCTCCCCTGACCCGTTCTAGAAACTATGGCTTCTCTTAATCCTTTATTACCTTTCTAATGTCTGTCACATCACGCTGCTGGCTTATCTTGAGCTTGTAGGCCACTAAGACCCCCTAGGTCTTCTTCTACATCATTTTTATCTAGTCATGATTCCTCCATCCCATACTTGTGTGGTAGATTTTAAAAAAACAAAACAAACTATTCCTTCCCTCATTTAATGTAGCTAGTCACTATAATAGAACTTCAAAGATTTTTTAATAGCTAATTTTTGCCCTTCCTGGACTCCATCTAAGCTAATGGAATCCAAGACCCAGATTCTGTCTCTTCCTCTGAGTATTTGGGAAACCTCTCCCACACACATAGAATTCACTCCTACCTTACCTCTACCTCTTAGAATTCTTAGCTTCTTTCAAGTTGTGTTTTGAGTGGTTTGTCCTTTGCTCTCGAAGAGAACCATGACACTAGGTGTCACTTCCCTGATTCCCCTCCTTGCCCTACAGTTATTATCACTATCCCCCTTCAAATAACCTTCATTATACCCCTAGTTGTAAATGTCTCATCCTTCCCCCTTCCCCATTCTTCTTGAGGGCAGTGACTTTTTCATTTTGCCCTAAAACCTAGTAGAGTACCTTGTACATAGGAGGCTTCTAACAAATGCCTGTTAAACTGAATACTCTATTTGGGAGGAGTTAAAGATTAGGCTCCACTGAGGGCTTCATACAAGGTCCTTATTTTCCCCACTGTCTCCTAGAATTTTGAAATTAGAGGCAGCCTGATCAGACAGGCTTTCTCCTTTGTCTGAGGCAGGGAGAAAGAGGCAGATGTAAACAGTAACAGCTAGCAGATTGATCAATGGAAGGATGTCATCACTGACAACCAAAGAAATTTTATTTTTGACTCTACACATCTTTATTGAACTTCCCGAAGAGTGGTTCTTTCAGAGATACCTAAAGTCTGCTTATTCTAGATTGATTTCTAGATTATTGTCCTCCCCAGTGTAATAAATTAGTCCTTGTATTCAGTAGCCCCAAAAGTCAGTCTGCAGAAGGAATGGCTCTTGATTATATCCCAAAAGTGATCTCCATGCCCCAGATTATGATGAATGAAACTCAGGTGACACTGTCACTGACTTTCATCTCACCTCAATGTAGCCTTTGTTTTTATCATTTACTCACTACTAGGTAATTTCTCTGTGAAAGCAAGCTTCTGGCCTTGGGAATAGCCCTGAAAAAATTCTCTATTTCTGCTCTAAGGCTTTGCCGCTGTTTAAGCTATTGTTCTGGTCCTTGGAGTTCTCACAGGTTGTGCTTGTCCTTCATTTTTGAAGAGGACCATGGCATCATGGAAATGATGATATGAATTGCAGCTGACTTTGATTTGAGTGAGGAGGGCTGTGCAAGGTCCACCACCCTCACTTTCTCCTCCTGAGCCACCTGGGTCCAGTGACCAGATATTCATCAGGATGACTAGAGATGGGCCAGGATGCAATGGGAGATCCTGGCCCTTTCAAGTCTTTTCAGGTTCTCACTTTGAGTGAGATAATGCCCATTCAGTGAATAGACTTCTTTAATAAATGAGTCAAGGGATGGGCCATTTAATTAGAAAAAATAAAAGAAAATCTCTGATCCTATGCTCAGCAGGAAGATGGAAAGTGAAGCTTTGATGCAGAGAAGTCATTCTATTCTGTACCTCCCTAAAGGATGGCCTGGGTAGTTATAGGATGCAATACACATTTGTGTATTTTTTCCTTTTCTGTTTTCCTGAATTTGACAGTAAAGTGTTATGGAGGATACAATGAAGGGGAGAGAGAAAAAAGAGAAAGAATGAGAGAGAGAGAGAGAGAGAAGCTGAGATACAGTGTCAGAAATATGTATTTTGGGCTGGCTCTCCATCAGATAAGGGAAAATGGTCTCTCATTTTCTTGGGAATATAAAAGTACATTTTGTTCCGGAGGTAACAATTTCTCCCCCCTAGGCAGTGGAGGGAGAGTTAATCTTTCTCTCTCTCTCTTTCTCTTTCTCTTTCTCTCTGCAGAGTCAATGCTGCCTCCATCACAGCCTAATGCACTTCACCATGTACATTTCTCCTAAATGGGCACACACAGAGCAGCAGCCAAGGTTCCTGTACCACCTGATGAGTCCTGAGGGGCTCCTTTGAGGGAAATCCCAGGCCAGCTTTCTACTTCCTTGTCTTAGGCAACTCGAGGGTGGGGAGGAGGAGGAGGCAGGCAGAGGCAAAAGCTTTATTAGTTTGGTTACAGAGGAGTTGCTGCTAATCTGCCTTGGTGGAGAGACTGATTCCCCCCCACTGATGAAATCACATGCCTGTGACACTCCTCTGCTGCAAAGTAAGAAGCTTAGTTCAGGAGGAGGCAAGTTACAAACCAAGAGGACAGAAAACAAGGCCCTTGCTTTGTGCCCTCCATTCTTCCTTCCTTCTCCAAGGGCAGTAATTACTTATCCCCTCATTAAGCAAAGAGAGTGAGACTTTGCTTGGGTTCCCTTGGATCTCTCTAAAGTCTCTGTTATGACCAGATGGTACCAAGTATGGGACTGAGGGGCACATGTGACTGTAAGCTACTTCTGGTCCCCCCTGGGCAGCCTCCTGAGAATCAGACATTCAAGATATGTTTATGGAGCGCACTATACGTACGTGAAGGCACTGTGTTAGGCACAGTGGGGACAGTAACACTGAAGGCCAAAGGGCCTCTCCTCTGAAAGAGCCTGTTACAGTGTAATAGAAGAGATGAGACACCTGTATGAATTCAATACAATCCGATAACTCTTTCCTCACCACCTGCTGGGGGCTAGGTGCCCGGGATGCAAAGATGAAAAGGTTAGAGCCCTTGCTTCCAAGGACGTTGTACTTGTAGCAAACATAACTTGATCATGCAGTGAGAAGGGAGGGAAGGATAAAACTTAGAACTCAATTTTTTTTTAATGTTAAAAATTGTTTTAACATGTAATTGGGGAGAGAAATGAAATACGTGGCCTAAAAAATACAAATCAAGTTAGCAGTCTTGGCTGGATTAACAGACCCTGACAGTGATTTCATTGCCAAATCACTGGCCTTTTCTCAGTCCTTACCCTTCTTGATGCTTCGCTAAAGCATTCGACACTGCTGATCATTCCTTCCTCCTGGATGCTCTTCCTTCCTTGGGTTTTCTTTCTTAGCAGTAGCTCACTATTACTTCTAGACTCTAAAAACAAAAACAAAACTTTGTGTCGCTTTTAAAGTTCTACATGACCTGGTCCCAGTCTATTCCTCCATCCTCAGTGGACATTGTTCCAACTCTTTCATTCTGCCTTCCAACCCAACTGGTCCCTTTGTTCCTCACACACTCCATCTTCTATCGCCCTTCCCATGCATATTGTTTTGAGGATAAAATGCAAAAACTTCTATTTCTCATTTAACATCTTTCATGACCTGGGCCCACGTTGCCTTTCTAGGCTTGTAGAATATTGCTGTCTTTCATACAGTCTCCGTTCCAGCCAAACCAGACTGTCTGCTATTCCTGGTATATGACAATCCACCTCTTGATCAGTTCCTTTGTACAAACTGTTCCACATGCCTGAAAAATGCTCCTTTCTCACCTCTGCCTTGGGAAGGGGGAATAAAACAAGTTTTTTACCAAGTGTCTGCTATATGTCAGGCACCGTGCTAAACATTCTACAAATATTATCTAATTTGATCCTTGTAGAGTTTCTAGCTTCCTTCAAAGGCCAATGCAGGTACCATCTTCAAAGAGGATTCAATGCCAATCTCCTTGATTGCTAGTGACATCCCCCAGAAATTACTTTTTATACACTTTGCTTATATTTTGTATTTAGTTATATATTTATAAACACACACTTATATATGTATCCATATATCTATATATTTGTGTGTAGTTTTCCAACAGAATGTAAGTATTTTGAGAGTAAACACTGTTTAATTTTTTTCCTCTGCATCTCAAGTGCCTGGAACAGTTTATGGTACATAGTGAGCTCATTGAATAAATGAATGAATGAATGAATGAATGAATGGATGGATGAATGAATGAATGAATGGGCCAGACCCATCTATATGCTTATCAGTCCACCAGAAGCACTCCTTTCCTCTCCCTTTTCTTTCCATGCTGGATGACTTTTTTATCCTGGAACATGGCTCATTTCATCCTGACTCAGCCCCCACATACTTGGCTGAGTGGCCAACTCCAACTCATATTGATATGGAAAATGGTTTTGAAAAGTAGGTAGGCATAAACAGACTAGAATTTGGGAAAGCTCTTTTTGAGTTTGATGGTGCAACAAAATAATTCAAAGATGTTCTAAACATCATGAATGAATGAATGTGTTCTCCCACAGTATTTGACAGACTATAAAAAACATTCAGGACCTGCACACAAGAGTAAATGCTACAGCCAATGCCAAGGTAGTAAGGACCATTGGAAGAAAGGGGGCCCTCTCTAAGAATGCTCATAAAGAAGGGCATCATTGCAAGCATGGCGGAAACTGCTTGAGAAAATTACTCAATACTTGTGAAAAGACATTGGAAAATGATGTCAATCTCTATCTGGTATAACCAGTAGAAAACTTGAACACCCATTTCCCAGTTAAAGGAAAAGAAAGAGACAAATGTAGAATGGAATTTGGAAGATGAATGAATAAATGAATGAATGGATGGATGGATGGATGGATGGATGAATGAATGAAATGAATAAATAAATAAAATTAAATCAGAAATTATTGATACCCTTAATCAACAATTAAAATTGAAAACCCAAAGATTAAGGTGGTAAAAAAAAAAAAAGGGAAAGCATCACAAACAAGGAAATAAATGACATGATATCAATCAAAAAATATATTATAGATGTTTGAGACACATAGAAATTAGGGGAGACTAAGAACCCCTGAAGGAGGATTTGGAAATTTCTGATCATCTCTATGGTTGAAAGAATTCCAGTATGATATAAGTATGAGTTGTGTCAAATATGAAAACAAAAGCTTGAATACAATGGGTATAATAGACTATAAAATGGTCACATCCAGGGAGGTGACTGAAAGTCTAGTTTCTCTGCAAAACTGTCAAGCAGTGGGTCTTGCTAAGATCCATATTTATTGATTCAAATCCTTCTCAGTGGTACATGAATTAACAATAAAACATTTTACCAGCCTCCTCTGTGATGAAAACCTGATCTCACCTTTCTTGACAGTCCTTATAAATTTATTGCCAGAAGGTGAGAATACCAGTGACCCTTCCTAATATATGTTAGCTTCATATGTAGGAGTGTGCTGCTAAATGTTTAAAAACTGACACTCTAAAAAATAAAATGTATACACAACACAATTTTAAGATTAATCTTTGTTATAAACATTTTCTTCATTGTTTTCCTAAGTCTAGACAACCAACAAAACAATAAATTGAACCTTGATTTCTAACATTTGCTCATTTCCAAGGTGAAAATGCTCATACTAAAATTTTAAAAACTGGCTTTACAGAGCCTGTACAAGCTGGTGCCAGCATATTACTGATCATATGATGTGCTCTGCAAACTTTTCATAACTTGCATTGCTAGCTAGGACAGCTAGAGGAGTAAAAAGGTGTAATCTGGAAAACCTAAGTGTAGATCTGTCTTCAGATACTAACTGCGTGACCTTGGTTAAGTCACCTGACCTCTACCCCCATTTCCTCATCTATGAAAAGAGGAAAATAATAACGCCCCCCTTCCAGGGCTGTTGTAAGGATAAAATGAGTTAAGATTTGTAAAACATTTTGCAAACCTTAGCATTCTATAAGTGCTGGCTATTATTACTAGACCTATAAACACTTAAAACAAAACAACATATTGGTTTGGGAACAAAAAAGATCTTGGGCATGTAAAAAGCAACTTATTGTTAATTCTGTGATTACTGAAAACGCCATCTCAAAGCACTATATTATGTAAACTGCCACCACAGTGGAACCCTTAAGTTCATTATCATCACTCCCAAATAGAATTATATGTGGCTTCCAAATCAAGGAGAGACTTGTACCAAAACATCATATTAATCACTTAGAGTAATGTATGATTCTGAGTTATAGAACTCCACTAAAAGTACATCAATCAGTTATTTCACCTCATGCAAACTTTCTCCAATAATATTAAAATAGTGTAAAATTCTTAATTTGCACCAGGAAGAGAGAGTGAAAGCTTGGAGTTTGAATCCAGGGGCCAAATTGAACCAAGGGGTGAAGAAAATAGTTATAAGCACCTTGTTCTTCTCTAAGGAAGACTTGCTGAGCTAAGGCTATGAAGGAAAAAGTCCAAAGCTGTGCATGTTAGGGCTGTGACTAGAATCCCAAAGTCAAAACTTAATGAAAAGAATATATTTTGGGCAATGAATTCTAACCCAACTCTAGTCTTAAGATACACTTTTGGAATAGATTTACAAGACATCCAAACAAAACCTGATACAATATTAAAGAGACACATGGATCATCCCAAAGCATCTGTAGAAAGATTAACACTTCCTTTTCAGAAAGGAGGAAGAAGATTGAGATATTCTCAGTGTACAGAATAAAGAAGGTAAAATTCACATGAAAACTTTGGGAATAAACAGACTTCAGTGTATAAAGTAATAGTAAAGTCTGATAAAAAGCATACATCATTAGATTTAGTAAACATGTCGAAAATCTTTATCTCTAACTAGAATTTATGAAATGACATTACCATCATTAGTAGTAATAGTAGTAGTAGTCATATAGTAATGATGCAATTGTTGTTGTTGTTGTTATATTCAATACGAAAATCTTCAATCTCATCAATTTGGGAGTTCCTTCCAATAACACAGATGACAATCTCTCCATGCTTGTCCATCCTCTGCAGCTTGACAGTAATAACGATTAATTATTATAGCTAACATTTATGGAATGCTTTAAGATTTGCAAAGCACATTGCACATATTCTGTCATTTGATCTGAGAGTGGAATCAAAAAATGTTCCATGAACACCATCGACATGAACTCATCCAATGATTTATCAACAAAGGCATATTGAACAAACAGCTGAGTCATACCAATCTATTCAGAGAAATTAAAGGGTTATGATAATGATTCAGGATCAGATTCATTGCCACGAGAAATTAAAGAAAGGTTACCTTTATGGAGGCTGGATTTATTTGTTGATGAGTGCTGCAATGAAGTGGTGGAAATTGTACAACATATCACTGTAACTTACCAAAAGTTAAGTCTCAACTGGACACCAAGAAGGGCACAGTTGTGTGACTAGAATTATATATCACAAGCTCACTATCTTTTATATGCTAACAGATGGCAAAGCCTCTTACTACCAACAAAACACCCCAAAACTCCTTGAAAAAAAGTTTAAGAGTGGAATCTTGTTTTCTGAACCATGGCTCAGAGTATAGATATTGAGTCAGAGGTAGAGTATACTCAGTGAATGCTGGGGGTGGGGGGACATATATATATATATATATATATATATATATATATGTATGTATGTATATGTATACTTGAGTCATATATCTGACCAACAATACTTTAAACTGAAAAGGGAAGGAGAAAAAGAAATCAGCTTACGATGCATCTTCCAATATAAACTTCCAAATATTATAGAGTAGCAAGTACAACATAGAAAGAAATATAGAATATGTGTGTAGGAAACAATTTAATACAAAGATGGCTTTATTCACATATGGAATGTATTCATTTGTTCTGGGATGTATTCCACACCTCTCTAAGGGAAATTATGATTTCTCCCTTTGTAGGGAGTAGCAACACCTGGATGTTTATTCCTCTTTTCTCTCTCCAGGGTGGTTACTGAGCTAGAATTATATCTATCCACCACACTTCAAACATTGGTTATCTTTGGGTACAATGCTTTGAAGTACAGGATAAATACCATTTTCCCTGCATGGTCTCATGGGGAAGATTAACTTACTTAGAGCTTACTATCACCAGATAAGCTCTCTCTTACCAATTTCTGGTTACCCAAAAGACCATCATGAATAGCTAACACTTCTCTTTATCAAAGTAATCAGTAAAAAGAAATTAGGGGCATTATATAGATTAGAGTAGACCAAAGAATACACAAAAGTAAATGAACATTTTGCCTTCACAGCAAGATAAAAATGCTTCAGCTCAATCAAGGAGAAAATTCTCACCAAGGATGAGTTCCCCTTGGCATTCTCTTGGGTCCCAAACACTCGAAGTCAAGAGACAAGTTGAGAACTTGCTATCCACATGTCTGAAACTACAGAGAGATTTCCTTGCTCTTCAAAAAGTCTGCACTTCCCTCTCCTGACCACCTCTTCTAAAGTCATCTAACCATCATCTAACCATCATGGCCCTTTACCACACATAAAGGTATACAACATCATGGCTCAGAGTTCTCTTAGCCAATCAGAAGTCATATCCAGAGAGGAAACTGGCCCAACCCACATAGGTGGATGTGTTATGAAAGAATAATAGCTGAAATAACCAGTCATTAACAAGAAATAATGTCCAAGAAGAAAAGAATCAATGAAACCCATATTCTTAGATTTCCAGGTAACAAACATACCCTCAAAGTACTAGGTAATAAGGAAGGTGAACTAGAGCTCCTGACATAAGGAGGCAGATTTGGCATAGGAGAAATCATTGGAAGGGTGAGATTTGTTGATGAAATAAGGTTATAGAGCAGTAGATTTCATTCAAAAAGGACAGAATAGATTAAAATGAGAAGAATAGTAAGGAAGAGAGCATTTGAGGAAGAATCACTGGAGGGATTTGATTATAGTTCATCTGGACAGAAGTTATAGATAGAGTTTTAAGCAGCATCACAAGTCTGAAACAGAGGTATGCTATAGTAGTCATGGGGGACTTAATTATTCAGACATCTGAAGTTTTCTCTTCTAAAAGTTGAGCAATTTTTGACTGGCTTTAAAGATAATGTTAGGCTTCAAAAAGTAGAGGAAGTGATGAGAGATAACTAAAATTCTGTAAAATTCATCAAAGTATGACAACCAGATGCTGAAGTAGAAATGAAGGTGACCTTCAACACAACTGACCATTCTGTATTGAAATTTGTGAGGGAGGAGAGGGAAACTAAATGTTTCTGACAGGCATCATCTTAAATTGTGGTAAAGAAGACTTCAAAGACAACATAAAGAAGGACAATAATAATAGCAGGTACCATTTATATAATGCTTTAAGATTTGCAAATCTCTCTTCCCCTCTCCCCCCTCCCTCCCCATATACAAACACACACACACACACACACACATTCTATACCAAGAGGCATAGAATGAATGTCTCTATATATGTTATATATAAACTTATATATATATATATGTATATATATATATATGTATATGTGTCTATATATATTGAAAAAATATCTTGGGGAGATTCAGAGCTCTCCCCTTCTTCCAAAGTCCTGATCTTAAGTTCAGTAGCTTGAAGAACATTATTGATCATGAGATTGAATTAATTTTCCTCCCAGTCAGACTCCACCTAACCTCACAAGGAATTTAATTTAAGGTTGGGAAGCCCATTATGTTCTACTCAAGCTTGGGTGGAGACAGATCCTTTTGTCTAGATAGCTCAAAGCTTGGAAGATCTGCCTATACAGATAATTTCTCTGTCTAAGAATGATATGAGGTCACCCTCAGCCCTTCATCCAACAGCTTCTTTTTGGAAGGGTATATAAATGGTAAGCCCTGATGCCATGATTGTTTTTTGTCTAAGAGAGATGGCCAGATGACCATTCTTTTATTAAAAACCTGCTAACCTTATTAATAAAATGATTAAGTTACCCAGATACTATGTCTCCTGAACCTTTTTTAGTTGCTTGTATGTGTATGCGTGTGTGTAACAACCTTGTGACAACCTTTACCACAACCTTGTGAGATAGGTACTATTATTATCCTGATTTTATAGATGAGGAAACTGAGCCACAGAGAGGTTAAGTGACTTTCTCTGAGTCACACAAATGGTTAAGTATCTGAAGCAAGATTTGAATTCAGGTCTTCCTGATTCCAAGTCAAGCATTTTGTACCATCATGCCACATACCTGTTATGAAGTAGAAAAAGAGGAATTGACTGCAGTGGATACTTAGGGAACTCAACAGTCAATTCATATTAATTAAAGATGAGAGCAAGGGCAGATAATGGAGTATGATTATAAAGCATAACATGAGACCTAGGGCAAAAACACTGCAAATACATCCTTATACTGACAAATGCCTAGAGTTATTATTTCCCCTTCTGGAGCATATTTTGTTCTTCATTGCACTTGGTGTGTATGTGTGTGTGTGTGTCTGTCTGTCTATCAGTCTCTGTCCCTTTCTCTGTTTTTCTCTCTGTGTCTTTCTCCCTTCCTTTCTGTCATTCTGTCTCTCTCTTTCTCTGTCCCTCTCTCTTTCTCTGTCCCTTTCTCTGTTTCTCTCTTTCTCCCTTCCTTTCTGTCACTCTGTCTCTCTCTCTCTTTCTGTCTCTGTCTCTGTCTCTCTCTCTGTCTCTCTGTCTCTCTCTCTCTTTCTCCTTTCCTCCCTCCCTCCCTCTCTCCCTCTCTGTCACTCTGTTTTTCTCTTTATGTCTCTCCCATCCTTCTCTCTCCCTCAATGCCCCTTCTGCAGGCATTACATAACAGCTCCTTCCTGCAGAGAACACCTATACAAGTGGGCCTGACAGTTGGACAATGGGCAAGCAGAGGCTGCTGTGAGAAAATGGAGTCATTCATGAGCTTTCTGAGAGGCGGCTCTGTTAGAAACTTGGCTCTTTGGTAAATGGAGCGCAGGGCGGACAAAGGAGGAAACTTTACACTTTAGCAATTTTCCCACAGTGACAGGCTCACAGCAAAATAAGGCTCTGGTTGGGTTGGACGAGAAAAGGCAACGCCATCCTTGGTCTTGCTTTTCCTTAGGTTGTTGTCCCGCTGCCAAAGCCACAGAATAATCTCTCTGGGGGGTGGAGGTGGGGTTGGGGGTTGGAGGCAAGGCTACCCTGGCTCTGGGAATGGAGAGGTGGAAGCCAATCCATGTGCATGGGGAATGCCCCTTCTTCACTTCCCACCCCTTCTTTATGCTTTCCTTGTTTGAACCCACCCAAATTGTACCTTGGAGTTTGTCCCAGGAAATGAGGAGAAAAGAGCATTGAAAAGATTATTATGTTTTTTCCTTTGTTTACTATAAAAGGAACAATGTTTATAAATTTGAAACAATAACCTTGAAATTCCAAGGTGAAATTTGGAGAAAACCTCTTTTAAAAAGCTTTTTGACCCATCTGTTCCAAGTGGTGAAGGTGTCACCTTTGGCCAGTAGCAGAGTAGCATGACTATGTTTGGAAGCAAGACTGGAAAATACCTGTGGGGAAGTCTTCATGCTTAGCTCCAGTTGCTATTGTATGGGCACGTGCATCTTAGCTTCAGGAATGCTACTGTCCTGATCCAGGAACAGAAGACCATAAATAGAAAAGGTTTAAATAAAAAAGACATTGAAATTGGACTGCAAGAGCATTGCCTTGCAATGTTATTGTTTTGCATATAGTTCAAATTCTGTTATTTTTTTTAAATGCCTTATCAAAACTATTTTTTAAAATCTCTAAAGTTCAAACAGTAGTACACTTGTTTTTGAAATGATAACAGATAAATCAAAATTTCACAACCAAAGAATTCAGACAGTCTTGTGAAGTCCATTCTGAAAGCATTTGATGCTTTCTTATTACCCGTTTCTGTCTTCATTTTGGGTGATGGTCCAGCTGCTGAGGTGGAGTCTGGCTGCCATGATATAGCCTCTATTATTGTAGGGAGAAAAAAGCCTCTTTCACATCTTTCGTGTACATCTATACACCTTCTGTTGAAATGTGTTTCAAAATGATCAGAAGGGAAAAGTATCTGGTCTGTTTAAGAAAGAAACTGATTTTGAAGTGAGCTGAAAAATTAGAAACACTAAAGAAACTTACTTATATAGGTAACAGGTCATTTATGTATAGTTGATCAGTAATACTGTGTTATGAAAGACAGGAAAGTAGGGCAAGAGCTCAGAAGTGACTAGAATCAGGCAGAGAAAGAACAAGAAGGAGAAGAATCCCAAATGGAGGGAGAGATGAGGGCAAATAATGTTTATAAAGAGGTCATAATCTCTCCCCCAGTTTAAATCAAATGACAGAGAAGTTTAATATTTGATGTTACTCAGAAGTTTAGATTTTCAAGGCCAGCCAGGTCTGCAGGCTGATTACTTCCTCCTAAATATTATGTCATCTTAATCTAATGCTAACAATTCCTTAGTCTATAAGAAAAAATCCAGTTCTGCCTGATATCGGGTGGCAGGCTATGTTACACAATTCAGAATGGCATGAGTGAGTATGCTATAAGAATAGACTTGGAATAGGGCATCAAACAATTAGTCTATATGCTAGTCACGAAAGTTTCATTATGTTCCTGCTCTGCTCCACTGTTAATTCATTATATTTACTAAGTATCTGCCTGTTTATTTCATCAATTAATTTGGATTTTTCCTCTGACGACTGAGTTTCCATTCTATTGAGGATTACTAATATTCCCCAAATCTCTGTTTGTTTATTTGTTTGATGCACTATTCCAAGTCTATTCTTATGCATACTCACTCATGCCATTCTGAATTGTGTAACATAGCCTGCCACCCAATATCAGGCAGAACTGGATTTTTTCTTATAGAATAAGGAATTGTTAGCATTAGATTAAGATGTTCTAATGAACAGTTGTAGTTTATTGGGCAAAGCTACCTAATTGTACCTAAGTGTTTCTATTTCTTTAAATCATGCTCAGTTATATAGTATATTCTTTATTAATTAGAAATTTAAGACAACTGATACTTATGTTGTTACTGTGATAAAGTTAATAACCTTGGACTTCTACTAGCTGTTGCATTTGCTGCATTATCAATTTTCTGCCTCACCTTCCTAGTTCCAGTCATTTATGGTCTTCAAATTCACATAGAAAGTCCTTAACTATTTATTTGCAACTTTTAAGAGAGAAGGAATTAATACCATAGTGCTTATAATTAGCTCAGATGTACTTTCTCTGTCTAAAAAGTGCCTTCATAAGGAATGAATGAGTGAAGAAAAAATCAATAATTTATTAAGTGTTTATTATGAGCCAGGCACTATCCTAAGCATTGAGAATAAAAATACAAAAAAAAAAGTGAAATAGTCCTTGCCCTCGATAAAATTATATTTTAAGAGATGAAGAAAACATATAGAGGGGAATGATGGTCAAGGAAAGGAGCATTTATCTTCAGTGTTAAGAGTGATTTATAGGATGGCCAATTAGAAAGGGAAGAAAAAGGGGAGAGAGCTCTTGTACTCCTTCTTTCCTCATCCACCGCATTTCCAAACCTCTCTATACATACTGTCTTATTCTTTGCTTCAATGTCAGAGGAGAGGGTGACCTTCCTTCTTGTCAAGGCTAACCCTGTCACTTATGCCTTTATCACCTTATTCTCTGCCCTCTTCTCTAAGAGTTTGGCCCATTGGTCATTATCTTTCCCTTCTTCTATCCCCCTAAGCATCTTCAACATCCCCTGTTTACTGAAGTCCTCCTTGATGCTTACAAGACAAAAAAATAACATAAAAACTTTGCACTTGAGTTTGCTAAGCTCTCAAGTTGATTCAATGGGTGAAGTGTCAGACTTGGGGTCAGGAAGACATGGCTTCACTCTGGCCAAGTCACTTAACCTCTTTCAGGCTGTTTTTTTATCTGTAAAATGAGGACAATGATAGCATCTACCTTATCAGATAGTTGTGAGGACAAAATGAGATAATTTATATAAAGCACTCATTCTAATAGCACCTCCTTGTTTTGGTTTTTGTGAGGATATAATAAAATCTTAGATGAAGAGCACTATGTAAACCTTTAATGACCATATAAATGCTAGCTAGGATCATTATTTTTATTACTATTATTATTATCCTACATTCCCTTTCTTCATCACTGCTAAATTCACAGAATAGATAGTCTACTGTCATTGCTGCCCCTTCTTTATCTCACCTGTTTATTCCTGAACCCCTTGAAATTTTATTTTCAAGCCCCAGTCTATTAAATCTATTCTCTTAAAGAATGATGTGGTTTTTCCTCTATCATTTTATTATGAATCTAACAAACATGAACAAGTATAAACATCTCAATGAATATGGAACAGAAAATAAAGGCAGCACATGAAATTCATCAAAAGCACACACTAAACTCAATGCATCAGTAACAAAAGTGCCCTTATCCATGTTCTGTTTGGCATGTATCTCTCTTTTTACCCTTCCAGTGTTTCACTGATACTCCTTTCTTTCTTCTCTCTTTTTTTCATTACTATCACTGACCACCTCTTCCTCCCATAATCTACCCCACAAAGCCCTTCCTTGTAATAATAAGAAGTTTAGTCAAGCAACAAAAAGTCACACATTGCCTGTGTCTGACAAGGTATGTCTCATTCTGCATAGTCTAGTCCATCACTTCCCTGACAAGATATTGGATACGTGTTTCTTCATCAGTATTCTGGAGTCATGATTAGTTATTCATTGATCAAAGTTCTTCATTCTTTCAAACTTGTTTTTCTTTATATTATTAGTCATTTTATAAATTGTTCTCCTGGTTCTGCTCACTTACTCTGGATCAGTTCATACAGATCTCTCAATCTGTCCCTTTAGTTATTTCTTATGGTACACTAATATCCCATGACATGAAAATACCTTAATTTGTTGAGTTATTTTTTCAAATTCATTTTCATTCATTAATTTTCAAATTCATTAGGACCTACTTTTTTTCCAGTTTGTGTGTGTCTGCATTTCTGTGCATGTATGCGTATATGTGTGGATGTATGGATGTATGGGTGTATATGTGTATGTGTGTGTGTGTGTGTGTGTGTGTGTGTGTGTGTGTATAAGAGGGACCTGCCTGGTGGAAGTCTCATCTTCAGAGCAGGCACGGCATATACCCTGCCTATTGCTAGCCCACATGCAAGATATTGGGGGATCTTCTTCTGACAGACATAATAATATATAACGGTAGGGCTCTGCTCCTTGACTTGGAGCTTGCATAAACATTGTTACTGGTTCCAGTCCACTAGCCACATTCCACAGAGATGGAGTTTTGATTGCCTGCTGAGCTGGAGGCACTGACCAGTCCAATAGAGTCATTTCCTCTTTTTTGTTGGCTGTGTTCAAATGAGGAAGCAAGGACTTTTGTAAAAACCCTTGTTGGGAGAGGGAGGCATAAAGCTAGAACCCTGAGAAGGCAGATGCACCCTTGTTCTAGGAAAATCTGACTCATCTGTAAAAGTCATATTTGGAATGAGACTATTCAGCTTAGAAGGACTGCATTCGCTTCAACAAAAAGTGCTAATATAAATATTTTTTGTGTCTAAGAGTCACTAATGAATGCCCAGTAGCCAACTTTGATTGCTTTTCCTCAGGCTTCATATTCTTTGACTTTTTTTGTCATCGTTGATAGCTGGTTATCACTCTCTCCCTCTGAATATTTTCTTCTCCTTTGACTTCTTTCACATTGCTCTCCTCCGATTATCCTCCAGTTTTTCTTAGTCTCCCATTTGCTGACTCATTGTGCCAATTCCTGAGCCCTCCCGTGTTTCAGGATTCATCACTATGCATAGGACTCCCAAATCTGCACATTTAGCCCAATCTCTGCTCTGAGCCCAAGTCTCAAAAGGAAGAGCAAATAGCAGAATTTCATTGCTGTGAAAGGACTTGAATCAGCTTGTCCGACCCACACCAAGAAACCTCCATTATAATATCCCTGAGAAGTGGTCATTCAACCTCTATGGGAACATCTCCATTGAGAAGGAACCCATGCTATCTCAAGTCATCTCCCACCAATGGCTGCCATTTTGGCATGACTCATACTTCTCCTGACATCAGACCTAAATCTCCCTCTTTGTAACTTCTTCCCACTTCCCTTACTTTTTTCAAGCACAACAAAGTTAATCTCACTTCCACAAGGCAGTCTTTTAAATTCCTGAAAACAGCTATTATTCCCCACCCCATCCCGTACCTTGACTCTTCTCTTGCCCAAACTATTTTTAACTGTCTATTGGACATCTCCACCTAGATGCTCTGCTGATACCACAAGCTCAAAATATTAAAATCTTAACTCATAATTTCCCCCAAAACCTTTCCCTCCTCCCACATTTCCTATTTTTTGTTGATGGGGATACCGTCCTCCTAGTCAGCCAGTCTTAAAACTTGGGATCATTTTGTTTTTCTCTCCTTACACCCCCTCCACTTTCAATCAGGTGCCCTATCAATAGCATCTCCCATGTCCAGTGAAATGTTGGAGCTAGCTCCTACTAGCTTTCAAAAGCCAATTGTTAAATTTTTTTGTGTGAGCTTTTACATCTAGAAAATCAAGCTGTGTGACCTTGGGCAAATCACTTAACCCTGATTGCTTCCAAAAAAGAAAAAGAAAAGAAATTAGCAAATGCTACAAATCAGGGCTTCATTTATTGTTTCATTGATTGTCTAGACTTAAAAAATGATGGAGAAAATTGTCAATAATGCAGATTTAACTTAAAGGTATGTCTTGTGTACATGCTTTTTTTTACCCCCAGAGATCCAGTTGTTAAGCATTTACTAGCACCTCCATTTCGTATCTATATACTCACATTGCCTTTTCCCTGTAACATTTTACTACCTTAATATTACCCTCTGTATTTCTCTGCCTCCATTCCTGAACTAACACTGCTTCCTTTGTCTGAAATTTCCCTTTCCCCTTCCCCTTTTCACCTGTTGAATTTCTACCAATCCTCTAAAGCTTCATTCAAATGCTACTCCCTTCAAAAATGTTTTCCTAATACCCCCCAGAAAGTCAGACCTGACATAACACTTTACTTAGTACTCTCTAGTGTCTGTAACATGCAGCATAGTATATTATAACCATCATAGGGGCATGAACACATTTGCTGTTACCACAGCATTGACAGTCCAAGTGTTCCTTGTATTATAATGAGCCTCAGGATAATTCCATGTCCTGATTCTAATCACCAGCAGGGAATGATGGGAGTTGGAAAGAAAAATGGAAAGGGGTGCACATTTTCTTTTCTTCTGCCTTTCCCATACTACTGGAAAGTACTAGCTGTGTAAGAAATATATCCTTGAGCTCTAAGGCAGGGAAGAGGTAAATGGAATGAAGTCACCCTAAGTCAGGTAAGAGTGATAACCATGGACCTCTGATTGGGAGGAAGCAGTCAGAAGATTTTGAAAGATACCCTTTTGTAGTACACCTAGTAGTTGTAGCTTTAGGACTATCAAGAGGGCTACAAATCTGTGACATTCCTAAAGATTTCTAAATCTGCTACAACTCTTTGTTTAGGAAGTAGTGGCAGCAGCAGAAGGCAATATACGGTAATAAGTTTTAGAAACAAACTGCTGCTGCAGCAGAAGAGAAACAGGGTTCCCAAAGCAAAGAGAGAACACTGTGTCTAATAGTGGAATGACAGGACTTCTGGGACCAAGAAGAGAAATTCCTGGTTTGAGCTGGGAATTGAGGGAATCCAGAGTAGAGGAGAAATAAGACAAAAAGCTGGTACTGGGAATCAGGTGGTCTGTGTAGGTCCAGGAACCTCAAGTTCCTTTCTCCTATGTTTGAGGTCTGGGGACGGGGAGAAAAGGTGCTGTAAGTCTGGGATGACTACACAGGTCCCTGAGGAAGGTGAAATACATAGGAAAGCTGGATTGGCTCCCTGGAAGCCTCAAATCTTTTCACCAATGCGGACTTCAATCTGGAGTAGTATGATGAATCAGAAAGACTCCATAGTTTCCTGGAGAAATAAGAGAACGACCAGAAGCTTTAGTGCTAAGTCGAGAAGAAAAATGAATCTAATTTTGATGTTCTTAGAAGAAAGAAACCCTGGTTATAGGTATGAAACAAAGAGTATTGTTTTTGAGAAGTCTTCAAGATTAAATGTGATCTTTGTGAGTATACAGATATATTTCTATGGCAATCTAGGCCACAGGTTACATAGTTGTCTGTTTCTGTCTTGTTCTTCAAGACTGTAACTGTCATGGGGCGGCTAGGTGATGCAGTGAATAGATCACTGGCCCTGGAGTCAGGAGGACCTGAGTTCAAATCCTGCCTCAGACATTTAACACTTACTAGCTGTGTGAACTTGGGCAAATCACTTAACCCCAAAATCCCTGCTTTTCCCCCTCCAAAATGCAAAATGCAAAATGCAAAAAAAAAAAAAAAAAAAGACCAACTGTCATGAGGTCAGGTATTGTATATTATCTAAACTTAGATCTCTTCCAGTGTCTGGCACAGTGCTCTGTACTCAGCAGGTGCAAATTAAATGTTTATTAAATGATTGAGTCAAAATGAGTAGGGAACACTCAAAGGGTTAATTAGTAATCATTCAGTAATGTGATTCCTTTTATCTGATAAATTGTAAGCAGATAATGACTTCTCTTTAAAAACTGACCAAAAAAATCTCTGTACAGGATTTTCATGTTCAACTGTCCTTTGGTCTCAAAATGTTAGGTTCACATTTATACCCTAGAAAGCTGTTGACTCTAAGATTAGATTAAGCAATGATTGATGAGGGTTGAGATTTAGAGGTGAAGATACCAATCTTTCATATGTAAATATTTTTATTTCTTTAAATCTTGGTCAAACTTTTCACTGTAAGGTTATTAAGTAACAATTAGCTAATGCTCATATTTGTTCTTTGGTCATTTACTTTAACACAAAAAGTGTAATGAAATACAGTTGTGCTATATAACTTTTGACTGAACCATCCATGCACAGGAACAACTCCCCTTGGAATTCCCTCTACTGGCCCTCACCCAGAACCATTCCCCATCCACTTTATGACATCCAACAGTCCAGTCTTTCAAAACCAAGCACATAAAAGGAATGGGAAGTGTCACCTCAGAAGCTCCTTCCTAATTAATCACTGTTTAGACTTTTTGCTGTGCTTTTGAGAGACAATATTCTGGCAAAAATACTCTTCCCCCCACCTCCTTTTCTCCAGCACATTAAGCAACATAGATGTTAAGAGCAACTGGATATAGAGAGAGGAGATTTGGATTCAAATCCTGACTCTATAACTTGCTAGCCATGTAAACATGGGATAAAAGTCACAGTCTTGTCAACTGTACAATGAGGAGGTTGGACTAGAATGTCCATAAAGCTCTTCTAGCTCCAAATCTATGGCATCCTATGAAATTTTAACACTGAAATTGGCAGCTATCTCCTGCTGGGAAGTTTTGTTCTCATTGGAATGCTATCTTTGGGTCAATACCAATGGGATCCAAGATTTGTAAGTTGGGCATTTTTTACCGTTACCCCCTACAATCTTCTTCAGATAGAAGAATTATGCTACAAAGGGGTGTGGTCCCTTATCCTTGTTTATATAGATGGAAAACCTAAGATTCAAAATTAAGCCCTTATCCCAAGCTATGCAGCCAGGCAGTCAGACACACAGGTCAGAAACTCCACCCAAATTAAGATAACAAATACTTGATGGCAAGTGCTCCTTATCTGCCAGACATCATGCTAGTAGACACTGGGGGTAAAAAGAGGAAAAAAATGAAAAAGCTTCTACCTTTAAGTAGCTTACCTTCTACTGTGGAGTAGCAACATGTTAACATCACAGGTAGTCTGAGGAGGCAGACAGCAAGAATAACTGGGGGCACCAGGGAAGACTTCACTTAATGGCACCTAAGCTGAGCTGGCTGGGACCTAGAGACACTAAGATAGTGAGAGAATGATACAGGATGTCCCAAAAGTTTAATTGTACTAAGACTTTTGGAACACCCTGTATAGGCTAGGAAGGGGGATGAGAGGGGAAGATTGTTCAAAAGCTGGGAGGTAGAATATCTTTTGTTTGCTTGTTTGGTTGGTTGGTTGGTTGATTTTTGTTGTGTGGTTTTTTGCTTTTTGGAGGGAGGGATGCAGGGCAATCGGGGTTAAATGACTTGCCCAAGGTCACATAGCTAGTTTTGTGTTAAGTGTCTGAGGTCACATTTGAACTCAGATCCTCCTGACTCCAGGGCTGGTGCTCTATTCACTGCGCCACTTAGCCACCCCTAGAAGGTGGAATATCAAGGTTAAGAAATACTTAGTATGTCTACAGCTGGTGACAGAGTGAACAAAAGGAAATAGTATGAACTGTTTGGAAAGATAAGTAGGAGTCAAATGGTGCAAAGCTTTAAGTGTCCAACTGACACTTTGATCACAGTCACTGAATAATAATAATGACAATAATTAACATTTACATAACACTTACTATGTGCCAGGAACTGTGCTGAGCACTTTTTACAAATATTATCCTTTTGATTCTCACAACAACTCTGACAGGTGCTATTATTATTCCCATTTTACAGATGAGGAGACTGAGGCAAAGATCAGTTAAGTGACTTGCCTAGGGTCACACAGCTAGTAAGTGTTGGAGGTCCAATTTGAATTCAGGTCTTCCTGACTTCAGGTCCAGTGCTCTATCCACTGTCTTAGTGATAAAGTGAAGCTTGGGAAGATTTACCTGAATTTACACAAAATTAATTAGTAGATCAAGAAAACGATATACACAATAACTGCAACAGTATAAATGAGATCAATGACAATAATAAAAATGGAATGCTGTGTAGTGAAATTGATGACTTTTTCTAAGACTTCACCTGTGAGAGATCTAGAATGCTTGAACTTCAGGAGCTTTCTTTACCACATCGATTCTGTTTCTTTTATAGATAACAATAACAGTAGATTGTACATTGGTTTAATCATTACCTATAAAATAAGCACATGAAATGAACTTTCTTATAGAGAGGTCCCTCTATCCCAGTTTTTCCTCTAGACTCTGATAATGGGTGTAGAGGGTGGGAAGGGGCAGCTAGATAACCTAGGACTTACTGAACTCAGTCACTTCATGTTTCCCTGACAACAGGAAAGAGTAACCCTTCTAGTCATGGACTTGGATTATAACGAAAGAGTCTGAGAAGTGAAATTTTCCCTTAGAATAATGGCAAGATATGGGGGGTTCCCAACATGATGGAATGTGGAATGACTTTGGGTTATTTATGTGTGCCCATTTCCTCAGAATGACTCTTCATACCTAGTCTCTCTCTCTCCCCACATGCATGCCAGGTTGCCCCAATCATCTTATCCCTCAGACCAACCCTGAGAGTTCTTCTATTAATTGGGTCTTCAGATCATTCTTCTCTTCAGTTACTAACAAGGTCTTTGGCCAGGTGCATGGTCGATTGCAAATCACTTCAACCAATGTGAATTTACTTCCCATAGAGGATACATCTGAGTCAGCTGAAGAGATGCAATGACAGGCTTAGGAAATATCAGAAGGAACCCACAGTTGTCCATAATGCAGCATGAAGTAATAATAATGGGAACCCTGAACACTGAGAGGGGAAACTCAGTTTCATCTAATCCTAACTTTTCAACAAAGTGGCTACGATATCCTGCACAAGTCACTCTACCTTTATAGGGCTGAGTTTTCTCATGTATAAAATCAGGATTTTGTTGTTGTTCGTTCATGTCTGCCCTTCATGACCCCATTTGGGGTTTTCTTGACAAAGATACTGGAGTGGTTTCCCCTTTTCTTCTCAGCTCATTTTACAGATGAAGAACTAAGATAAACAAGGTTAAGTGACTTTCCCAGGGTCACACAGCTAGTAAGAATCCGAACCTGGATTTTGAACTCAGTAAAATGAATCTTCCTGATTCCAGGCCCAGCACACTATCTACTGCACCACGTAGCTGACCCCTATAAAAGAGAGAACTTATAGTAAATTAATTCTAAGGTCCCTTCCTTTAATACCATTTGTATAAGCAAGGACTTTTAGTTGACAGACACCATAGCTAGCCCTACTCTACTAATAGTTTACCTCTGGGGATTACAATTTTTTTTTTTTTGCCCTAGAAACTAAGCAAAGTGAATTATTCACTTGGAAAGATTAAAAGCACACCCAAACAGCACCCACCTCAAAGTTTACAAAAGCAATCTAGATGGCGGGGCAGAGTCACACTGCATGCAGTACTCCGAAGTTACTTGGAGTAATACCAATGTAAATTCCCTAGTGTTGACCCACCTTTAACTTCTGTAAGAGAAGAGAAAAGGGGAGAGGAGGAAAGGCCAAACCAAACAAAAACAGGGGCCAGTGAACTCCTGTTCCTCATGGGGCAGGTGGACCCCAGGTAAGAAAGCCACCAGGGAAAGAGTTAGGTGTTTCAATGGCCCCAAAGGAGCTTTAAAAATGGAATTCCCTCTTCGGTTCCCGGTCTGAGCAAGGTTGCAACTTATGTAAGATTCTGGCAGGGAGGGGGCTCGGGCGGAAGCGGGTCTCCAACTTCGTGTAACCATCTTTGATTTCTCTATTTGTTCAGCCGCCTTCATGTGGCCGGGGAGGGAGAAGAGGAGGGAGGAGGAAGAAGGAGGAAAGATTCCGACACACTGAAGTCTTCTGTTTCTCTCGGCAGAATAAACAGCCCATAAAATAATCCCCAAAGCGGATGAACTGCTACAGCAACTGCCAAACAGTTGCCGTCCTTTGTGTTGCGGAAAGAGGCGAGGTGATTCCTGAGGATGCATGGGGAGCAGACTGAAGAGACCACTGGGTGACTTGCAGCTGGGTCCACGCGGAGCACGCGTGAATAGGCTGCGTGGGCTTTGCTGCAAGAGCCCTGAAAACCTCTCTAGGTTGTAACAGTTATAACTGACATTTTACAGTGTCTTAAGGTTTGCAAAGTACTCTAGATATTGTGTGTTATCACGTGGCTCATGCGACTTGGAGTAAGGAAGACCTGAGTTCAAATTCTAGCTCAGATGTCAACTAGCTGTCTGCTGCTGAGCTAAGGCAACCTCTTTCACCCTCAATTTCTTTATCTATAAAACGGAGGTAATAATAGCACCTACCTTATCGGGTTGCTGTGAGTATCAGATACATTACGAATGCAAACCCTTTGCAAACCTTAATTACTATATGAATGCTGGCTAGTGTTATCTCTTTAGATCTGAGGATCAACCCTATGCGGAACAACCCTTTCAGAAAGAAACTACAAGCGTGGCTATCTGTTTTTCAGAAGAGAAAAAGGCTAGAGAAAGAGACTTGAACAAAGGGCACACTGCCAGGATAACAATCTTATCTTTCCGGAATCTAAATGATGCCTTCTCTCCCGTAAGACGGGCAGACTCGGATGCCCTCACTTGCCAGCTGTGCCCCCACAACTCTTTCACCCACATCTGGAACTCCAAGGTTTGGTTTTTCTTTTAATATAACTGGCAGGTGAATCAATTTGTTGGACCTTACTGTCCCAGGGCAGGGTGCTGATCCCCTTGAAATTGTTCCTGTTGGAATGGTCAGTTTACAAAGCAATCTGCCTCCCCAGCCCATGCCAGGGAGCAAGGGCCCTGACACATGTGCTGGTTTTCCTCCACCCACATGTTGCCTGGTACTAATCTAGTCCCTCCTAATTTACCAGCTTGTTCCTGGTCTCATCTGGGTCATACCCATCTTTATCTCTTCTTCAATTCCTAGCTTCAAAGTAAATTCTTTTTTATTCTTTTAAATTATTTTTTTAGAGGGAAATTAGGGTCAAGTGACTTGCCCAAGATCACACAGCTAGTTTTTGTGTGTGTGTGTGTGTGTATGTGTGTGTGTGTGTTAAGTGTCTGAGGCCGGATTTGAACTCAGATCCTCCTGACTCCAGTGCTCTATTCACTGCACCACCTAGCCGCCCCCATAATAAATTCTTAATAGATGTTTGTTGAATTTAATTGATACTGGATACATAGGTTGCCCAAAAATTTGAGCCTCAAATCAATCCTCAACAATTCAAGTAAGACGTAGTTATTTAATACCACTTAAATCATCATAGGAACATAGACTCAGAGCTGAAATGCACCTCAAGAGTCATCTAATTCAACTTCACTTGACAGAAGACAGGAGTAAAGCCTAGGAGGATTTACCCAAGTAATGCTAGGATTCAAACCCAGGTCCTCTGAATCTAAATCTGGTATTATCTTCACCATAACATGTTTGTCTTTCAGTGTTAACATCCATGTGCTAGTGCTAGAGGAGATACCAAGATAAATAAAACACATCTTTGTCCTCAAGGAAAAAGCAGGGAAGCTAAAATATGCGCACAAATGAATTTAAGATGAATTAACATCAGTACCCACAGAGTGTTTCGAGATCAGAGGAGGGAGGTCACTTTTGTTTGTTTGCTCATTGCACTCAGTCTTATCACCCAATATACCCATTCTTTTGACTTTAAGACCCTAGTCTGGTACTCATGGAATGATAAAAGACCTAAAGAATGGTCTCAGTCCCATTGGGCTGATTTTCCGTGGAGGATTTATGAAATTTATGGGAGTCATACATCATGAAAAGTAGATGGATTGTAATCAGTGGGAGGAGTATCTACATCATTACTGCAAGTAACTTGCAAATTCATACCCTGTCAAATCCCTTCCAATTCTAGAAGTATAGAGAAGTGTGTACAGAAATCCCTCTGTCTTCTATTGCTCCTACTCTTAAAGCCAGGAAGAGCTAGGTGAAAGTCCCTAATCTGACTCACTTTCTCTTCGTGCCCCTGGGCAAGGTAACTTAATCTCTCAAAGCTTGTTCTAGACCAGTGGTGTCAAATGCAAATGAAAACAAATGCCTACAGCAGAATATTGACGTAGAAAGCCACAAATTAACATTATCTAAATTGTATTGTATTTTTACTTATTCTGTTAAACATTTCCCTATTATGGTCCCCAAAACTCCAGAGTGAGTTTTGTGGGCTCTTTGACACCTCTGTTCTAGGATTGTAAATGGTAGAGAAAGTGCTCACCTGCATTGATAAGAGGGAGTTTCTTTACCCAGGAGTTCTCTGAACAATCTCAGGTTTAGTTCCTGTCTCTAAATCTTCTCTACTCATACACCATCTGCTTTGCATCGATGGTATGGCTACAACATTTACATTGACTAATGTTGGGCTAGAGTGGTAAAATCAAACCAAGCCTTGCAAAGGCTCAAGGTGGATGTCAGCTAGTCGTACAGACCTTACATTACCCACTAAATCTCTTTCCCTTTAGTTTTGTTTGTTTAAGCCTGGATTTCTCCATCTCAGAGCAGCTAAGTGTCACAGTGGATAGAACACTGGGCCTGCAGTCTAGAAGACTCATCTTCTTGAATTCAAATCTAGCCTCAGACACTTACTAGCTCTGTGACTCTGGACAAGTCTCTTAACCCTGTTTGCCTCACTTCCTTCATCTGTAAAATGAGCTGGAGAAGGAAATGGCAAGCCACTCCAGTATCTTTGCCATGAAAACCCCAAACGAGGTCATGAAGAGTTGGCCATGACTGACAAGACTGAACAACATGAAATTCTCGATCTTACCCAGGCTAGATGTCTACTTGTTGGCCCAAGACTACTGCCTATAGATAAAAAAGCTTGAACCTGCTCAGTTTTTCCAACCTGGACTGGTTTGGTGGCTGGGGGCTTACCATATTGATTCCAAACAGCTGATTGTCCTACTGAAGTTCAAAATGCCCAAATCCAACTGAGCCTCCCAGACAGTAATGATTATAGGTGTGCATGGCAACACAATCAACTCTCCTTTTGGATTTTAAATCCTTGAGGAGCACATCTGAAGCTTTTTTAAAAGACCACTATTTTAGTAAATGTTTGTTATATGAAGGAAGGGATACAGATTAGAATGCCAACAAGCCATAAATGTGATAGACAGGTAAGACTGTGCTGTGCTTAGATTGTTTTTATCTTTGTGGTATTATTTCTTCTTCTTCTTCTTCTTCTTCTTCTTCTTCTTCTTCTTCTTCTTCTTCTTCTTCTTCTTCTTCTTCTTCTTCTTCTTCTTCTTCTTCTTCTTCTTCTTCTCCCTCTGCACTTAGCAATGTTATTTTAAAATCATTTCTTAACTATCTGCTTGCTTGGAATAAAAGGAAGTCAAAGAAATCTTCATGGAAGTAAGACAAGAGTGAGGAAAACCCCAGACCCAAAACATATCAGAACTAGAAGTGATTGTACAGGTCATCTAGTCTGACCCCTTTGATGATTTTATAGTTGAGGAAAGTAGGGAAAGATTAAAGTGTCTGGTCCAGAGTTACTAATGCTATTAATAATTCAGATCATCTTTCGGTGTTAAAGAACTGAAGAAATCAGCATTACATATCATTTTATGATAGGGTACAGAAGTCAAATATTATTAAACTCTGTATGCCTTCTGACCCTGAAATACTATTATTAGGCTTAAAATCAAAAATGGGGGGGTGGGTCCTATGTGTTCAAAAATGCTTAAAACTTTCATGGAAAATAACTGGAAGCTAAAGGGGTGACCATCAATTGAAGAATCACTAGACAAGTTATGGTCTATAAATGTGATGGAATAGTATTGTTCTGTAAGAAATGATGAAAGGGCTGGTTTCAGAGAAACCTGGGAAGAGTTGTATGAACTGATGAAAGTGAAGTGAACAGGACCAGAAGAACAATTTACATTAAAATATCAATATTATAAAATGAATAATTCTAGTTTGCTTGTTTTTCCAGCTTGCTCACAGAAAAAATGTTGACCTATTATATGGCTAAAAGGCTCATTAGTTTAAATAGATATGTATGTTAGTTTAAATATATATTAGTTTAAATCATAGTTTAATATGTATATAGTTATATTATACATTAGTTTAAATATATACATACATATATAAGCTAGCATTTTTATAGTGTTTTACAAATATCTCACGACCCTGGGAGGTAAGTGCTATTATTATCCTCCCTTTACAGATGAGGAAATTGAGACATGAGATAAAGTGACTTGCCCAAGGTCACACAACTAGTAGTGTCTCAGGCAGGGCTTGAACTGAGGTCTTGCTGACGACTTTGGGTCCAGGACTTTACCAACTATACCAACTAGCTGCTTGTCCAGGAAACAAAAAATACTTGTCCAGGACATAACCTAGGCAGGTGATTCAGAATGCATTGGTAGTTGATGGAAAGGAGTATAAGACACTCCCAACACTTATCTCCATTGATGATAAGTAGAAGCCCTCCTCACAGGTCCCTGTTCCAAAGGAATTAACTGCAAAGCTGTTCTCTAATTAACATGCATTTGCCTTTGCCAGCTCTAATAAATGTGCGCTAGCAGGGTTGGTTCAGTAGACAGCACAAGCAGGTGTGAGATTGAAGTAATAGAAATTACTCATATGCTTTCCTCACAACAACCCAGTGAAGCAGAGGATGAAGATAATATGATTTTACAGATAAGGAAATTGAGGCTTAGTTAGACTAAGTGACTTGGATCCTTTCCAGTTCTAAAGTCTTGTGAGCCTTACAGACCATTTCCTTTGACTCTCCCGCCCACCAAACTCCATTTTAAAAATGAAACTGGGGATGGCTAGGTGGCACAGTGAATAGAGCACCAGCTCTGGGTTCAAGAGGACCTGAGTTCAAATGGGGCCTCAGGCACTTAACACTTACTAGCCGTGTGACCTTGGGCAAGTCACTTAACCCCAACTGCCCTGCCCTCCCCAAAAAATAAAATAAAGGCAAAAAAAAAATTAAAATGAAAATGAAACTGAGTCCCAGAGAGGTGAAAACAACTTGCCCAAGATCCTACAGAGGCAAAAGCAGAATTTGAACCTCCAGGAGTGATGCTTTCTACCCCCAAGACTATACTACGATGATGAAAAAGAAGGTACTTTGTCCAGGGCCTGTTATGGTTCTTATTGCTCAGTGACACAGGTCTGGACACTGAGCTTGCCTTGGGGCGATCAGTTTACTTTCCCCTAATTGAGTAATTAGCTTGTCTTTGAGCAAGCTCAGGTCTGCCTACTTGTAATGAAGAATACCAGTGTGTCGATAATAATAGCTAACTTTTATATAGTGCTTACAATGTTCCAAGCCTTGTGCTAAGTACTTTACAATTATTATCTATCAATTTACCACAGAGAAGTAGATGGATCCAGAGACCTCTAATCAAGTCAAGAGGTATTTATTAAGCACTTACTAAATGCCCAGCTTGATATTAAATTCTTTGTCATTGTGTGTCTGACTCTTCATGACCCTATTTGGGATTTTCTTGACCAAAGGAACTGGAGTAGTTTGCCATTTCCTTCTCCAGTTCATTTTACAGGTGAGGAAACTGAGGCAAAAAGGGTTAAAATAACTTGACCAGGGTCACACAGCTAGTAAGGGTCTGAGGCCAGATTTGAACTCAGAAAGATGATGACACAAAGCCCAATGTACATTTACTGCACCACCTAGCCAGGTATACAAAAGAAATAGGAAACAGTTAAATTAGGGAGACAAAACTACATAGATGAAATGTCTTGATAATAATAGCACGAGGAAGTAGAGAATCAAGTACAAGACTGTGTTCATAAGATCTTGAGTTTATGTGGCTCTTGGAAGCTTGCACAGTGATTTCCTTGCTATAGTGCTATGAGATAGTCAATATTAGTATCATCTATACTATATAGATGAGGAAACTGAGGTTAGAGAAATTAACGGGCTTTTCCACGCTTGCACAACAAGTATCAGAAGTAGGACTTAAATCCAGGTCTCTTGGCTCCGAGTACACCGTGCTTTCTACTAAACCACTCATCTTTTCAACCACAAGTACTACCACTATTATTACTACTATGATATCACAATATTAGTAAAATATCCTAACAATTATTATATTATTAATATAATATATCATTTATTAGGCAGCTAGGTGGCTTAGTGGATAGAGTGCTGGGCCTGGAGTCAGGAAGATCTAAGTTCAAGTTTGGCCTCAGATACTTTCTAGCTGTTTGACTTTGTGCAAGTCACTTATCCTCTGTTTGCCTTAATCCACTGGAGAAGGAAATGGTGACCCACTCCAGTATCTTTGTCAAGAAAAACCCAAAGGGGTCACAAAGAGTGAGATATTACTGAACAATAAAACGTAATATACTTATATTATGTCATGTCATGTTGTGTCATGTTGTGTTGTGTTGTGTCGGGTCGGGCTGTGTCGTGTCATGTTGAGTCATATACTACTACTACTATTCCTATTCCTATTACTACTATGTAGAGATTTAAGAAAGGATATCCCTTTTCTAGAGTATAGGGATATGACAACCCTATTTGAGAGTGGCTGGCATATTCCCTAAGACTTTTCTTCACTGCAGTAAGCAAAACCATTCTTTCTTATGACATGGTGTCTAATCTCCTTATCACCATAGTCACGCTCCCTGGACCCATTCCAGCTTGTCAATACCCTACTTAAATGAAATGTGGTGTCATCACGTAGTGGCTGCTTTATAAATTGCTTGTTCATTGATTGATTGACTGATTGGCCGGAGGTAAACTCGGTGAATATAGATCTGGTCTGACCAAAGCAAATATCTCTTGGCTGGCCTGTGTTATTTTTACCCCAAAGCAATCACTCCTTGCTTAATCCTGGCTTAATTCACCTGTCTAAGAGCTACATTCCTGGTGTCCCTCCTGTGACTTGGTTTTAACTAAAGCTCCCTTAAGATAAATCCATCCAAAGGAAGATGCTTTAGGTAAATATGCACTGGCCACTACTCTGAACTTAAACTTGCACTTGAATAAATTCTTGAGAATGGTCAGAATGCTGCTGTCGTCACTACTTTGTATATATGGCCCTAATGTTGAATTAACAGGACCCAAACCCAGAGTTTAAAGTCAACAATTCCATTAATAAAAATGCCTTGTGTTGTATTTGAAGATCAAGGCTGTTTATAAACTGCCTCTCCCTCTCTCCCTCTTTCCCAAAGTGGCTTTAAAGGAACTGTTTCTAGTGAACCATCATTTGGTCACAGTACAAACACAAATATCCTTGTCTTGCATCAGCAGCATAAGTAACACATCAACAAATAGGAATGTTCCATTTCAGGCAGTGAGGTGACTCAGTGAACAGAGCATTGGACCTGGAGTCAGGAAGACCTCAGTTCAAATCCTGTCTCGAAATCTTACTAGCTGTGTGACCTTGGCCAAGTCCTTTAGTCTCAGTAATCGGGGTAATAATGGGACCAACCCCCCAAGGTTGCTGTGGGGATAAAATGAGACACTATTCATAATACTCTTTGCAAATCTTACAGTGCTATCTGAACATTAGCTTTCTGTGCCAGGTTTTCAAGCATAGAACAGGTATGAACTCATAAATAAAACATTTCAAAATGGAAGCCTGTTTTCCACTCCTGTCCAGATAATATCTTTTATGGGATGTTGTCCAAGGCATGAATAACTGTAGTCACTACATTTCTCCTCCTGGCCTGGATAGGAATTAACAGAAAGATTAATAGTAGGATTCCAGATTTGTCTCTTTTTCTTTAAGACCCTTCTCAATATACATTCTTAGCAAGAAACTGACCCCAAACAACCTTGGGCAGAGCCGTGAGGGAAAGAAGGGGGAGGGTGTGTAAGTCTATTTTCCCAGTTCCAAACAAAAGCTAAAGAAAACAAACTCCTCCCTATTCCACACTCCCACAAATGAAAGGAGGAGAAAAACAATTCAAAGACAAATAAAATACTTTGTGTACACTGGAACCTAGCTATAAAAGTTTCTCAGTCCATGCTGTGAGATTGGCTTACCCTAAAGTCCTCTGGTACTTCAATAAGCAAATCTCCTTGGCTGGTATCCACCCCAAGAATGTCTTTAACAGGGGTTATTAACCTGGGTTCTCTGGATAGATTTAATAGAATCTGAGAACTTGGATGGGAGAAAATACATCATTATTTAAGTATAACTGGTTTCCTTTATATTCCTCTGTGTTTTATTTTATGCAGTTAAAAGCCTTATTCAGAGAAGGGGTCCATAGACTTTACCAGACTGCCAAAGAGGTCCATGATAAAACAAGGTTAAGAATCTCTGTCTTATGCCAAGGATTGTTCTGTGAGGAAGAGGGTTATAATGAAGTAGCAACATATTTGAATACCATTTATGCTTTTAAGTTCAGTTGTTGAATTTCTCTAATTTCTTCCTTCCCAAGAGCAATCTAGGACCATAAGATTTAGAACTAAAAAGAACCTTGATCCAAGCCTCTCATTTTACAGATGAGGAAACTGAGGCTCAGAGAGGAACAATGACATATGCAAGGTCATGCAGGTAGTAGGTAACAGCATTGGGATTCCAACCCAAGTCTTTTGAATCCAAATTGATAAACTAGCTAGTGTCTAGAAGGAAGTAAGCAGGACGATAAAGGGTCTTGAGATTATGCTATACACGTGAAAATTGGTGGAAGGAACTGGGGACATTTAGCCTGGAGAAGAGATGATTTAGGGAAAGCATGATATTTTTCTTCAAGTTTCTTAATAGTCAATCAATCAACAATCATTTTATTGAGCTCTTGCTATCTGCCAGTGACGTTGCTAAGTCCTAGAGATAGAAAGAAAGGCAAAAACATGGTCCCTGCCCACTAAAAGGTCACATTTTAATGGAGAAAGCAATATATAAAATAACAAAAAAGGTAAGTCCAATGTAAGTCAAAGGCAACTTTAGAAGGAAGGCATTAACTGTGGGGAAGTGGGGGAGAGGGCCAGGATGAGAAAGTCTCCTGCAGGAATAACTGTCATACGCAAGAGACTTTTGTTGGGGTTGTTTGTTTGTTTTCCTGATGGCCCACTATCACTAGGAGCAATAGATAATAGTGGCAAAGAGGAAGATCTTAGCTTGATATCAACAAAGACTTCCCAACAAGTAGAATTTTCTTAAAATGAAATGGGTTACCTTGGCAGGTGGTGGATTCCTAGAGTAGGGGGTCTCTAAGCGAAGTATCTATAATAGTGTGGCAGGGATAAGACATAAGAGGTGTCTTGTTAGGTAAAGGTTGAATGGTCTCTGGGATTCCTCACAACATGGAGATTTTACGCTTCTATAATCCCATGAAAAAATCAAAGACTTTTCTTCCATACACAAGCATCCAACAACAAACATTCCAATTAAGAAATCTAGGTGGAGAAAAGGGAGGCAAGGGAAGAAGAGTGAAAACAGGGAAGGAACATTCCCCCTCCCCCCCAAAAAAGGAAGAATAGGCAAGATTGTTAGGGCACTTAAGAGAATGGAAATGAGGACACTTTGAAGCTAGTCTCTCAGACAAAAGTGGATTTGTTCTGAAATTAGATCCACGTTTTATCAATAATGTGTTGCTCTCTTAATATGACCAGATCAAACCAGCCCCTTTCCACTTCCCATAGAGTGACACTAACCAATGTGTTCTTTCCAAGGGCCCCATTCTACAAAGGGCACAAACAAAACAAGGCATACTGGTCCAAGTCTGAATGGCAAGGTTCCAAAGGAAGCATGCCAACTCACATAGCTAGGTGACAGAGAGTGGTTAAACAGTGTCTTATATTGGAAGAAAGCATACTAAACTAAAAATCGGGAGACATGAATTCTAACTCTAGCCCTGCCATTGATTGGATGTATGACTTTGGAAAAGTTGCTTCATGTCTGAGCCTCAGTCACTCTTCCATAAAATGAAGGGATATGATTAGATGGTCTTTAAAATCCATTCCAACTCTGTCATTACAGGAGGCTAAAACTAATGGTAAGGAGCTCCCTAGGTCACACAGACCTTGCAAGTTATTCTATCTAGGGAGTATACTAGTATTACTATACTAGTAGAGTATCTCTAAACATTAATAGCATAACCAATAAAACAGTCCAACTCACCAACGTCACATGTGCCCGTACTATATTTCTAGTGGGGGGGGGGTGCTTAAGGTAGGGTTCCACGAGGCTATAAGTTGAGTGGTATTCATAGGGTTGATTGACCCTCCTTCCCCCACCACCTCTACTGGGGAACAAAGTGGGAATGCATTCAGAGAGATTTCTCTGAAAAAGAATCAAGCCATTTCTGGTGATGTCAGAGAGTTGGTACAGGGGACTGATAAATTCAGAGATTTATGGAAGTGACCTATTAGAAACCTTTCATAGCTCTTACAGGAGATCATCAACATTTCTGAACCATGGATGGTCATTTTTCTGGAAGGGAATTGCTCAATGCAAGTTGCCTGTCACGTCAATGAGGAAATCAAAAGATAATCTGGGAAGGTTCTGAGTTGAAGTCCTGAGGCTGGAAATCAAAGAATCACTTCAATTAGATTGTGAAACCAAGGTCTGAAACCTATCCTGAGAACTTCTTGGGAGCTGTTCACATTCCAGTCATTAAGGGTGACCACCTTGCCCCAAAGGATCATATTCTCAGTGGTAACATGACTCAGCTCTCACTGCAGGGTGGTATTCTTGAGACCTGAATTTCAGAACCAGCTACTAATGGAGAGTGTTCTGTGTGGCTGTCCCATTCTAGATGGGGGCGGAGGGGGAAAGGAACTTTCCTGAGATTCAAAAAGACTCTACTCTCTCTTCCAGCCCTGACGCAGGAGTCTAGCAAGGACTGGATTTGTACAGAGTCCATTGTGCTGCAAAAACCTTCCCCATTCTCTCTCTTTCTGTCTCTGTCTCTCTCTCCTCTCCTCTCTTCTCTTCTCTCTCTGTATTTTCTTTCATAACATGACTTACATGGAAATGTATTTTGCATGACTGTGCATGTGTAACCTGTGTCAAATTGCTTGCCTTCTCAATGGGGAAGGCAGGGAGGGAGAGAATTTGAAACTCAAAATTTGAAAAAAAAGAATGGTAAAATTATTTTTCTGTGTAATTGAGAAAAAATATTTAAAAAATAAAAATATTGATAAATGGCTAAATAAATAAAACATTAAAATCAGAAAACAAAGCCTTTCCTGTTTGGGGGAGCAAAAAAAGGTCAGTTGAGAAATCCCAGGACAGGCAGAGGTCAGCTACATGGAGTAACAAGTCCATATCAAGAACCAAGCAAACAAGTCAATGAGAAAGAAGAAGCTAGAGGCAGGGCTTGGTATCTGAAGCATCTACATTCTATAGAGTTAGGAAATCAGAGGAAAGAGATCATGGGAGGAGGGGTCCATAGTACAAGGGCTCAGTGCTGGCTCAGCTCAGTGCTAACTTGAAACAAAGACTCAGGTTAGATGGATAGAAAGCATTCAATTTGTCATCTTCAAGCGCTCCATCCCAAAAATGGGAATTTCGAGCCCAGATCTTGCTGAGGCTGGGGCCTATCCCTCCAGACTTACAGAACTTTTTCTATACTGAGGTTTTCATTCCCATTAACTTCTGTGGAATGTATTGGACAGTAGATGATGTCTCTTTGGTGTTCAAAGATATTCCTAATCTGCCCCACTTCCCACCCTTCTAGTCTTATACCTTATACCACCCCATGCTCCCCTGCATCACCTGGCTCCCCTGGCTTCCATACTCTACAGAAAGCCTTTCCAAATCTCCCTTAACCTGAGTGTTTTCCCCTCTGTTGATTATTTCCTATTATCACACTTGTAACTTGTTCGGACTAGGTGTTTGCATGTGGTTTCTGCCCTTGTTGAACTTAGTGCTCCCCCCACCACTTAAGCTTCCTCTGGTTTGATTGGATTTCCATGTGAATGAGTGAAGAGAAGGAAGTGTTTTTGAGTTATACTGGACTTTTATGCCTTTCTCTCTTTAAAAATTGGATGAGAAACTTCAACCCTTTCAACCTTTCTCACTCGCTGATGAAACAGATTGCTGCTAATGGGGGGTTTGGGCACTGCCAACTTAAAATTTAGAGTGGCTCATCTGTGTTTTCTCTGTATCATGAGCACATAGTAGGAGCTTCATAAAAGTTTATTGATTGACAATGAATTGTACAGTCTTTTTAGGAAGGGGAAAATTGAGCTGATTCAAACCCACCCTGTCCACAGCTCTAGCATACAGCTAGCTAATGCAGCTCTTCTCCTCCACATTTCCCCCAACATGCCTTGGAGTTTGCCCTTTCTCTATCAGCTAGGGTGTTTGTTTGACTGATCCCTCTTCCACATGTTTTTTTCTGATTAGGAGGGGTGAGAGGGTGCCATAAGCTGACAGGATGGGTGAGCAGTGGGAATTCTAGGTGCCAACCATCTAAAAGAAAAACCTACATCCTGGTGCCACAAGGGTAGGAGCTATTCCACTTCTGTCTTTGCATCCCCAGCCTTTTACACAGGGACCAGCACACAGTAGGAGTTCCATAAATGTTTGTTGGTTGACTGATTGACAGTAGTGTTCATCATCTCAAAACTCATCCTCTGCCCGATCCCATTAGCCCAGGATTATTTGGAGGGTCTTTTTTAGAAATGTAAGATCATTTAAATGAGGGTCTAGATTTTTTTTTTGTACCTTGATTTTTATGATTAGTACAAGGCACAAGCACTAATATATTAAATAATTAGCACAGGAATAGCACACAAACAAGTCCCTACACATCTGACGTCCAAAGTCCTGGTGTTACACAAACACACATGGATCTTTCCTCATGTCCTTCTACTTCCAAAAACAGGATCTTCAGCTTTCCCTCCCAGTCTTTCATGCTGGCAGCTGCCTATCCTGAGGTCCCTTTCCATGGCGCAAACAACCCAGAGATGTGGGTTTTTGGTGGCCATTAATAATGCCATTCCTATTCCAATCATGCAGATTCATCTTGTTGATTGCACTGTCAAAGGACCGTTTTGTCCTTGGCAGGCCTGGGAAGTTCTAGAGGCTTCTTCACACTGGGACTACGTGTGGGAAGACAACAAGTATTTGGTTTGGTACTGAGTTGGAGGAAGGGGAAGGAGGGGTTACCGTGTCAGAGGGCTGAGCAAAGGGACCTGGAGGTCATTCTGAAATGTGCCCTTGTTGAACTTAGTGCTCCCCCCACCACTTAAGCTTCCTCTGGTTTGATTGGATTTCCATGTGAATGAGTGAAGAGAAGGAAGTGTTTTTGAGTTATACTGGACTTTTATGCCTTTCTCTCTTTAAAAATTGGATGAGAAACTTCAACCCTTTCAACCTTTCTCACTCGCTGATGAAACAGATTGCTGCTAATGGGGGGTTTGGGCACTGCCAACTTAAAATTTAGAGTGGCTCATCTGTGTTCTAATGAAGTGCCCTGAATGGAAGAGTTGGAAACAAACAAACATCCATTCACAATATCCCATTCTTGGCCAAATACCCCCTACCCTCCAGATAACCCTTATCTCCTCTAAAGTCAGTGTGACTTGGGCCAGTATCAGGTGATCTGCTGAATTATATAAACACCGTTACCCCCATAAGCTACTACCCCACCAGTACCACCTTTAAAGAATGTCAGGTCAGCACTGCAAGGTAAAGTGTTAACCTGACTGTTTTTACTCAATTAACACACAATATAACTTGGTAGATGGATAGGAGAGAAGCAAAAATGACTATGATGGGTCTACAGAATTGGTTCAAGAGTTCTCCTGCGCCCCTTCCTGGCTCAATGCAGAGAATGCAGGAGAAGATGGGATCAGAGAGAAGGTAAAAAGATTTGCTTGATGAGAATAGGTGTTACTAGCTGGGGTGAAGTGGGATTAGGAGTCACATGGATTACACATAGAAGAATTACAACTGAGAATTAGATGCTTTTCCTCTAAACTGTGAGGCAACTGAGCACTCTAGTATATTTATGGAGTGAGGCAATCAACACTTAAAGAAGATGAGGTTAAGAAATTAGGAGGCATAAAGGGTATGGAGATTGACACATCCAGGCAAGAAATAATGGCAGCCTGGATAAGAGCTGTGACTGGAAGAAAAGCCATTATGGACAAAAAGGGACAGTTATGAGAAATCACACAGCAGAAGACTTTAAGACATGTTAAAAATTCTGAGGCAGTGGGTGGCACAGCAGATAGAGCACTGGGCTTGGAGTCAAAAAGACCTGAGTTCAAATCCCTTTTATTTGCCTCAGTTTCCTTATCTGCAAAATGAGCTGGATAAGAAAATGGCAAACAACTCAAGTTGTCTTTGCCAAGAAAACCCCAAATAGGTTCACAGAGAGTCAGACACACCTGAAATGACTGAACAACAGGTCTGCCTGACTCAAGTCTTTCCTCATTCCAATCCAGCCTCCGAAGTGATTTTCCTAAAGCTCAGGTATGACCATATCACCTTCCTACTCAGTAAACTCTAGTAGCTCCATATCACCTCCAAGATCAAATATAAAATCCTCTGTTTTGCCTTCAAAGACCTTCAAAACCTACTCCCCTCTCCTTTCCAGTCTTCTAACACCTTACACCTTCCATTGATCCAATGACCTTTTTGCTATTCCATGAACAAAACACTCTATATCTCAGATCTGAGTATTTTCTCGTCTCCCATGTCTGGAATGCTCTCTCTCCTCCTCTCCATTTCCTGTCTTCCCTGGTTTCCTTCAAATCCCAATTTAAATCCCTCCTTCTACAGGCAGCCTTTCCCAATCCTTCTTAATTCTAGTGCCTTCCCTCTTTTATTTCCAATTTTTTTCCTTCCCTATAGTTGTTTGCACATAGTTGTTTGTATGCTGTCTCCCCCATGAGATTGTAAGCTTCTTGAGGGCAGGACTGTCTTTTGTGTCTTTTTGTATCCCTATTGCTTAGCACGGTGCCTGGCATATCATGAGTTCTTAATAAATGTTTATTGACAGAGTAACTGACAAGAAGAAATTGTCCCTGCCTTCAAGAAACCTGTATTCAATTTAAGAACAAGGATACAACATTCACAAATCTTTAAGTAAATATAATTTGAATACTTAGGTCCCTAAATAAATACAAGGTAATATGAAGAGGAATAAGGCACTGATGACTATAGGCAGGTGGATAGGGCAAGCATGACAGAGCCAAGGGCTAAGTAAATATTTGTAAATATTCAAATATAATTCCTAGGTGATCTTTATATATTACTCATCCTACTTAACAAATCACTTTCACTTTGATGTATCCACAATGACTCTTTGGAAGTAGCCTTGGAATCACCAGATGAGATGGTTGATAGTCTGTTTTTCCTTGGAAGGACCCTTTGATGACCCTTTCTCTCCATTCACACTGTCATTATCCTAGCATAGGTACTTGTAAAGTCCCCCTTGGGTTGAAAAAATATACTTCCTAACTGGCCTCTGCGCCTCTTGGGTCCCCCTCTTCTAGTCCTACCTATAAATGCATTATTTCTAAAATGTAGATTTCAATTTGCCACCGCACTGCTCAGAAGCTGTCTATAACATTGTATTTGCTACCACATCAAGTCTGAATTCTTCTTTCTAGATTCCAAAGTCCTCCAAAACTTGAGTTCAAATCCATCCCCACATGTTATCTGTGTGATCCATGGCAAGTCACTTAACTTCCATCTGCCTCATCTGTAAAAGAGGGACAATAACACCTGCCTCCCAGGTTTATTGTAAGAATCAAATGAGATAATATTTGTAAAGCACTTAGGAAAGCTAAAGCACTGCATAAATACTAGCTATCATTATTATCTATTTCAACTCTTCTATTATTCCCAAAGGCAAGTTTGTATCTTCTGTTCTCCTCTATTTTGTTTCCTCCTGTTCTGTAATCATTCAGAGAAGTAACTAGGGCAGACAAACTGTGGCTTTGCTCTACAATGCTGAAATTTAGAGGGTGCTAATTACAGTAATTAAGCTTTCAAAAATATGAAGCAATAATATCAAAAATAATTAGTTGAAATAGAAAACTACATGATGGTGGGCTTCCCCTTCTTATGTCTATACCCTAATCAAGTTTCCCTGGGTCCATGCCCCTCTTCATCTTCTGCCCTACCCCATCCCACCAACTGACGAGCAATCTCCCCACCATACTGTGTCTGGGGGCTCCTGTGGTGGCTCAGAGTCTTTATCACTACTCAATTTAATATTTCTTTAAAAAAAATTATTTGAAGGTTCCTTCCATGAAGCTTTTCCCAGATACCAAAATTGTTAGACACAGCTGTGCAAACATTCCTTGTTCCTTCCCAACTCTGTATACGTTTCTCCATTTTTCTGTTTGAAAGATGGAGTTTTTAATGTATAATAGCAGCCCTGCAAACCTTCTAGAGTTCTTCATGTAATGTTTGGGGTCTCTTTTCCCTTGACATCAAGAAAGTTTTTTTTGTTTTTGTTTTTTCCTCAAAATTATTAGAGACCTTGGTTCTGTCTCCACCCTTTGTGGACGTGTTTTATCAAAATGCTGTTCTGTATGTGAATGGTATCAAATTAGCAAGTGAAGCTAGGGCAGCTGGGTGATACAACAGATCTTAGTGTCAGGAAGACTTAGTTCAAATCCTGCTGTCTATCATTTCCCTCATCTGTGAAATGGGGAAGTGAGTTAACATCAAATGAGGCAACCAGGTGGTACATTGGTTAGTGTTGGGTTTGAGTTCAAATCTGGTCTCAGATATTTACTAGCTGTGTGAGCCTGGACAGGTCACTTAACCTCCATTTGCCTCACTTTCTACAACTGTAAAATGGGGAAAAGAAAAGCACTTTTCTCAGGGTTGTTGTAAGGATCAAATGAAGCAGCTAGATGGTACATTGGATACAGTATAGTCAGGAATATTTGAGTTTAGGTCTGGTCTTAGACACTTACTAGCTGTGGGACCCCGAGGCAGGTCCCTTAACCTCTGTTTATCCTCCCGCCTTCCAGGGTTGTCATAAGGAGCAAATGAGATAATATTTGTAAAGTGCTTAGCACAATACCTGGCGCATAGTAGGTTCTTTTCAAACCTTAAAAGGATGATTTAAATTGTAGCTACCATTATATCATGAAAAAAATATGTGTTGAATACATTTAATGCAAGGCATAGGTCCTGCCTTCAAAGTGATTACAGTCTAGATGAATGGATAAGAACACATAAGATGAGAAAGTATAGTGAAAAATATAAAAGCATGGATAAATATAAAAATGTGTAGTGTCAGCTACAAATGCTGAAGGAGTTTAGAAGAGAGAAAGATCAGTGGGAGAAGGGCTGTGATACTTGGATTCAGCTTCATCAGGTTTGGGAACTAGAGTTCAGCCTTCAGAGATGTGTAGGACTTGCATAGGGGAGGGTCAGGGTAAACATGGAGGAGGAGGACAATATACCTGTGTCATAATCATGGTCATAGAGCTAGATGGAAAGTTGAAGGCCCCTCTTGTCCAGCCCTTTCATTTCACAAATGAGGAAACTGTCCCAGAGGTGAAACAATTTGCTCCAAGTCACACAGCTAATAGAGCTGGATCTCAAGTTCATGTCCCTTGGGCTCCAAACTCATTACTTTTCCCACTACAACTGGGAAAGCCACTTGCCCCTCTCTGAGTCTACATTCTTTCCTCTGTAAAATGGTGGAACTGCCAAAGAGGAGAAAAGAGAATGACTCTCCCTTCCTTCTTTGCAGAAGTAGGTGATTCCAGGTGGGGAATATTGCATGTCAGACTTTGTTGCCATGTTCTTTAGTTTTTCTGAGCTCCCTTTCTCTCCCCTGTTTTCTTTTTTCATCTTTATTACAAGAGATATAACCCTCTCTGAGTGGAGAAGCAAAGATACGTGTGGAAGCGAAGGTGGTATGTAAGCAAAAGATGCCAATGAAAAATTTAAAAATTAAATGAATTGTTCACTGCTCAACTCAGGCTTTGAGGACACTTCAGATCTAAAATCTTGGGATCCTATGATTATGTGATCTCTAAGGAACTCCCAGTTCTAAATCCTATAATGCTATAGAATTTATTGATGGGGTTAGAATAATCCACAACAAAAAAGCATGCAGACACCACTGAGGATAGGTAAGGAATACTTATGTGGGTCATAGAAATCATAGACTCCCTGAGAGCATAAATCATAGCATACATTTCTACTGTATTATCTATACCATCTGTCAAAGTGTTGGCCATATAATAATTGCTTGTTGAATTCAGGCTACTGAGGCTTCATTCATCCCAGATGGAATTTAGAAGCCCTGGAAAGAACCCCGAGGACAGCATAGGATTTAGTAGTTATTTTTTAAAACAAAATACTTGGCATTCTCAAAATATTTTTGGTGCTTGTGGGATCACTACAGTATCTCTTTTTGTCAATATTATGATGATCCCTGCACTAGGTAAATGGAGATTTTTGGAGCCTCTGGGAAAGTGACTTTTAATCATTCCATATTAGAATGTTGAAGTCTTGACACTGGTCTTGACCTGAGGCCCAGCTTCTTCTCCTGTTACTGCTCAAAGATGAATTGCTTCCCACATAGGCAATGATGGACCTCAGAGAGGTCAGACTTCAAGTCCTGCCCTAAAGGAATGTTCTAGAATAATTGTCCTAAGTCTTGTTATATTGCCCATGTGGCATCTAGGATGCCAGAATTCACTAAAAACTTTCTCATTAAGTATAAGAGGTAAGCTGGGATGCCCCCTTTCCTGACTCTAATTTGAAACAATTCTAGAAATGTTAGCAATAGCACTAAGATGGGAGACAGAAATTAATTGAATAAAGATAGGAAATTAGAAGAAAAATTGATCTCCCTTTACTAACAACATGATGATTTACTTGAAAAAAACCCAACATACATCTAAAAAATCTATATAGAAACAAATTTAGATAATTAATAGTTTCAGTAAGTTAGCAGGATACAAAATCTCTGCCTGCCCCATTAAAAAATATTTCTATATAGGAATACAAAATGCAGGATAAAATAATAAAAAGTTCTATTCAAAATAACTGTAAAACGCATTAAATGTTTGGGAGTCAATCTGCAAAGGTATATTCAAAGCCTATAAACATACAATTACAAATTATCTTTAAATAAAGAAAACTTACATAACTAACAGGTTATTCAGTGCTCATGGCTGGACCAAGCCAATAGAATAAAAATTGTGCTACTATCTAATTAATTTGCCGATTTAATCATATGCCAATTCAACTACTAAAGGGATACTTTATAGAACTAGACAAAAATAAAATTACAAAATTCACTTGGAGGAGCAAATGATCTAGAATCTCAAGTAATATCATGGGAAAAAATCGGATTAAAGAGGTAATAGCACTTCAAAACCTAAAATCATAATAATCAAAACTATTTGGTACTGCTAAGAAGGAGAAGAGTGGATCATTGAAACAGACTAGATAAGAATAAAAAAATAATTGACCACAGTCACACAGTATTTGACGAACCCAAGCATATATATCACTTGGGTAAGAACTCCCCATCTCACAAGCATTTGAAGAAAACCAGGGAAGTAGTCCAGAAGCAATTACATGTAGATCAGCATCTTATACAGTATACCATAGCAATCTCAAAATGCCTAGGCATCTTGAATATTAAAGGTCACACAAAAAAATTAGAAGAGAAAGATCAGGCTTTTTTAACAGCTATGGTGAGAATAAAGAATTCTCAAACAAATAAAGGACAGAGGCAATCACAAAAGATAAAATAGTAATTTTTGACTATATTAAATTGAAAAGCCTTTTCATAAATGAAATTAATACAACTAGAATAAGAAGGGAAGTTGTGTGGGGGGAGAAATCTTTACATCAAATATCTTTGGTAAAATTGAGCTAGCATGTAAGATATTTAGAAAGAAACACAAATATATAAGATTAAAAGCCATTTTCCAAACGATAAGCAGTCAAATAACATGAATATAAAGTTCTTAAAAGAAATGGAAACAATTGTGAGAGTTCTACAAATCACTAAGTATAAGCACAATGCAAATCAAAACAGCTCTGAGATTTTTACCTCATATCTAGGAAATTGGCAAGGATGATAGAAGATGGGAATGGTCAATATTGGAGGGGTTGGAAAGAGACAGGCACATTGATATATTGTTAATGGAACTGTGAAATGATCCTACCATTCTGGAAAGCAACCTGGAATTATGCTAAGAAAGTGACGAAAATCTGTGTGTGTTTTGACCCAGGGATCCCATTGCTAGGTATATACTTCAAGGAGGTCACTAATAAAAAGAAAAGGCCCACATACAACAAAATACTTACAGCAGCACTGTTTGCAGTAGCAAAGAACTAAAAGCAAAGTTACTCATCGATTAAAAATAGGGCTGAACAAACTGTGGTATATTCATTTAATAATAACTAACATTTATTGTTGTTGTTGTTCCATCATTTCAGTCCTGTCTGACTCTTCATGACGCCATCTGGAGTTTTCTCAGCAAAGATACTGGAGTGGTTTGCCATTTCCCTCTCCAGCTCATTTTATAGATAAAGAAATAGGGTTAAGTAATTTGCTGAGGCTCACATAGCTAATAAGTGTCTGAAGTCAGATTTGAACTCAGGAAGATGAGTCTTTCTGATTTCAGACCCAGAGAGAGCTCTGTCCATTGTACCACCTGCTGCCCTTACATTTGTATAGCTCTTAACTATACACCAGGCACTGTGCTAAACACGGTACAATTATTGTCTCATTTGAGCTTCACAACAATCTTGGGAAGCAGGTGCTGTTATTATCCCTATTTTATACATGAAGAAACTGAGACAAACAGAAGTTAAGTGACTTGCCCAGGATCACACAGCTAGTATGTTTTTGAGACGGAATTTGAACTCAGGTTTTCCTGATTCCAGACCCAGCAGTCTATCCACTTTGACAGTGATAAAGGGAAGCTACAAGATACACAATAATTAAAGACAGTGAAATTGGGAACAAAAAACAACAACAACATGGAATGCTATGAAATTGTAATTACTAATCTTTTCCCAAAGAAGAGGTTGTGATGGAATGTTACTGTGCTATAAGAAATGACAAACAAGACGCTTTAAGAAAAACCTGGGAAGACACATGAACTGATGCAAAGTGCTGTGAGCAGAACCAGAACGATGTACACAGTAAAAGCAACATTGTACAATGATCAGCTGTGAAAGGTTTAGCTATTCTTATTGATACAATGATCTCAGACTATTCTGAAGGACTGCTATCCACCTCCAGAGGGAGAACTGGGGGAGTCTGAATGCAGAATGAAACATAATTTTTTTCACTTTATTTTTCTTGCTTTTTATTTTGCAACATGGTTTAATATGGAAATATGTTTCACATGATTTTATATATATAACTGATATTACATTTCTTGCCTTCTTAATGGCTGGGGGAGAGGTTGGAGAGAGAATGTAGAATTCAAAAAAATTTAATGAATGTTAAAAATACATAATTAATATATTGTTTAAAAATTTAGTAAAAAAAAAAAAAAGGAAAAGTAGAAGCAGCAGTTTATTTTCAGTAACAATTAGAGTTGTGAAGTCTATTCTAAAACTGCTTTTCCCTAAGTTACAGGATAAGATGAGCAAGAAAATGAACAGTTTCTTATTTCTTTCTTATCTCTTAGCAAGCAAACATGCCCCATTCTAACAAAGGCAGGCTTGGAAGGCACCATCCAGTTCTCCTTCACAGTGACTCACACTTGGCCCTAGTCAGAGTCTCTAGGCCTTGGGGCAGTTGTGAAGATTTAAAATTTTAATGCTTTAATGAAGGTACTGTTTGAGTCTAGAGTATGATTACTCATTTCATTTAAACCCTATCCCATTTGAGAATGAAAATGCCAAAGGTGAATTCAATGCCACTGGGTGGATTTTATGGTGTGAGAATTGCAACAAGATTTCTTTATCTGTTGTGTTCCTTCTTCCACCCACCATGACAAGGTAGCTTATCAGTCATATG
>CM053586.1:302976590-303017910 GCA_028646515.1 Pseudochirops corinnae | reverse complement strand
CGCAGCTGGTGCTAATCCTCAGCTGGCGCTAATCCTCCACTCACCTGAAAGGCTCTTCCCCTGCCCCCAGGGCGCAGCTGCGGCTTCAGGCCAGGCTGTTTTGGGTTCGCAGTGCTGATATGGTTCCTTCTAGCCAAGCTGACTTTAGTGGGAAGTATCCTTGTGTGCTTTTTGGAGTTGTAGGATTGGTTTAGAGTCCTATTTTATGGGTATTTTGGGGTGGCTATGTGAGAGCTGCGATATGTTGCTGCTGCTACGCCGCCATCTTGACGCCGCCATCTTGGCTCCGCCGACAGCCTCCTATTTTTGACTATTTTTGCTAGCTATAGATTGGATTAGATAGTGGCTAAGGTACTTTCTAACTTTCAATTTCTGTAATTCTGTGAAAGCAAGTTCTTTTATCATGCTCTCAGTTAAGCACCCTTTCAACCCAGCACCCTTGGGATAAAGCCCTGGTCACCCTGTCCTAGTTATTGTTCTATCTAGAGGGGATGATAGGATATAGGTTTCAAGAGGGAAGGGGCCTTTGAGTCTAATTCTCTCTTTTCACAGAAGGGAAACAGAGACTCACAGAGGTGAAATAAGATTTACCTACAGTCACTCAGACAATAAACAATAGTTGAGATTCAAATCAAAGCTTTGTCGCTCCGGATTCATCTCTTTTATCTACTGGGCCACATTTGCCTTTCCTCCCAGATAATGAACATGCAATAGCTGCTCCAGCCTTGACTGTTCCTGGGGGAGTCAGTTTAACAGTGGAAATTTCAGGTCAGTTGTAGGGCAGGGCTCTTAACCTAGAGTCTGTGGACTTACTTGCTTGAAAAAAAAAACTATGTCAATATAATTATTTCTTTTTGTAATCCTATATATTTTAGCTTATACTTTTAGAAATATTATTATTATTATTATCTTTTTTGGTCTTTTTGGAGGGGGGAAGGTAGGGCAATTAGGGTTAAGTGACTTGCCCAACGTCACATGGCTAGTCAGTATTACATGTCTGGGTTGGATTTGAACTCAGGTCCTCCTGACTCCAGAGCCAGTGCTCTATTCACTGTGTCACCCAGATGCCCCTTAGAAACAGTGTGAGAATTATAAGATTCCCCAGATGGCCTAAAGGGTTCATGACATAAAAAGGGTTAAGAAGCCCTACTCCAGGGGAAAACAGAATCATGTGCAGGCTGTGAAGGAGAAATGGAAAACTTTCAGCAGCCAGAGCCTTGTGACCTTCCCTTAAATCATATCGTATAGAAGCTGCCTGTTCCCCTTTGGCGCCAGCCCTGGTCTCCAGTCTCTCTACTAGATGGCTTTTTACAAAGGTGTGGTTTTCCAGAACTTCATGTGCTTTCCAGGAAATATGGCTTCTCTATATCTGGAGAGCACTGGACCCTTGACCATCATTGATTTTCTGGATGACAAGGCTTTTTTTTTTAATTTAGAAAGAATTTCCTGTGGCATTAAAACAAAACAAAACAACTATCCTTCATTGGTATGTGGAACTCACAGTGAGGAGATTTTTCTCTATCAATACAGGTCAACATCTTTTCTATAACTTATGGTATTTTTCAAAAGAATTAAATGTTATTTTTTGACAAATGTTTGTTTTCACTTTTTTTTTTTTACCCTTTCCATCCCCCTGGGGAATGGAGGTGGGGAAAGAAAAACAAAATCCTTGTAACAAATATTTATAGTCAAACAAAACAAATTACCATATTGAAAATAAATTGGCATTATTAGGTCATGATATACCTCCTAGATGCTAGGCTTATTCCCCAAAGAGATCAAAGAAAGAGGAAAAAGACTCATATTTATAAAAATATTTATATCTTTTTGTGATGATAAAGAATTGGAAATTGAGAAACGCTCATCAGTTGGGGAATGACTGAACAAATCATGGCCTAAAAATGTATTGGAATCTTTGCGTGTTGTAAGAAATAGCGAAAGAGATGCTTTCAGAGAAACCTGGGGAGACTTGTATGAGCTGATGATGAACAGATTATGCCATGTGAATATAATGCAATTGGTAATCTTAGGGAGTTGCCCAAGACACTGACAGGTTAAAAGAATTGCCCAGAATTCCATCTGAGTCAGGACTTGAATCTAGGTTTTCCTGATTTTGTGGTCATCTCTTTGTCCATCAACCAATGCTGCCCCTCATTTTCCTTTACTAAAATGATGCCATTTTAAAACTCACTGATTTCAACATTTCGGGGATGCATTACTTTGTCATCTTTCATACTCCTTCCACCAACTGATCATTTATTGATTATTATTATTGATCCTTTAGTTACTGTGGCCAAGAGAAATCACTACCTGGTGGCCAGGGCAGCCTTCTGTGGACAGGCACCTTTATAGATGGAGCTCAGGTGAGACACACAATTCTTCGGTAGGTATGTAGAGCCTTTCAACTATGTAGGACCTCAGGTCATAACCTTCCAGAAGCTAGTATCCCCACCACACCCTGAAGAGGTATTGAAATAGTTCTTTAGAGGGGGAAATTTTATTGTAAAGGATCCAATTCTTTTTGTTTCTGAAACATTTTGGAAGACTTTCCATTTTTTATCTATTAAAAGGCAATAGAAACAAAAGGACAATGGGGTTGGAGGAGAGCAGTTTCCCAAAGGTCCTTGGGGCTGACCCACAAATGTTATTCCATCATTTCCTTGCAGTTCACTGTCAAGGACGGGGTGGGGTGGGGAGATGGGGTAGGGAAGCTGGGAAGGGGAGCCTCTCATGCTGAATGACACTCCTAGGCTCCTTGTGAATATTCTGTCCTGATATACTTTGCTAGTGTTTTATCACCTCGCATAGGCCCTTCTTGCTATCCAATGTGCTATCCAATACAGCCAGTATATAGGATTCCTCTAAGGCAGAGCTTCTTACCCTGGAGTCCATGTATAGATTTTGGGCCATGAATTTTTTTTTTTTTGAGGGGGAAGGCAAGGCAGTTGGGGTCAAGTGACTTGACTAAGGTCACCCAGTGGGTAAGTGTGTCAAGTATCTGAGGCTGGATTTGAACTCAGGTCTTTCTGACTCCAGGGCCAGTGCTCTATTCACGGAGCCAGCTAGCTGCCCCATAGGTCATGAATTTGGATGGGGAAAATGTTACATCTTTATTTTCACTGATCTATAACTGAAATTTAGCATTTCCTTCAATAATTTAAAAACATTATTCTGAGAAGGAGTCTATAGGCTTCACCAGACTGCCAGAAAAAAGTTAAGAACTCTTCCTCTAAGGCACTCAAGGGCTTTGTTAGAAAGATGACTAGTTCAAACGAGCAAATTATGATACCACTCTTGACGGACAGCCTTGGATTTGGAGTCATCAGAGACTTTGAGCTTGAATTGAACTAGTGTTTATCAGCTATGTGACTAAAGTTGTCACTTAGTTTATCTGAGCTTAATTTCTCCATCAGTCAAAATAGAGGTAATAATAATACTGGCAGTACCTTCCTCCATGGCAGTGGTGCGGATCAGGAATGTGAATCAGACCTGCAATTTCAGAGACATTGGGAATGGCTGGGTGAAAAAGCTACCTTTTTCAGTGCAGGATCAGCACCTTCTGTACAGATGATATATAGTCTTAGAAAATTCCTAGATCTCCAAAAAGTGGAAATAACTTGACTGAGGTCAGACAAGCATATTTCAGAGGAAGGTCTTGGACCCAGATCTTCCTGGTTTCCAGGCTAGCTCTCTATCCATCACCATCACCATCATCCTCATCATTATAGTCACAACAAGAATAAGAGCATTTATCGAATGCTTTGAGGCTGACAAAACACTTTACAAACATTCTATCATTTCATCCTCACAACCCAGTGAGGTAAGTGCTGTTATTATATACATTTTGCAGTTGAGGAAACTGAGGCAGACAAAGGTTAAGGGACATGCTCAGAGTCAAACAACTATTAAGTGTCTGAGGTCGGATCTGAACTCTGGTCTTCCTAACTCTAGATTCTTGTACTGGGCTTGGAGACAGAAGACTTGAGTTCAAACTTGGCCTCCAACAACTAAATTTCCTCAACTGAAAAATGAAGATAATGATTGTACATATTTCATATGCTTGCTATGAGAATCAAGTGGCGTTATTTTTAGCACACTGCCTGGCACATAGCAGGTATACTTATTAAATGCTTATTCCTTCCCTCTTTCCATGTCCAAAGCTCAACATATCCATTTCCCTCCCCCTAAATCCTCCCCTTCTCCCAATTTCCTAGTTTCTATTAAGGGCATTAACATAGTTTCAGTCATCCAGATGCAAAATCTTGGAGCCACCTCTGGCTCTTCCCTCATTCTCTATATCATTTTGCAAAGCTTGTTGATTCTTCTCCATTTTCTATTCATTGACTTTTCTCTGTTCCCTCAGCTACCACCCAAAGTCAGACTCTCATTACCTGTCACCAGAACAACTACAATAGCCCTATGATAGAGCCCCCAACTCCTCATGTTTTCTTCCTCTAGTCCATTCTCCAAATAGTATAATCCTGACTGTAGCACTTCTCTCCTCAAGAAGCTTCAATGGTTCCCTGTCACTTCTAAGATAAAATACAGATGCCTCAGCTGAGCCTATAAGGTCCTTCACAATCTGGTTCCAACTTCCCTTTCTAGACATATTCCACATTATTCCCTTTCCCATACTCTATGTCCAGTGGACCTGAGCTATTGGCTATCTCACCCATGTAACAATTCCTCTCCCACCTTGTACCTCCCAGAGGCTGTGCTCCTTGGCAGGCATGCACTCCCTCCCCTCTTCTGCCTCTTGGAATGATTAGTTTTGTCTTTGAGCCTCATTTCATATTCCATTTCTTAAAGGAAGTTTTTCCTGCTCCCCTTAGTTCTTAGTTCTTTGTCCTTCCTCCTCAAATTATAATTTATGTATTTACCTGTTGACATTGAATTCAGAAAGATGAGTCTTCACATAGCAGGTCCTTAATAATTGCTTGTTGTATTAATAGCTATTATTTTAGAAGACCCTAAAATTTGCAAAAATCTTTACACTTATTTTCTCACTTGACCCTCACAACAACCTGGAATATAGATGCTATTATTATCCCCATCATAGAGTTGAGGAAAATGATGCACAAAGAGACTTAAGTGACTTGCCCAGGGTCATACAGTCAATGAGTGTCTGATGCAGGATTGAACGCAAATCTTCCCTGCTCCACCTTCTGTGCTCTAACCACTGTGCAACCCAGTTGCCTGTTGTCTTATCTTGTGTGGTCTTGTCTTCTCTTATATCTGTATCTTATTCCATATAAGTTCCCCAAGGTCAGGAACTGTTCTATTTGTAATTGCTATCTGTCGTTGTTGCCTCAGCACCTAGAACAGCACCTGGCACATAGCAGGTTTTAATAAAGAATTATTGATTGATTGAAGTCATCAGTTCTGCCAGATCATAATCTTTTTGGAGGGCAGGAACCACATCCCAACTTTGCATCTTTTGAGCCCCTGAAGGTGCTTATTAACGTCTATCGAATAACTGAATGAATTCAATTATGTGACAGTCTGCTTGGTAGGAGACACTGAGGGTAATACAAAGATAAATAAGGAATCATCCCTGTCTTCAGGAAGTTTCCTGTCTATGTTTGGCAAACTAGTGGCCTAGGGATACCATGTGAAACCTGGTTAACATGAGAGACACATGAGTCCTTATAGTGATAATGAATGAGGACGTTCGCACTTACAGAGTCACGACACCAGAATAAGACGGCACCCTTATTGCTGACACATATTCACTTCGACCCTTTTCTTTCATAAGCATTCATCATTTTGTTCCTGAATTACTAGGTTCATAGAGTCTTAACATTAGAAGCTACCCTGCAGGCTGTCTTGTCCAGCCTTGCCCTCAGTAAAATCGTATCCTCCGTGGCAGGGTCTTAACCTGGTCTGTGAACATTTTCTTTTGTTGTTTGCTTTTGGCAAGGCCAATGGGGTTAAGTGACTTGCCCAAGGTCACACAGCTAGTATGTTAAGTGCTTGAGGTCACATTTGAACTCAGGTCCTCCTAACTCCAGGGCCAGTGCTCTATTCACTGTGCCACTTAGTTGCCCATGTGAACATTTTTTAAAGAAATATTTTGATGATTGAATTTCAATACACTTGGTTTCCCTTGTAATCCTATGTATTTTGTGCATTTAAAAATATTATTCAGCAACATCTTCCATAAGCTTCATCAAAGAGATACACAAGAAAGGAAACATTTATGAAGTGTCTACTGTATACATTGTGCTAAGGACTTTATAATTGTTATCTCATTTGTTCCTCACAACCATGTCAGATAGCTCCTATTATTATCTCTATTTTTCAGTTGAGGAAACTGAGAGACTGACAGAGGTAAAATGACTTGCCCAGGGTCACATATTTAATAACTGTCTGAGGTCATATTGGAACTCAGATCTTTCTGACTCCAGGTCCAACATTTCATCCACTGTGCCACCTCACTCCCTCTGCTATGACATAAAATAATTAAGAACCTCACTACACTACACTATGTCTGACAGATGGGCATCTGGCCTCTCTGTGAACTAAGGAAAGTTACAAGGAAATTACTACTCTGTGGGATAGTCCAGTTCATAGTATTGCTGGATAGATCTAAGTGTTAGAAAGTCTTAGTTATATTGACAAAAAAATGTGCCTACCATGGGCCCTACTTGTGCCCTTGAAAGCCAGCCAGAGCCCATCTAATCCTGTTTCAACACGACACATTTAAATATTTGGAGATAGATATCGTGTCCCCCACTCCTACTTTTGCTCTTTAATTGTCTTTTTTTCAAGAAAAATATACAGGGCTCCTTCACTCAAATATGTTTTGTCTTTGAACACAGGACTTTTTACTGTCTTAGTCACTCTAGGTTTTCAATGTCTTCAAAGTTGGTTGCTAGAATTTTGCATGATATTTCAAAGGTGGTCTGACCAGGACAAAGTACAGTAGTAATATTGCCTCCCTCAGACTGGATGTTCTATTTCTGTTTATCCAGACTAAAAGCATATTAGCTTTTCTTTGTGGGGGGAGGGTAACTGTGTCAAACTATTGGTTCATCATGAGTTTATGGTTAACTAAAGCCCCTAGGTCTTTCTACTTGACCTACTGTCTAGTCAATTTTATCTAATCATGTTCTTTTAAACTTTACTTTTAAACTTAATTGTGTTGATTTGGGAATATTGGTCCATTCTTTTATGAACTTTTGGAAACCTTTAACAGTTCTATAATAGGGTGACTTTGGGAACTTTCTCTCTCAGATTCATATTATCCATAAATTTGATAAGCATTCCATCTAAGCCATCACCCGAATCACTGATAAAAATGCTAGGACAGCGCAGAGCCAAGGACAGAGCCCCACGGCAACCAAATAGAAATCAGAACAGGTTGACACTGATTTGGGGTCTTACTAAACCATTTCAAATCCATACAACAATAGTCTCACCAAATCCCCGTTTATTAGAATTGTCCACAAAAGTCTTGCTGAAATTAAAATACGCTATTTTTTTTTAATGTTCCTTCCCTTCCCTCTCTCTAATCTATCAGTTTGGTAACCCTATCAAAAATAGGAAATTATAGCTGGTGCACCAAGGGATTATGGAAACCAAATAAGATATAACTTTGGAAATTCCAGAAAAGGTCAAGAAATGTCTAACTCTGAAGTGGAAACTAACAGAGAGTAATGAGAATCAGCATACATGACTAAGGCTAGTCTCCTCTAGAGGCATGACCCAAATTCAAGAGGTCCCAGGCATAGTTCATGTGTTTAGACTCTGACTTCTCCATTGGCATCTCCCAACTGAAACTGGCAGACATGCCCAAGGTGCTTTCCCACCATGGCCCAAGCATCCTGTCTGCTTTTTTCACTCATGGCCCCCAAAAGGTCAATGGAGTCAGTGGCGGGCTGGGGTGGGGGCCTTGGAAACCAAGATACTGTTTCCTTTTCTGGCCACTTTTTACTCTTTCCTGCTTTGTCACCAAACAGAGCCTCCCATCCTGAACTATTATTGCTTCTTGGCATGGCTATTCATTGACTATACCCAATCACTCTTCGTGGCTTGTGTCACTAGGAGAGTGATAGAGTGGAGTCAAGAGCTGGCTGTGATACAGAGAGAATTTCTTCTGGCTGTTATCACTTCTCTTTCACTCCTCCAAATCTCTGCTCATTTGTATTGTCTCTAATTTCTGGCCCGAGCTGATCTCTCCTTTTCATGTTGCCTTGACTTTGTAACCAATTTGAGACATGGAGCTCATTACTCCTGACACCCTTTGTATTACTTTTTATTTACCTTGTGTGCATGGAATATCCTCCTGGTAGAATGTAAGCTTCTGGAGGACAGGGACTGCTTCTCGTTGGATGTTTGTATCCCTGGCACCTAGTGTGGTGCCTTGTACAGAACAAATACTTAAGAAATGTTTGTTATATTGTATTGGGGACAGCTAGGTGGCGCCATAGTGCATAGAGTGTCTGAAGTCAGGAAGGCTCATTTTCCTGAGTTCAAATATGGCCTCAGACACTTATTAGCTGGGCTGACCTTGGGCAAGTCACTTAACCCTGTTTGCTTCAGCTCTCTTCTTCTGTAAAATGAGCTGGAGAAGGAAATGGAAAACCACTCTAGTATCTTTGCCCAGAAAACTCCAAATGGGGTCATGAAAGGACTTAAATGATGGGATAACAGCAACAACAAATTGAATTGAATCCAGATAAACATAGCCTAGGAAGGAGACTGAGGATGTTTGTTTTTTGGAGTACAGACGCATGGAATTACAAATAAAGTTGTCTATGTATTCCATTAAAAACAAAGGGATGTAAGATTAAAAAAACCATGCTGCAATTTAATGCCAGAGATCCCCATGAAGACAAAACATACTTAAACTAGCCACAGACTGAGTCATCTTTAAGAAAAAAAGAAAAGAAAACCAAGCAAGCAAACAAGAGCTTTGCCCTCTCAGCCAGGGCTGGGCCTGGGTGAGGCCCTGCAAAAGTGTGAATTCCTAAGAGCTATTTTTTGGCAGCAGATCCTACCCTAGGAATCTTCCAGTTGGCTTTTCACTATTCTGATCAATAAACAAAGGGTGAGAGTGATAGCCACAGGCTGCTATCTTTGCAGCAACTCTGTGCAACGCTTCAGTCCATGGAGACCTCCATCAGCTTGCCAAGCTCTCTGTAAGTACACACCATCCTTGCTCCAGGTACTCCCCTCGCATTAATTACTTAATGATAAAAATAACTGACACATGGAGTAGATTAGCTGAGAGCGTAAGAGGCTGAGTGACCTGTGTGTGATCATCCAGTGACTTGGGGTTGAGGTGGGATTTGTCCAGATTCCAAGGTTAGCATGCTGTCCACTTTATTATATTCATCTATCCCTATCCCAACCAAGTCCTTGTTGTTTATTGTCTGAAGACTGGGTCCATGACCCTCTCCACTAATTTCTCCATTGTTCTTTGCGCTGATTGGTATTGTCTGATGCATATGGCTTTGGAGAATAGGGAAAGACAGCCTAGCTGTAGGCAAAGATGTGGTCATAATCAAGGGGATAGTTTGTAGGGATCCATGTTAAGCTGGAAGAGTTTGGTGTTTTCCTTGAAGCCTGGAGATGTTTCTTCCTCTCTCATAGCAAATCTTGACTCTTGGCATCTGATTTAGATCTCTGTGCTTTTCACTCCTCTACCCTGAAAGTGCTGAGCCATTGACTTATTTGGCCCCCCGTTTCTGTTTTTAAAATGTCTTTATGACCCAAAAGAATTTCAGAATTTTGAACTTTCTCTACTTTAGGTACTATAGGAGTTGGGATTTTAACTCCCCCTCCCACCACTCCCATCAGGAAACAAACATAGTGAGCATTTAAATCTTCAATCCAATATTACACCGACTTCAAAGCAACAGGACCCCTAGAGAGTCCAGGCTTAGTACTTCGTTAACTGCATAAACTGCTTACTCTGGAGTTTGGCTGCTTTGGCTCTTGCCTTTAACCTTTCCAGAGGATCAGTTTATCCACTCTTAATTTGTCCTTCTTGGGCTTCCTAAGTACTGTCTGATCTCCTAAGGCAGGAATTTCTGGGCTTAGCCGATCCAGAGGAAAACTATTTGCTTGTTAAATGATCCCAGTAGAGCCAGTTACATCCTCATCATCAAAGTTCTGATGTCTAAACCTGCATCTGATGCACTGTTTCTAGTATGCATGCTATGTGGAGCCAGATTGCAGCTATCTAGTTATACCTGGAACCAATAAGATAGAGAGGTCACCCTACCCTTGCTGAGGCATGCCACGGGGCATCAAGATAGAGGCCAAAGAGCCAAGAAAGGGTAGAATTGGGACTTGGGAGTTGTGATAAAGACGGGTAATGATGCGAGTGTACTGATATATTACGCTAATATAATAACTATATGATATATGGTGAATATAAATACCATATCATATACATATAATATTATATAACTATAACAACATAATATAATATAATATAATATAATATAATATAATATAGGATAGCATAAGGTAATGTAATGAGAATGAAAGGAGGAGAAAAGAGTAAGAGAGACAGCAAGAGCCAAAGTGAGAGAGAGAGAGAGAGAGAGAGAAGAGAGGGAGAAAAAAGGTAAAAAAGAGAAAGGAGGGAGAAACGAGCAAAGGGAGAGGGAAAGAGAAAGAGAGGAGAGGAGTATTTCTCTGATTTACCAAGAAAGGCAGCATGGAAGAGTGAGTAAAAGGCTAATCTTGGGAGTCAAGAATCAGGTTCAAGACCTGTATCTGACATATACTAAGTATAGCATTATGACAAGTCACTTAACTTCTCTGAGTAGTGCAGTGAATAGGACCTGAACCTGGACCTGGTGTCAGGAAGACCTGAGTTCAAATCCAGCCTCAGATACTTACTAGTTGTATGGCCATGGGCAAGTCACTTAACCCTTGTCTGCCTCTCCTTTCTTGTCTGTCTAATGGAGATGAGTAGTAGCGTGTACCTCTTAGGCTTACGAAGGTAAAAGGAGAAATTTATAAAGCACTTTGCAAACCATAAAATGCTATATAAATTTTAGCTATTATTATTGTAAATGGTAGAATAATTTTTACTCTGTATCATTGGAGAAAATTTTCATAGTGGAAATTCCCTAAATTATAAAGCTGGACCCCATATTACCAAGCTTTATTCTCACAAGCCCTTAAGAGGTAGATGATATAAATATCATTGCCCCCAATTTATGTATAAGTGAATGAAGGTTCAGAATAGTCAGATGATTTGGCCAGATTTACACAGCTAATAAGAATCAGGGCTGAATCTATAATTTAAGTCAACACTCTTACCTCTAAACACAACTTACTTTTCCTTCAAAACAGGAAATTTTCAGGTAACTGCAGGCAGGTATTAGAATCAAACAAATTTTATCAAATCACAAAAAACCAAAATTTAATTTGTATAACACTTTGGTTGTAAGATCCTCAGAGTATTTCATGTACAGAATTTTGCCTCATGTTGAGCCTTATGGTTTTAAATGAATTTAAAATTAGTGATGCATTTATATTAACTATGTTTTATCTTCATGAATTCTTTGTTGTTAGGTGGTTTCAGTCTTCTCCAGCTCTCCCTGACCCCGTCTGAGGTTTTCTGGGCAAAGATACTGGAGTGGTTTGCCATTTCCTTCTCCAACTCATTTTACAGATGGGGAAACTGAGGCAAACAGGGTTAAGTGACTTGCCCAAGGTTTGAGGCCAGATTTGAACTCAGAAAGAAGTCTTCTTGACTCCACGCCTGACATTCTATCCACTATGTCACCTAGTTGCCCCATCCTAGTTTTCAATTATCCTATCATAATTTTCACTTCTGGGAAATAAACAACTTAAAAATACGCTCAAAATAATAATGAAAATGAATAACTCAGCCACTCCTCTCTCCTGACCTCCATTCCATTCCATTCTCTTCTTAAGTTGAAACTCAAACCCTCGATTGTCATATCATTCCTTTATGAAGCAACCAAACAAGAGAATTTGTTTTTCTTTTTCTCTTTTAATCTCTTCTTCTAAAAAATTGTTTCATATTTTACTGTTACCTTTTCTTTTTACATCATATTTATTTGCGAATATATCCCTTCTTCTGCCTCTACCCAGCAATCAATCCTCTGTAACAAAGACGAAGAAAGACTGAAAAAGGAAGTCAGTAAAACTAGCCAACACCAGGACAGTGCCATACAGTATAGCCAATAGTTCACTCATTCCTCTATTTTCTCCTATTTCTTTTGTGTTAACTTCACTTAGTAATATCCCATTGCAAAGCCAGTTATTAGCAGCAAGCTACCTACAGAAGCCTTCTTTTCTTGAATATCTCCTGTGGATTTTCCTAAATAATTTTTGATTGTTTGTTTTTGTGTAAGGTATGTGCTCCCATGTAAGATATGGGCAGGGGTTTGCTGGTAGATGTTTAACAACCAGCTCGTTAAAAAAAGCATGCATTATATGCTTTTCAGTTTAATTTGCCCAATTAAAAAGTTTTCTACCGCTTTCTTAAGTGTAGAAAATCAACAAAATAATAAATCAAAGTCTAGCATATAGCATTTGCCAGTATCCGGATGAAAATGCCCACGTTGGAAATTTAGCAACTAATTTTTGTGAACCAGCATGAACTAGATCAAGTAAACTCCAGGATATCAGAGTCTACATGGATTGTCTAAATCTATAAAGGTATATCTTACTCAAGGGTAGCATGGGCAGATATCTCTAGAATCCAGCCAAGTCCTCTCCAAGAGAAATTATGATGGCTGATTTGAGGGGAGAAGGAGAGCGGCCATAGTTGGGTGCTTTGTCCTATTCTCGTTTATGTCCAGGGTGGGGTATCAGGCTAGATCCATATCTATGCTGATCTAGGAGTATGATTGGAGGTGGAGAATTCAAAACAAAATCTTCTTCTTTATTTGCTCTAACAGATAAGGTAACCCCTTAGTTTATACTCACCTACTTGCGGCTTAACTTTTTCCTGTTAAATACTGATTACACAAAAGACCATCACAAATAGAGAATATCAAGTAAATCCAATTTATTCAAGAAAACAGTAAACAGAAATCCAATAGAAAAAAGCCCATCTCATCCAAGGAGTTCCATTTTGCAGGCCCTACAGAGGCAATATGTCTCTGTTTTTAAAATCAGAGAATAATTGAGGAACGGCTTTCTCTGACATGTCTCTGGCTTCTGGAGTCTTTCTATCTCTCTCCATGTATGTCTCTTCCAAAAAGTCTCTGGCATGAGTTCTGCCAACTTCGCCAGGTCCATGGCATTTTTCTTTCCACCATTAGGAGGCTTCTATCTATTCATAAATGAAGTAGCATGCAAATGTCCCAGAAGCCTAGTTATGTTTGTATTTTAAAACAAATATACAGAAATCATTTCCTAATCTACCCACTCCCCCCAATAGTCCCCTTCCTTTCTAGCCACCAAATGCCCTAGAATAGTTAAGCAAAACTGTCTGATGAAGTCACTACAACTAAAAATATATAGTATAGGAAAGCTAGGTGGCACAGTGAATAGAGCACCGGCCCTGGAGTCAGGAGGACCTGAGTTCAAATTCAGCCTCAGACACTTAACACTAGCCCTGTGACCTTGCTCAAGTCACTTAACCTGCAAAAAGCAAAAATATATATATACACAATATACATATATATATATATATGTTTATAGTATTCCACACCTGTAGTATACCACCTCTCAATAGAGAAGAAAGAAGTGTGTTTCAGTGTTAATCTTCTCAAAACAGTATTGATAATTTCATTTTCTTTGACTTGTTATCTTCCAGTGTTGTCTTCATTTACATGGTTGGAGTCATTGCATGTTATTTCTCTCATTCTGTTTTTCGTATTACTGGTATCCTTGTAAGATCACTGGTCAAGTGTATGTGAATTTTATGAAATTTCATTTCTGGGTTACTCACCCAATCCATATTCACATTGGAAGGCCAGGTCCCCAGAGGGTAGTTACTGCATCTCCTCAGGGCTCTAGGGTTAATACTAAGGTATTAAGTGGGGGGGATTCTTATGCTTTAAGTTAACACCTCTCTACTCCCCCATGATTATCACCTGATATTCATTAGATATCAATTAGTTTTTAGATTTACTAAGGATATGCAGTAGTAGTTGGTACAAGACATCTCCCCAAAATATACAGAGTCCAGGGGAAAGTGAGCTCAAGCTTAGATAGCATAATAGTGAAGGAGTAACTCACTCATATTCTGGAAGTCTTTTTCCTGGAGTTTTCAAGATGTTCCCCAGAAGCTTTGCCACTGGATTGCTTATGGAGCCTTAAATTTACTTTTTCTCATTACATTTCATCTGTCCTTCACTTTCACTACAGAGACTACCCTCAGCCATTGCTGTCCTGAGTATATTACTAAGGATAGTATCTTCTCATCCTCAAAAGTTTATAAAGTCCTCCTCTGGCCAAAGGAGGGCAGGATTGAGGAAGCTGAGGTCAGGCCCAGGTGAAAATATTCTTCTACCTCCCACTCTAAGCAATTCCTTCTTAGACTGTTGCAGAAAGATAGGTATGACAGGAAGTCTATATGAATTAGTTGAGAGATTTGGTCACATCCTATGAGGCTTGTGTAAAACCAGCAGTTATTTTCAAATCATAGATGAGAGTTTAGCAGTGGAAACCTCGATGTACTTTTAATAAGCACCAAATAGTTTTGATGATTCCTGCTTTATAAACACAATTTGGAGTCTCAAAATGACAGATCGCTCATTCCTACTTTTTCGTTATTTCTCTCTAGTTTTAGATCTTTGTCTTTCAAATAGCCTTTCAAATTCTTTTGCATAGATCTCTAAATCTTTTTGGTAATTTGATTGATATTGTAGTGTATCTAGAAATTTTTAGGCTGTATCATTGTTTTAAGTAATTTGGCATAGCTCAGCCATGAACATTGAATAGCTCTCTAATTTGGGAGTCTTCCTTTGTTTCTCTACAGAATATTGTGTAGTTTTATTTAAATCTTATTTATGTATGGGTATGTCTCAGTTATTTTATGGAGATGTTAGTTTAAACAGAATTCCTCTTATAATTTTCTCTTGCTTTTTGATGACTTATGTGAATTCATTGAATATTCTGCTATTTGCTAAAGCCATTAATCATCTTCATTAAATTTTCTAGGCTGATTCTCTAAGTAAACCATTGTATTATCTATGAATAGGGATAATTTTGCCTTCTAATCGGTGATATTTATTCTTTCAGTTTGTTCCCTTGTCTTGTAACTATAGCTAATGTCTTTAGTCCCATGTTAAATAAAAGTGGCAAATCATCGAATCCTAACTCTGCTCCTGAACTTGTTTGGAAAGCTTCCAGTGTTTTTCCTCTGCAAATAGGTATATGATTTTGGTAATGTGAAAGAAGAACAATTCCTTTCCTGTCTCTTTCTTAAATATGTTAAATATTTTATTGAGGTTATTTTCTGTATTTATATAATGTTTTCCTTATTTACACCAATGAATCAACAAATTGAGTATTTATTAAGTGTCTACTATATGATTAATTATACTAAAGGCTTTATTAATGTTGTAACCACCTCTGACATAAATGCAGCTGGAATTTTGAATGGCATTCTGGATATATTGATGTCGTCTCTTTGCTAAAATTTCATTTGCAATTTTTTTGTATCAGTATTCATCAGTGATATTGGTCTATATACCTATTTCTCTGCTTTGCCTCTTCTGGTTTAACTAACAGGATTACATTTGTCTCATAAAAGAATTTTGGTAGAATGTCTTCTTTCTCTATTATTTGAGAATATATAGCATAGTTATTAATCTCAAACATGATAAAATCTCTTCTTCTTCTTCTCCTCCTCCTCTTCCTGTTCTCTTTGTCTCCGTGTCTCTGAATATCGAAGACGAGACTTAAACCTGATTCTGAGGCCAACTCTTTATCCATGACCTTGATGTCATGCTGTGCCTCAGAGGTAATGGTAAACATTCCAGGAGTCCCAGATCAATTTTATGAGTGCCCACATAAACTTGACAGTACTGTAGGACAGGGACCTTTATTGCAAGAATGTCCTCCATGGAAGTATACCTATACCCTAGTCTTTGCTGAGAGTTTACAAAGAACTCTTCTGATTAGTTCCCAGTGAATGCGACTTGCCACCAACTTGAGAGTTGACAACTGAGAGTCAGGGGATAGTGCTTCATCAGATTAACCATGATATTTCATTTAAAAATAATCTTTATTTATTTTGTTAAATATTTGCCAATTACATGTAAATTTCATAACAATCATTTTTAAAAATTTTGAGTTCCAAATTCTTTCCCTCCCTCCCATCTCTCCATCCTCCTTGTGAAGGCAAAGTAATCTGATATGATTATGAAGTCATGCAAAACATATTTCCATATTAGCCATGGTAGAAAAGAAAATACAAACAAAATAATATAATACAAGATAATTTTTTAAAATTGTTCTTCAATCTGCATTTAGACTCTACCAGTTCTCTCTCTGGAGGTGAATAGCATTTTGCATCATGGGTCCTCTGAAATATTCTCGGATCATCATCTTGAGCAGAATAGTTAAATCTTTCAGAGTTGTTTATCCTTACAATAATGCTGTTCCTTTGTATAATGCTGTCCTGGTTCTACTCACTTGCTTATTCTTAAGGTTTTCTAAAAGCATCCTGCTTGTCATTTTTTATAGCACAATACTATTCCATCACAATCATGTACCACAGCTCATTCAGTTAATCCTCAATTGATGGGCATCCACTCCATTCCTAATTCTTTGCCATTACAAAAAAGCCCCTATAAATACTTTTATACAAATAGGTCTTTCCCCCTTTACTTTGATTTCTTTGACACACAAACAAATAATGGTATTGCTAGGTCAAAGGGGATTTTTATAGCCCTTTGGGAGCAGTCCCAAACTGTTCTCTAGAGTGGTTGTTCTCAACTCTACCAACAATGCATTGGTGTTTCTATTTTTCTATATCCCCTCCAGCATTTATCATTTCCCTTTTCTGTCATGTCGGTCAATCTATTAGGTATGAGATGGTTCTTCAGAGTTGTTTTAATTAGCATTTCTTGAATCAGTAGTGACTTAGAATATTTTGTCATGTTCCTATTGATATCTTTGATTTCTTCTTCTGAAAACTGCCTGTTGATGTTCTTTGATCATTTATCAACTGGGGAACAGCTCCTATTTTTATAAATTTGGCTCAGTTCTCTATATATTTAGGAGATTATGCCTAATAATAAAGTTTTTATCTGAAAATACTTAATATAAAATTTCCCCCAGTTTCCTATTTTCCTTTTAATTTGGTTGCATTAGTTTTGTTTGTGCAAAGTTTTTAATTTCATGTAATAAAATTATCTATTTTACTTCCCAAAATCTTTTCTCTCTATCTTTTGTTTAGTGATAAACTCATTCCTTATCCATAGGTCTGACAGGTACATTTTTCCATTCTCCTCTAATTTACTTATATCATGTATCCATTTTGACCTTAACTTGGTCTATGGTCTGGGATATGGCCTGTGTTTAGTTTCTGCCAAACTACTTTCCAAATTTCTTAGCAATTTTTGTAATATGTTGAGTTCTTGTCTCCAAAGCTTGGATCTTTGGGTTTATCAAACACTAGATTACTAAGGCCATTTACTTCCATGTATTGTGTGCTTAAATCTATCCCACTGATCTACCACTCTATTTCTTAGTCAGTACCAGATTGTTTTGATGACTATTGCTTTGTAATATAGTTTGGAATCTGGAACAGCATTGTTTTTCCATAGTCTTTAGGTCATATTATTCATTTTTTCCCCTGTGCTTTTTATCTCTTCTGCTTAGGAATGGTGCAATATTGTAGCAAGAAAGGAGAGGCTTCTAGCCCAGAAGCAAAAATGGTGATTTCCAGAAGTACATAGCCCACATTTACCTAAGAGACTTGACAGGGGAGATGATGTTTCTAGATACCTCTTACCTTTGTGTTTCCTTTTCTGAGCACAGGTTAGAGATTCTATTCCTAAAACTGGATTAATATGCAAGTTTGAGAATTACCAAGAGATTCAGAATTTCTGAGTTTAAGAGTTTAGGGACAAGCCTCCTAGCAGATTTTTCTTAACAGTGGGCCAAATGCAGAAAAAGGAGTAGATAAGGGGCACAGTGGATGGAGTATTGGGCCTGAATTCAGGAAGACTGATCTTCATGAGTTCAAATCTGGCCTCAGACACTTACTTGTGTGTAATCCTGGACAAGTCACTTAACCCTTTTGGCCTCAGTTCCTCGTCTGTAAAATAAACTGGAGAAGGAAATGGCAAACCATTCTTTGTCAGGAAAACCCCAAATGGGGTCATGAAGAGTCAGACACAACTGAATTGACTTAACAACAATTAAAGAAGAGAAGAGGGCCAACTGTAGCTTGAAGGACTAAAACTCTGCCATGATTGGGGGCTAGGAAAAAAAAAAAGATGTGTATCTTTCCTACTCTGCTGTTTCCACGAGTTGCTTAAATGGTGCAGATCCAAGGTAAATAAGGATTGCTTATGTAACAGCTTAAAAGTGTGTTTTCCTTCTGAGAAGAGTATAAGGAACACCCCCCCCCCCCATATTTGTTCATGGATTCCTGTGAGTTCATTGATCTTTGGCATTTTAGATGATCAGTGAAACAAAGCCAATCCAATCCTAGATACTCATATTAGACAATTTATGAATATGCAGAAACTGGAGACTCTGTTACACACATGTAACAGGTAACATGAGTGGTTTATGCTAGATATGCATGTTATGGTGCTGCCAAAGTGATCATCAGTCATCCCCTGATGCAGGAATTTTACAATGGATTTTGTTTATGACATTTGTAATTAAAGCTAAAAATGTCTGCCTCTCATTCGGCTTAGCTGACTAAACCAGAAGGAATTAGCTCTGCCTTCCATCACTGCTTTTAGAGATCTCTGGAATAGCAGCCCAGGAAAATTCTCATAATTTGTTCCAGTTGTCCCAAAGGAAGACAGGAGAGAGGAAGAGAGAGAGAGAGAATGAGAGAGAGAGAATGAGAGAGAGAATGAGAACGAGAATGAGGGAGAGAGAATGAGAGAATGAGAGAGAGAGAGAGAGAGAGAGAAAGAGAGAGAGAGAGAGAGAGAGAGAAAGTCTGTATAAGAGTGTCCTCAGGATTTCAAGCCTGAGGTAAGAGCTGCAGGAAGAGCAAGAAATATACTATTTGGGAAATTGTGGTAGGAAGGATATAAATGTCTAGGGACTCACCAGGAGCCTACCCAGACTGGGAAAGTGGCCCATATGAGTAATCTAGGGAAGCACTACTACTGTCTCCCACCCAGGAGAACTTTTCTTTTCTCAGAGAGTGGGGCTGTGGGATCTCAGTGTGATATTATAGAAAGTTCTAGATTTTGAGTGCAAAAACTCAAAGTCAAATGCAGCCTATTTCATTAACCCCCCTCCTCCCCTAATCATTAGCATATTTTACCTCCTCAAATTATCTCAATAAAAAAATAAGTTAGAATGTATATAGTACTTTAAGGAATGCAAAACACTTTACAATCATGATCTAATTTTATCTTCACTACAAAACTGAAAGATAAATGCCATCATTTTCCTTATTTTATAGTTGAGGAAACTGAGTCAGACAGAGGTTTAGTGACTTGCCCAGTACCATATAGACAGTAAATGCCTAAACTGGATTTGGATTCGGGTCTTTCTGATTTCAAATATAGCGTTCTGTGCACCATGCCACTTAAATGCCTCTAATGCTTATTATATATTATTATACTAATTATACTAATACTTATTTATCTGTGTAAATGATATAGCCCCATAAGTTTTGAAGACTATTTGCATTCCCAACAATGAGCACAATGTATCATTTGTAATAAATGCTTAATATGATGGTTGGATGATTGACTAAGCTCCCAGATACAAATTCCAGTTTTCAAATTTTCTACCTGTTTGACCTTGGGCAAGTCTCTTGATCTCTATGATCTCCACTTTCCTCATCTGTAAAATAAGGCATCATGTTAGATGCCTACTAAGATCCCTTTGAGATCCCAAGCTATGAACCTGTGGTCTGAGTATAAAGTAACAGAAATTTTCACTCAGAGACAAATAATTCCCTGGAGAATGAGGGAACTATGACATCTATCAACATTTACTTCAGTGTAATATTTCCACAGGCCTATTGCACAACTGCTGTATCAAACTAGCACCAACTTGGAGTAGCAGGTCAGCAGTAGTAGCAAGAAGGTCTTATCCTTATGGAGAGCAAAAGAGTAACAACTAGTGGGAGCTCCTTGTGAAAGAGCAATGCAACATTAGAGAACTGGTGGGGAGCTGCTGGAAAAAGATCCACGGGCACAGAGTATCCACAGGAGGCAACATCCCTTTTTCCTCTTGCTCTCCTTTGTGATGGCTGTGTTTCAGAGTACTATGGCACTTTAAGCCACAAAGGGCTCTGATTTGGAGAGGAGGAGGGAAGGAGAGGATAATATACTGGAAGGTGAAGTCTCTTAACTGTCTTTGACACAGACATCTGCCCATTTTTGCCCTTTTCTGTTTGAATAAAATCACCCTGTTTTGAAGCCTTGTGAGCCTGAGGAATTGTAAGGGTAACTTATGACCACTCTTGGGGCAATGACAGATACTGGAGTTCTTAGATCCCACCTAAGTGAGGAAACAAGCCAGATAATTAAAAGGTTCCTAAAGTATACCTAGACTCATCATGTCTGGAGGAAACCTCTGACACAAGAGTTACATATTTACAATGTTTTTGCTCAGTTTTTCATCTATAATATATGTAAAAAAAAAATGCTTACACCCCCTGTCTCACAGGCTTGCAATATACTGTATTGCAATATACTGAATATGTGTATATTCCTGTACATCAGAAAGAGCCCTATATCTGTAGTCAGAAGAGCTGAGTTCTAGCTCCAACTCTTACTTAGTTGTCTGTGATCTTGAGCAAGTTATTCATCTTCCCAAGGTCTGAGGTTGTGGTTTCAGTTTTTAATGACGGGGTTGGAGTATTTCATCTTCAAGATTCTTGCCATGCTATAAATCCCATGATCAAAAAAAAAGATTTAAAAAATGCTCAATGGCATATGCCTATATTACTCCTGTCACATGATTCTGGAATTATTCTCCAGGAAATGTGATCATTTTAGAAATTTGCCTTTGGATTAATTATTCTGTGTCCTCTTCTTTATACAAATGTAGTTCTTTTGATACCTGTGCATTCAAGAGTCCTTCTTAGAAAGTTCCTTATCTTTCTTCCAGAAACTTTATCATAGGATCATCATATATTGATAGCTAAAAGGGAATTTTAAGAGGCTCTTGAGTCCAGCCCCCTCATTTTACACATGGGGAAACCGAGGCACAGAGAAATTAGGTGACTTCTTAACTCTTATTCTTATTCTTAAAGGTCACACTGCTAGTAAATGAAACAGAATTTGAACCCAGGTCTTCCAGACTCACTCCAGTACCTATTCATTATACCGCACTACTACTTCAAATTAGTGTGGCATAGGAAATAGACATCTTGGAACCTGGAAGACCTGAGTCAAGTCCAGCCTCTAAAACATGCTGACACTTCATTTCCCACCAAGCTGCATACCTGTGGACTTCTCCACCATGCACCTGAGTTAGGTACCTTCTTCTCCCCCATCACCTCCTCTGTAACACTGACTCCATCCTCCTCTCCCCACCTTTTGACTTCCTTTATGTCTTTTCCATTGGAATGTAAGCTCCTTGAAGACAAGGGCTATTTTCCTTTTGGCAGTTTTGTGTTCTAGTGTTTAGTACAATACTTGGCACATAATAAGCACTTAACACATGCTTGTTGAGTGACTGACTGATACTGGCTATGAGACTCTGGGAAAATCACTTCAACCTCTCAGTTTCAGGCAACTAACTCTCTTAAGCTTGAAGGTGCCAACCTATAATGGTAGCAGTAGGAATTTCCTCAACCCAGAGTTCTCTGTTTCAATAAAATCACAAATCTAGTCTCTCTCCTTCCAACATATTCTGTTTATCCTTTAAATTGCCTGGCACTTCAAACATTTTCCTCCTATCTGATCAGAGACTTGTTCTATCATCTCTGACAAATGGGAATTTAAACAAGGTTTTCTGACCATGGAAGCTACATATCCTTTCACAAAGACCAAATATGACTAAACAAGATATTTACAAAACTTGATTCAAATTGCCTTCTATACCTTACTATACTTTTCAAAATTCAAAGTTTTTTTAAAGATTAGTTTTTTTAAAAAAGGACAGCACTGCTTTCTGAATAGTTCACTATTCCTAGGCTCACTGTTGCCTGTACATGAATTTGACTTTTAATTCTTCTTTGTTTGATATTGGAAGTGCTAAAGTGTTCCTTGGTCAACAAATATTTAATGCATATCTGCCATGTGCCAGGCACTGTGATAAGTCTCTGATGTTACCAGGACAAAAATGCCCACTAAAGCTCTTTACCTTAGTCAATATTGCTTATTGCCAGGAGATGACTATCCCCCCCCCACACACACACCAGCAAAGTTATCAGATAATGCATATGAAAACATTTTGAAAAATTATGAAGTGGTACATACCATATGAGTTCTTATTATTACTAAAGATAACTTTGTTAATAACAAGAACAATTGAAAACTGAGTGGAGAATGTGAAATAACTGTGAAAACTTCCAAAATTTATATGTGTGTATATATGTGTATATATACATTTACATAAATATATGCATACATACATATATGGGTGTGTGTATATCTTTCTATCTCTATATCTATGTTTATGCTATTAAAATCTTACTTATTTGTCTAAACCCCTTTCATTCCAGAATCTATTAGTAGTATTGGGAGTGGCAAAGCTCTGAATGACCTCAGATAGATGAAGAAAGCTAAATGGATTACAAAAGAGACTTTGTTTTGAGTTATTGGGGGTGGGGAGGAAGAGGAAGATCAAAGAAAAGGGCAAAGGGACTGCTGAGTTGGGTGGGCGGAATGATAACTGTTGGTAGATAGGTCAAGTTTCTTAACTTTTATTTTGTATCTGTTTTCTTTACCAAGAACAAAACAGGACTGTGAGGTTGATTTCAATTTCAGACAAAATTCTAGATTATTTTATTTTAAAAAAAAATTAATTTTTTAATTTTTAATTTATGGAATAAAACAAGCATTTCCATAACATAATATAATAACAAGATAATTGTACATGAAACTGTAACTATTATGTACAACTTGCTATTCCTTTTAAAGTTATCATATAAATTTCTTTTTTTTTTCCTTCCTGCCCCTGCCCTAGAGACTGCTACCATTAGACACAAATATGTAAATGTGTAAAATCATTCTATCTATACTTTGATTTATCAGTTCTTTCTCTGGATGCAAATAGCAACTTCCTTCTCATGTCCTTTGTAGTTAATTTGGGTATTCATAATAGTCAAAAATGACTTTTTAGCTCAAAGTTGTTCTTAAAACAATATTTGTTTTTATTGTATACAACATCCTCTTGGTTCTGCTCATTTTGCTGTCCATTATTTTGTGCAAATCTATCCATGTTTTCCTAAGATTCTTTTATTAAGGAGATGTTTAGTGAATATTTAGATGATATGGTGATCACAAAGAGTCATCTGACTTCATCAAGAATGAGTCAAATAACTAATGTAGTATAAGAGGTTCAATTTAAGGAAACTTTGTTTGGGATTTTTGAAAGCTCCTGTCTTCTACGTGGACATTCCTATTACTAATTTATTGAAAAGACTAAAGATTAGGTGTTTAGTGATTGGGGCTTCCCCTAAGAGAAATTGATTGATTTAAAAAACAAACAAAACCTTTGTCCTTCCTCTTTCACTGATGGGACCTGCCCGCAATAAATATGGATTGACTCAGACTCTTGGGAAGATAAAATCCTATGGAAGAAACCATCATAATGTGTTGGCAATAGACCATTTTTGGTCTTTCTTTCATTTTTTCATCTATTATATAGAGAGATCCTGAGGAAAAAAAAGTTAAATGGGGGTAAGTGAACTTTAAGTGGGTCTCTAAGTTAGAAAAATGTTGCTACTTTGGGTTTTTGAGTGAAAATACCAAAATGCAAGGAATAAGTCAGACTTATTCCATGTAACAGTTAGAATCAGCAACTTAACTTGTGTCCCTGATTCCATGACTCCAGTTAACCATGGTTACCATACAGATAAGAGATAGCCAGGATTCTGAGTAACAGCTATTTTTTTTAAATAAGATAATATTTTATGAAGTGATTAGCGTAGTAGACACATAGTAGCCATTTAATAAATGCTCAATTCCTTCTTTTATAATCAATTATACTTTATTACTTTAAGATTTGCAGAATAGTTTACATATAACATCTCATTTGAGCCTCACAACAGCCTTCCAAAATTAAGGTGCTACTATTATCCCCATTTTACATATGGGGAAACTGAGGCATTTAAATGACTAGACTGGGGTCATACAGTTGGGAAGTAATTGAGGCAGGATTTTCAAAAATTCAATTTTATTTTATTTTCAGTTTCAGATTCTCTCCCTTCCTCCTTTTCCTCCCCGACCTATTGAGTGAGGCAGGATTTCAGCTCAGGTTTTCTTGACTTCTACTCCAGCAGGTTATTCAGTATGCCACCTGGTTGCTCAATGTGTTAATGAGTGTTGATTAAGTCCCTGTTAAATGCCAGATACTGAGCTAGGTTCTGGGGATACAAATCATTATACTGAGGACCTTCAATGGGAAAACCAGCTGCCACCCTTCAAGTGACATCATCTCACAAAAATCAGCTATGAATTTCAAATGAAACACCCCATATATTTAAGATGCCATGTACAAATGCAATAACTTTAGATTGGCAAAGAATCTCAGAAGTCAATGGCATTTTCTTAAACAAGATGTTGCTGAAAGTGAACCAGAATCTCAATGTAATAAGTCCTCCCCTCAAATCTCTAGCAGCCAGGAACACTCAGAGGAAAACTAGGACTGTCAAATCCCCTCTCCAACAGCTTCATGCTCTAGGAGTTCTCATTCCTTCCTTTGGACTAAACTTCGGTGTCTGTAATGGGAATGGGAACAGATGTGGGATCCCTAAATCAACATTTTATCTTCCTATACCACAAACCATTCAAATTGAGTAGGACTGTGGAGATCCATTATTCCAAACCCCTACTGAGGCATCTAGTGGCATCATGTATGGAATGTTGGATTTGGAGTTAGGAAGATCTGAGTTCAAAATCAGCCTGAGATACTTGCTATATGACTGGTTAAATTGTCTCAGTTTCCTCATCTGTAAAATGGTGATAGTTATAGTACCTACCTCTCAGGATGACTGTCAAGATGAAATGAGAACTTTTGTTAATCACTTTGCAAACTTTAAAGGCCTATATAAATGCAAACTATTATTTTATAAATGAAAAAGCTAAGGCCCAAAGAGGGCTAATGACTTTCCCAAAGTCATACAGTGAGTTAATGGCAGACTGAGAACAGCTCCTAGTCTTTTGACTCTCCCTCCAAGGCTTTTTTCTACTATTATTCTAGTTCTTACTAACTTAAGAATACATTAATGAGATAACTTAGAATAAAGAAAACATTATTAATTAATGAGATTAGGGAGAATAATGAATCCAGTGAAGTGCATTCAAATGCATTCATATTGGCACTACTGGAAATTATAATTATGTGAAGCATAATAATCGGTTCCAACCCAATGGGAATGTGTAACGAGAATTCTGGGAGTGTGACCAATTCTCAGGATTCATTATTCATTATTTGCCTTAATTGGAACTTGGTTGTACAATGTACAGTGCAGAGATTTCCTAACACCAACTAATCAACAAGTGTTTATTAAGCCTGCTAAGCTGTGTACTTGGTGAGAAAAGGGATTTGAGAATGGGGTTAAAATGGGAATGAGTGAAGAAATATCACATGTATTCTTAGCCTCCCTCTTAAAAAAAAAAAGGTTTCAAGTTAGTTGGGGGAAATAAGGCATATATATAGGAAACAACTAAAAAACGAAGTCCAGTATAGCCCTGACTTTAGATGAAATAGGAGTCTAGTTAATAAATGAATTTCAAGCTGCACGGATACATGTCCCCTACATGAACAAGGACCCAAGCAGGTTGATGAAAGATAACTATAAGTCCTGCTACTGGGGAGCTGAAGCTGGTGAATCCCTTGAGATGAGCTTGGGAGTTCTGAGCAGTAGAGGGCTAAAGATGATTGGGGGTCTATGCTAGGGATTACCAATCACGCAAGCCTCCTGGAAGGTGGGGCTGGGGACAATTCACCAGAACTCATTGACTAGGGAGGGGTGCATCTGCCCAGGACCAAAATGAAACAGGTGAACTGCTGCTGCTACCGTGGTCTACTGCGACTCAGCAGTAGAATGGGGCCCATGAATGGTTATTGCACTTCCAGCTTGAGTCTCAAAAAATTAAAAATGTCCTTCACAACCTAACTGACAAGTAATCCTTTAGCTTTTGCTGAGCTTAAGTATAGGGGTACACACTACCTCCCAAGCCAATCCATTTTCCTGTTAAAAAGCTTAATAATTATTAAGTATTTCTTTACATCAGACCTAAATCTTCACCTCTGCAATGTTGCTTTCCATTTTCTTCTCCCGGGTCAAGCACATGTCTAATCCCTCTTTTACACAAGAGCCCTTCAGATAATTAAAGTTAATTATTGTGTAATGTCCCCTCCAAGGTTCTTCTCTTCTCCGGGCTTACATGCCTCTACCTCCTTTAACTGATTCTTATATGGCATTAACTTGAGGACCTTCATGGTCCTCATTGCCCTTTTCTGAATAATCTCAAGCTTAACAATAACAATTGCCATTTATATGACATTTTAAAGTTTCAAAGAATTTTATGTTTTAAACAAGCAGCTTGGCTTCCTCTCCCCCTGACCTTACATGAAGCTAAAAGTACATGGAAGTTGTAATAGGGGAATGGCCAATGAACCCCGTCCTTATGAGCATGAGCTGAGTACCTCTGATGCAATCCTCCACGTGGGTGAGGTTGGAAAGCTTGCTTCTGGAGGCATGGTGACATGCAATAGGAATGCCTTGGAGGGACTCTGGAGCACATGCAGACATCCTGAACTGCTTACCACAACATGAAGAGGGGACTATTGATTTACTTATCTAGAAATAGAATGGGGAAGGGGCATTAGTTTCATCCCCTTCTCTTGGTTTAATTTCTTCCATCTGACAGCATTGAAGTGAGAGATAACATTGTAAAGACGGCATCCCACATCCATCCAAGAAACAATCCTCAAGACCCAGCCTGGTAGTAGATGAGATAAGGACTCATTCAGCAGTGATGTTACATTGGGACATGAACTTGGTGACGACAAGGTTATGTAGAAACCATGTTAAGTCTGAGCCCTCTCTCTCTCCATACACTGAGGTAGCAGAAGGGAGAGTATTTTCCTAGACCTTGTGGGGAAGGGGATGTTTGTACTTTTGATCTTGTATCCTCAAAGCAAATATTCCACTGTAAAAACTAATTTATGTTAATAGGCTAAATAGAACTGGGCAGCTAGTTACTGATAAGCAACAATGGAGGGGAGAAATGCAACATACATGCAACATATGGAATGTGGGCTTGAGTCAGGGGCATTAGGGAAGAGACACCAATCCACTGAAGGAACCATGAACCCTAGTGGGGACACATAGTATGCTCATTTGGGGAAAATGAGTCCAGAGAAAAATTCGCTGCACATATTATCACATTTAAGCCTCTCAAGAACTCAGTGAAATGAATATTATAGATATCCAAATTTTATGTAGAAAGAGACTGAGGTACAGGGAGATAAAGTGACTTTCATTCTTTTCTTCTTTCTTATCTCATTTCTTCTTCCTTCCCTCCTTCCTTCTTTCCCTCCTTCCTTCCCTCCTTCCTTCCTTCCTTCCTTCCCTCCTTTCTTCCTTCCTTCCTTCCTCCCTTCCTTCCTTCCTTCCTTCCTTCCTTCCTTCCTTCTTTCCTTCCTTCCTTCCTTCTTTTCTTCTTTCCTCTCTTCTATATAACAGCAGTTTTACTCATGAGCCTGATCACTTTGCTTATCTACATGGAAGCTTTGTCCTCTATTTCTGAATCAGGTCAGTTCATCCCTCCTTAGTCATCCTGGTGATCCATCACTCCTGGGGGCTCATATTGGTGTTGGATTTAGCACTGATATCCAATTGACTATAGCTTATAACTCCTGAACTCACATGATCCACTGCCCCATGCCTCCCCTAGAGGCAGAGATTATAGGCACGTACCACTATGAGGCCTCCAAATGACTTTCAGTTTAAGTCAACAAGCATGTTTTGAGAGCAGTCTCTCTACAGAGCATTGTTTTAGTGCTGGAAGAGAAACAAAGTTTAGATAAGACACGAGGAAAAGGTATTAACATAGATGACTATAACATGCAATATTATATGATAAGTACATTGGAAAGTTAAAAACAAGGTGCTCTGGGAGGTGTAAAAGGGATAATCATTATTACTCTGTGGAATGAGGGGAAGGTTTCATGGAAGGTTCCTTGAAGATGATGGCATTTATGTTGGACTAGGCCTTTAACAGCATTCCAGAAAGAATGAATAGTATGAACAGAGGTATGAAAGCATATTGTATTTTCCAGAGGTCAAGAATTGTTCATGTTGGCTGGAATGTGGAGAATGTGGAACAAGATAGAAATCTAGAAAGAAAATGGTGCTAGAATGAAGAAGACATTGAATGTCAAAGGAGCTTGAACTTTATGCATAGGCAAAAGGGAGCAATGAATAGCCTTGAGCAGTTAAGTGATATGACCATATCTATACATAAGAAAGATTATCATGGCAGGTGTATGGAGAATGGATTGCAGTGGTGGTGGTGGGAGAATGAAGGTAGGAAGACCTTTTAGGAGGAGGAATTCACTCATGTTTACATATTGTCCTTAGCTAGGACATGAGTTCCTTAAGGGTAGAGACTATTTTCCCCTGCCAGTCTATGCTCAGGTAATGAGGTCCAATAGGTTGATGGTGGTGGTAAGAGATAGATGGAAAAGATGTAGGAGAGGTGGAATTGGTATAACTCAGTAACTGATTAGATATAAGAAGTGGGCTAGGCAGAATAGGTTATGCAGTTTGTGTCCTCAATTGTGGACCCACTGAAAGCTTCACCAAGTTCAAGGTCAAGGGTCAGCAGCCACTTGAAATCACATCCCCTAAGCCCCAACTTTTGTTTTTTTTTATCATATCAACCAAGGAACACACTAGTTCAGACAAAAAAAAGACGTTTAATGAAAAAACAACAACAGTAACAAAAATAACAAGGAAAATCGATCCCTACCCTCCAGGGATAAACTTTTTCAAAGATTCTCCCTTAATGCTAGTGCCTTCCCTCTGAAACTATCTCCAGTTTCTTCTGTACACGTCTTGTTTGTACATAGTTGTTTGTACACTGTCTCCTCCATTAGACTTTGAACTCTTTGACAGTAGAATTTTTCTTTTGACCTATCTTTGTATCCCCAATCACTCAATAAATATTTTAGTGTCTACTACATTCCAGGCACTGACGGAGATACAAAAAGAGGCAAAAAAACAGTTCTTGCCCTCAAGGAGCTTACTATCTAATTCCAAGCATTTTGCATAATGCCTGGCACATAGTTTAACTGACTCACTGACCAGACCACCGATGGAAGAGGGAATACATATATGGAACACAAGAGACCAGGGAATTCATGTGGATAGGGCAAATGTGTAAAGAGGTACATATAGGGAGAGCACGTGTAGTCAGGGTTACATGAGTAGAAGAGGTGACGCATATAGGGAACATTTATAACCAAGAAAAATGGAGACAAAGCAGCTCACACTCCTAGAGCAGCTGGCTTGCCAGAATACCTCTGATGCTCATGCTTGCAACCCCAAAGAACCACTCCACACTCAAGACAAGGAGGTGGGCTGGAAGGTGGTCCTTTGTTGGTCCATTCTCTCTGCTACACTGCCATCTGCTGATGTCTGCCGGTTCTTTGTGATGCCATCTGCTGGTTATAGCCGCTGATAGTTAAACCTTTTTTTTCCACAAGGAAGGTGGATCCTAGATCCCAGATCCGGGAACAATCTCGGTTCTTTGATTTATATCTATCCACCAGAGAAACTCTTAAGCATTAAATCTGTCTCTTAGGAGTGTTTTTCTTGTGTCTCGGCTGCCATTTTTTGAAATCAATCTCCATTTTTTAATTAGAATGAGAAAATGAGAAAAAATTCTTATCATGCTTTCTAGTCAGCTTCATGCAAATTACTCTCAGGGAGATTTTCTTGGCAAAACTAAAGGGGAAATGTGAAATTATCAACTTTATGTCTTCTTGCCAGCATCAAACTTAATGCCTTGCCTACAGTTCCAAACCTGAGACACAGAGCGAATGAGAGTATCTAAGACAGAAGGAGAGAAATCATGTGAGTGGCACATGTAGAGGTCGAGCCAATGAGGTCAGTCTTTGAGATATTAGATTTGAGGTGCTAGTGGAATCTACAGATGAAAATATCCTGGAAGCAGCTGGAGATGTGGAACCACAGCTTGGAAGAGGGACATCAGGGCTGGAGATACAGATTCTGAAATCATCTGAAGACAGTTGCTACTGAATTTTCCCAGGGTTCACAAAGCTGGAAAGAGGCAGAATGTGGGAGTAGAACCCAGCCCTTCTGACTCCAAATGTAGAGACGACAGCTGCCTCTATTATTTCCAGTCAGAAGAGACCTGGATTCAAATCTTGCCTCTGATACTCACTAGCCATGTGACAAATCACTTAACCTTTCTGAAATTTAGTTTCTTCAGCTGTAAAATGTGGACAACAACACTTGCAATGGTTGTATCACCTGAGTCGCACAGGGCTATTGTGAGATTCAAATGAGAAAATATGTGTAAAATGTTATGCAAATTTTAAAGCCTCATGTAAATAATATCATTAATATTATAACCAGCAGCAGAGAACTAAGTAATACGGGCAGCTACGAGATACAGTGGAGAAGGGGCTGGACATAGAGTTAGGGAGACTCCTCTTCCTGAGTTCAAATCTGGCCTCAGACATTTACTAGCTGTGTGATCCTGGGCAAGTCACTTAACCCCGTTCGTCTCAGTTTTCTCATCTATAAAATAAGTTGGAAAAAGAAAGAGCAAACTACTCAAATACCTTTTCCAAGAAAACCCTAAATGTCAACATAAAGTGTTGGACACAACTTGCTGAGATAGCAACAAGTGATTTCACTGCCGCGCTGTGTGTGTGGGGGGGGGGAGGGGGGCGGGGCAGTCACTAAGAGTCGGACATGACTGAAATGACTGAATAATAACAAAATAATAATGACAATAAGGCCCCACACAAAGTATTATATGCCTGGAGGTGCTTCTCGGTTAGAGCTCCTTAACCCCCAAAGGGTCCGTGTATAGATTTCAGGGGGTCCGTGAACTTGGATGGAAAAAAATGACATTTCTATTTCAATATAATTGTCTTTCTTTGTAATTCGATGTATTATATTTTATATATTTTAAAAAAGTTATTCTGAGGAGTTCGTAAGCCCCATCAGACTATGGCAAACACAAAACAGGTTAGAACCCCCGCTTCAAGTTTTCAAAGACTATTGCAGTAGAATTTTAACTCTAGCAGATAATATGACGCTCAAAGTGCTGGGGGTGTGGTTTCAGTGACTAAAGCTGCTCTGAGCAGATCAGTCTATCTAAGTAGGAAGAACATCATTGTCAGTAGATTAGCCACTCAGTGATAAATTCATGCCAACACTGAAACAAGGGAAAATTAAAAATATTCCTCAGTCAATCTATCAATCAACAAGCATTTATTAAATACCTACTATGCACCAGGCAGCTAGATGACTCAGTGGATAGAGTGCTGGACCTGGAGTCAGGAAGATAGCCTCAGACTTGAGGTCACTTAAATCTAGCCATTTACTTACAAGCTGTGTGACCCTGGGCACTTAACCTCTGTTTACCTTGGAGGAAGCTAGATGTCTCAGTGAACAGAGTGCTGGGCCTGGGAGTCAGGAAGATCTGAGTTCAAGTCTGATTATGTCACCCTGGGTAAGTCACTTACAATCTCTGTTTTCCTCTCTCAACTGGAGAAGAAAATGGCAAACCCCTCTAATATTGTTGCCAAGAAAGCCCTATATAGAGTCAAAAAGAGTCAGATCTGACTGAACAACTCAACAATAAATGCACCAGGCACTGGGCTAAGTTTTGAGGATACAAAGAAGGCAAAATATAGTCCTTGCCCTCAAGGAGCTTATAATCTAATGAAAGAGATAACATGCAAACAAATATGGACAATTGGGTTATGTGCAGGATAAATGGGAAATAATCCACAGAAGGAAAGCACTAGAATTAAGAGGGATCATAAAACTCTTCTTGTAGAAAATGGGGACTTGAAGGAAACCAGGAGATGGAGATGAGGAGGGACAACCTTTCAAGCATGGGAGATAGCCAATAAAAACGTTGAGTCATGAGATGGAGCTTCTTGTTCATGGAACAGCCAGGAAGCCAGTATCACTGGATCAAAGATGACACGTGTGCGATGGGGTAAGGAATAAGAATACTGGAAAGATAGGGGCGAGGCTAGGATATGAAGGACTTTGAACTCTAACTAGACCTTTTATATTTGATCCTGGAGCTCCTGAGCTTTATGGAGTGTGGGGACGGTGTGGTCTGACACACATTTTAAGATCACTTTGACAGCTGAGTCAAAGATGAATTAGAGCAAGGAGGAATTTGCAAACAATAGTCATGGAGTGGTGAGTGAGCTTGGTGTCAATGGCAGAAAGGAGGAGGCACAAGTGAGAGATGTTATGAAAGTGAAAGTAATAGGTCTTGACAACAAATTAGATATGGGTGATGAGAGAGAACAAAGAACCAAGGAAAACACCCAGGTTGTGAGCCTGGGTCAATGGGATGATGCTGGTATCATCAACTGTAGTTAAAAAGTTAGATAGAGGCAAGAGTCCTAGGGAAAAGATAAAGAGTTCAGTTTTGGACACAGTGAGTTTAAGACGTCTACAGAACATCTGCTTTGAGATGTCTAATTGGCAGTTGGAGATGTAAGTCTGCATATTACCCCTGTACCTCTTCAGGGATAGTGGAAGAGTGCTGGAAAGGGAAAGAGAGAGTATTAAGACTCGGGCATATTTTCTTTCACAATATGACTACTGTGGAAATGTTTTGTGTAACTATACATGTATGACCTATTTTGAATTGCTTGTCTTCTCAATGGTGGAGGGAGAGGAGGGAAGAAGGGAAGAAGGGAGAGAATCTGGAACTCAAAGTTTTCAAAACAAATGCTAAAAATAATTGTTTTTACATGCAGCTGGGAAATAAGATACGTGGGCAATGGGGTATAGAAATCCATCTTACCCTACAAGAAAATAAGAGGTTAGGAGGGTAGGGGGGGATAGAAGAGAGGGCAGACTGAGGGAAGGGGTAATCAGTATGCTTGCCATCTTGGGGTGGGGAGTAAGGGAGAGATGGGGAGAAAATTTGGAACTCAAAATCTTGTGGAAATGAAAGTTAAAAACTAAAATAAATAAATAAGTTCTGGAAAATAAAACAAAAAAAAGTCACACAGATTTTTGACTAGACACAATTTTATTCTAATATCTGGATACATTAATTTAGCGGCTAGTAGTCTGAATGTGAGATCTCTATCCATGGCTGACAAATGTACACACTACTAGAGGAAATCTATCATGAATACATGTGCTTTTCTCTGGGTGCAATGAGTTCCTCATGGATAAGACCTGTTTTCTATTCTGTCCTGAATTCCCAGCACCTAGCATAGTGCTGAAAAAGAGCAGTTGGTGCTACATTGATTAAGCACCTGTCAGACTGGTTTGGACGGGAAGTCATACTGACGTTCTCATTGTCTATTAGCATAGAAGACAAAAGGAAGTTGGAGAGAAATAACAAAATGACTCATAGGTCCTCCCTGCAGAGGCAAACAAAGGAGGTGGCAGAGTTCATTTCTTTGTGTTACCTAATGGCAGGAGTGAAATTTCAAGGGACACTTGTCTGTTATATCTCACAGTGTTCATAATGGAAACAAGTCCACCATGGAAAATAAGTGCATCTGATACACCAAGAGCTGTTGCAGGAGAAGAGGAACAGAAATCCTATGAAGAATTTGGCAAGATATTCCAAATCAAGTCAAGATATCCTATAGTGTTTAGCAATTTCAATGGGAAGCTAAGAATAAAGTGTGATAGTGAGAAACATATTAGAAAATATATGGCAGTAGGTCAAGCCAAGCCAAGTCAAGCTGGGAGCTTCCCAGCCATCCCAGTGAGTTCTTCTCTTCCCTCCACCTATACCCACTACTTCCTTCAAACAGATATACAAAACGCAACAAATTGAATCCTGATTGAGAAATCTAGGAAAATATCAGAATGAATTAGTTTTCAGTCCAGGTCATCATAGAGAGGTAGACAGAGAGGTCTCTGAATAACGTGGATGGGGTGTGGTCAGAAGCATTTAGTGACAGGAATTTTAATGCAGAGCGAGGCTATGCACCAGGGCTGAAAGAAGTCTTAGATTCAGCACAGAGAGGCCTAAACTTGGGTAAGGAGCAAAAATAGTTGTCAACTGGTGACTCTGTCACTCACTACCCAATTCTAGGTCACAGATCCAGGTGGACTGAGAGAGCCTGTACCTAAGTAAGGGTGGTAATCCAGGATGAGAAGAGGACATGGGTCTTAAATTGTTTAAGTAGGAAGGAGCAAGCCCAAAAGGAAGAAGCAACTGTGTGACTAGGGTCCCAGGAACAGATCAAGGTCTCAGTTTCAGCTTCTAGTTTAATCTGAAGCCCATAGGGTAATCATGGCCAGGAATCCCAAATTAAAGAGAAGCCTACAATTCTGTCACTCAGAACAAACAAAATTTTCCAGGTGATATTAGTGTCAGAGTTGAGTAGCAGTCTACCAAAACTCCAAATGAGGCAATAGGAATGTTATTCATAATTCAACACAGGCCAGGAACTCAACTCAGACCAAACCGACAGGGATAATATTTTGCACTAAATCAGACCACTTTGGAAACTTAATGAGTCTATGATACAATAAGAAGTATTTAAACAAAGTCATGAAACTTGAAAAAATAGAAGAAAATATAAAGTACCTTATAGCAAAAAACAACTGACTTGGGAAACTGAGAAGAGATAACTTAAGAATCATTAAACTACGAGAAAGCTATAGGGGAAAAAAAAAAGCCTAGACATCATATTTCAAGAAATATTAGAATGAAACTGCCTAGACCTCTTAGAACCAGAGGGCAAAGTGGAAATTTAAAAATTCAACTGGTCACTTCCTGAACGAAATCCCAAAATGAAAACTCTCTGGAGTATTACAATCCAAATCCAGAGCTTCCAGGTCAAAGGGTAAGGAAGGATGGGAAGGAACCACCATTTATTAAGTTCATATCATGTGCCAAGTGCTGTGTTTTAGAAATATTGTTTCATTTGATCCTCACAACTCTGTGAGGTAGGTCCTATTATGACTCTCATTTTACAGCAGAGGAAACTGAGGTAGAGAACAATTGTAAAATGGGGGTATTAATACTCATTCTCACTACAACTTCACAGCATTGTTATAAGAAGAAAACTTTGTAATCATCAACATACCATTTTAATATAGTCTAGTATTTTTAAGATGAGGAGGAGAAACCCTTTGAAAAATGCATTTGACAGTTCCATTTATCCTTAAATTTTCCTTCCCTTGGTTTATTTCCCTCAGCAAACTGTCCAAAAAGTCAATGGATTCCTCTCTTTATTGAAAAGCAAAGTAAGACCTTGGAGTTTCCTCTTTTTCACATTTTCCTGGATTGCTCAAGTCTGATCTGACTTTGTAGTTCGGGATTTTTTTTTACAGTAGTTTCCAAGGAAGATTTGTACTCTGCTGACATCTATAGTCTGAATTTTCTGCTGAAGGGCAGTCATGTGATTAAAGTCTCTTCTGACCTTCTTGCTTTCCACTCCTCTCTGTCTGCCCAACACTCACACATTGTGAAATCAGTCTACAGGGACTCTGGAGCTTGAAATGTCAAAAGAAGCCAGTAGACAGTCATCTATAGCACACAAGACCATTGGGTAATTAGTCATCAGGGCTTCTGACAAAGACAACCCATCATAAACACTCACCTCTTTGTAAAGTTTAGAAGTTATACTGGAGAGATGTTTGTTAGATGTGTGAAGAGTTTACTTACACACTAAATATCCCTCATAGGGTTTTCTTAAAGGGCTAGTTCCTCACAGCTGGATCAGGAAATCCATTGCCTCCACTGCCAAACCCCAATCACCCAATCAGCATACCATCCAAGTCACTTGACTTAGTTCTCAAGGGAAGATTCAAGAGACAATTAGGAAGTGATTCTACCCTTTGCTCCTGGTTATAGCCTCTCTAGCCCAAAAGAACAAATACTTAGACAAAGTTATCATGTACCCTTTCCTCACTCCTCCCTGCCCCCCAGCCTCACCAGTTTTCTTATCCATACATGTCATGAAAGAAGGTACTTCATCATTCTAGTTGCACTTCTCTCCAGTTTATCGATGTCTTTAAACTGTGCCAGAACTGAATGCAGCACTATGGATGAAGTCTGACAAAGGCAGAGTACAGTAAGATTATCACCTCCCTGGTCCTGGAAGCTGTGCCTCTTCTAATTCAGCCCAAAATCACATTAGACTTTTTGGCTAACACATCACACCACTGATTCTCATTGAGCTTACTGTCCACTGAAACCCTCAGTGGCTTTCTGGAAAACCTTCTATCTATCCATGCCTTCCCCTTCTTATATTAGTAGACCTGATTTTTTGTACCAATTGCAAGACGTGGCATATATCCCTATTGAATTTAATGTTGTTAGATTTAGCCCATGTCAAGATCCTTTAGGTTCCTGTCTCTTGTCATCCAGTGTATTCCTGATCCCTCTAGGTTTTTTGCCATCACAAAATCAGCATCTGTGACTCAGTGAGTTTGGAAGGACTAATTCTCAAGGCCTGAAGTACAGACCCATGCCGATTAAAGGGATATTGTGTGTATTGGAAGGTATAACATCATTAATCAAGATGTTCTGAGGAAATTTAGTCCCCTTAGTCAGTCATTGATGTAGGAGTAATAACCGAGGTTTATAGTTCTGCAGGAAAACCCAGGAATAGAATCCCAGACCTGTGTGACCTTGGGTAAGGCATTTAACCTCTCTCTCTGGATTTCTGTTTTCTCATTTCTAAAATGAAGTAGTAGGAAAAAATGATCTCTGAGATTCCTTCCAGCCATAAATTTAGGATTCCTATAATTTTACAAATGTGCCTTGAGAAAATCAAATATTAATTTTCTACTTGATTCCATTCTGTTATTGATTCTATCCTATAACTGTCTAAACCATGTTTCTAAGTTCAGTTTTCCTCTCTGAGTAGTCCCATAAATCACCTTAATTCAAAGAAATATATACACATCTTATACTCATGCACGATGAAAGGAGTCCTATTATCCTACTAACAAGTCTTACAGCATGAAGGTGGGTGCCAAGAAGGCTGTTATCTCTGTCCAACTCATGAGCAGATGGACTCTATCAATCAACCTTTCCAGACAGTAGGATGGAAGGAGTGGTTGTTCCTAGCCCCAAATGTCCAGCCAATCATATTGTTTTTGCCATCTATGATGCTTCAGACTTTGTAACTAATCATAGTGTTTTCCATCTGTGATGCTTTCTGTTCTTTGTTCTCTTGTACTTCCCAAAAACTACATAAAAGTTAGCAAGCCCTACCTCATGGTCTTCTGGATGACTGATGAGCCAAGAGAACCATTTTTTGGTAATTGCTAACCTTACCAATAAATTGAAAGTGCTTAGAACTTTGTGCCTCGTTTACCTTAATTCCAATCATGACAGAATGGCAACCATGAAGAGACAGAAATGGGGAGGACAGTCCCTGCAATCAATACCTTCCCCCTTTCCCCACGATGGTAGTTATGGAAATCATAGAGTGCTAATCAGCGAAATTTTCCAACTAGGGTTTCTGCATGAAGTACCACAACCAGGGGTCTGACTCTCCCTCTGAGTCCCAATTCTTCCAAGCTAAGTCGCCTATTGTGGGAAAATTGCCACTTTGTTTGTTTGCCATGTTCTGTCTTTGTTTAGTGTGATTGCAAATAATAATAAAACCTATACCTAAAAGGAAAACCTAAGGGAACAGGTGATGTCCCTTTGAAGAAGTACAAGTCTGTAATCATACATACTGCTCATTCTAGATGGGGATTGGGAAAGCCTGGAAACAGGGATTCTTCCCAGTTGAATAAAAGGGGGTAAACCCTAAAAATAGAACTCAAAAAGATTAAATTGAATAACAAGGGGAATCTTTCTAGCTGTCGCCTAGAAACAAACACCCTTACCTAAATTGGCCTAATATGTATAAGAAAAGTCTTAAATCTGTCATGAAAAAGGGATTCCTATCTGTGCACATTGATTTTAAGTGTTCTTCTACCTGTGTTGTCATATTATCTATGTTGGTAAATCAGACCAGCTTTTTCCTGCCACCTTATCAGCCCAAGGAGAAAGAGAGAAAAACAAAACAAAACAAACAACTTTTTCTTAAAAAAGAATCTCTCTCTCTTCTTGACTCTGTCCAAGTCAGGGAGTTAGACAAGAGAAACACAGATAAAAGGGAAGAATACCTTTTTCCCAATTTGTCCAAGTTTGTGACATTGTAAATTGTCTGTGAGTAAAATGTAAGTTCTCTACTGAAAATTTCCAGTTGTGATTTGAATATTTTTTTATAAATGCTGAACTATTCTAATGAGTTTTTATTGTATTATATTTGTATATATAAAATATTCTTCAGAATTTATTTTAAAGAAATTAAAAACATAACTGAATGTTACATGGACCTTTTATCACTCTTTCCTTGGGAAGTGATAGATGGATTGTTTTTGTGTAAGGAGGGGGTAATTTTATTTGTTAAAGAAAAAAGAGCTAAAGTCAGTTTGAAAGGAGTATCAGTGAAATTCCAAAGAGAAGGAATAAAAAGGTTGCAGTGTGCAGTTTGAAGAGCTGTGGCATTTAGACACTGTCTATTATCAACTCTTTCCTCATTCATAAAAAAAGAAAATTTTGTGTAAATCAGGAAACAACAAAAAAAATTATATTTGAACATCTAATTTGATACTTGAGAGTTTTACAAATTAAAGTTAAGTACAAATCAATCTAGAAAGAAATTTTTGGATTGGTGTATAGTTTGCAATTAGAAATTTGACTGTAAATTAATTCAGACTCCCCAGTTTGAATATAAATATTAATTAGAGTAGATTTGAATATGAGAGAAAGAATAAAGGAAGGGAAAATCTGAACCAACATCTCCACCCTGCCTTCTCCCAAGGGGGGATTATACACCTAAGAGATCTTCTTCCCCTACTCTATATCAGAAAACCACAGGTTAGAGGAGGGAGAGTCAGTTTGGGCTAAATTTCAAAGTCAGTTTGCCATTTGAATCTTAAGAAATGTCTTGCTTCTTGCCCATGGAATAAGAAGCTTATTTAAGGAAGCAACTTAAATGTAAGTAAAATTGAATTTGGAAAAATGCTTTATATTACTTCTGTGAATAATAAAACAACCTAATTGTTTGGGTAAATTAGAAATGTCACCGAAGAGTATTTGATAAGGATATGAGGAACACTACATATTTTTTATTTGTGACGTAAAAACTATAGTAATAAAAATGCAGCATGAAATTTCTTGGCTTCTACTGAGAATAAAAGATTGTCACTTTAAATTTTGGGCAGTAGACTAATTGAGAGTAGTAGGCCCTGTGTAATGATACTGGGATTTGAAGATCTTCCATGCCCCTTGAACTTGCTGATGTAGCAGGAAGGGGTGGAGCAAGAGAATGCCAGAACCAAGCTAGCCTCCATGTGGTGCTGACTGGAAGCAGTGGCAGAGGCAGCGGCTGTGGTTGTGGCTGCGGTGCGAACTCCATTTTCTTTGAGCCAGCCAGAATCTCTGCTAAGGACTCCTGCTGAGGACTGCCAGGGACGGAAACTACAGGGGGGCGGGGACTGGAGCTGTTGGGAGCAAGCTGCCTAGACACTGAACAGTTGCCATGAGTGAGGAGAGGAGGATCTTTGCCTGTTTTGAAGGCTTGTGAATGTGGGTGTTTACTACTTTAACTACGTGTGCCAACTTCATAACTACTGTGTTGGCTTTGACTTTCTGGTTTTGGGTCTCCGTTTTCTGGTATTTAAATAAATGCTCTAGCTATATTTCTCATGTAGAGAGCCTACTACATTTTGTGATTAATAACCATAGCAGCATACTTATAGTTACTGTAGGCATTGTGAATACTGCGTTGCTGATACACCCTGTAATGTGAAGTGCTAGGTGTACAGGGCCCTTGGGAAATTGAGATTTTGATTTTGTGATTGTAAATCTAGATTTGATGTAGTAGAGGTTGGTTCTGAAACTAAATTTGTAACAAGGTCTTACATGAAGGCAAAACACTGAAAGGACATGGACTGAGAAAAATATAAATTAAAAATCTGGTTTCTGTAAATTTGTTTGCTGTGTGACGTTAATCAAGCTACCTTCTCTCTGTTTACCCCAGCTAACTAATCTGTAAAGGGGATAAAAACAGCACCCCCTTAAAAGGGTTATTTTGAGAATCACATGATTGTTATATGCTTAACACAAGACCTGGCACACGTTAAATGCTATATAAACATTATTTATTATTATTTCTTTAACTGAATGCTGTACTGGGTTTTAGATGTGATTAGTATAAAATGCCAAAAGTGATAAGATGAATGATTTTCTATGTTAGATAATTTGGGAATAAATTCAGCCGCATCGATGTCATCTGACTAGTAATAAGTTTTGTTTCATGTTTTAAATTCTTGATATTGTGAATATTATTATTTCTAAATTTTCTTGTATTGTAAATTCTGGGAAGTCATTGCATATGAAATGCTGTTGAGAGGATGATAAAATTGTGTCACTGGAGAATTTCATGCTTTTTAATCTGGATACTGTGAAATTATTAATTTATTGGAGGCTATTGTTATAGTGTTAAAACCTTTGAAGCATTTAATTGGGTATTTTTTAAAAGGGAAAAATAATAATTACTTAATGGAAAAGGAAAAAAGAAAGAGAAAGAGAGAGAGAGAGAGACCTTATAAAGTCTCCTTATTGGTAAACTTGCCAAGTTTCTTGGGACCATCTACTTGGGCAAAGTCATAAAATCTTATTAACCTTTTGAAAGAACTTATGACTTGATTTATTGAGAAAATGGTATCCCTTCTTCCATTACAAACATTGATAAGGGTGGGGGAGGAGAGGATTTACAGATTCGTTCATAATATAGAAGTGATTTACATGATAAT
>CM053586.1:302950870-302976090 GCA_028646515.1 Pseudochirops corinnae | reverse complement strand
CCCCCCCCCCCCACCCCCCAACCCGGGCATGTTCTTTATACTCTGAAGGTTGTAAACAGATCTTGGGAGTTTTGGGCAGCTGATCAAGAGATGAATGGCATCTAGATTATGTGTGTATATATTTTTTTTCTTTTCAAAGTGACCTTATTTGAGGCAGTTGGTTGTAGGACAGAAAAAGCATAGATCTTGGAGTCAGGAAGACCTGAGTTCAAATTCAGTCTTAGACACTTAATAGTTATAAGGCAAGTTTATCACCACAGAATCAATGCTTTCAAATTGTGGTGCTGGAGGAGACTTTTGAGAATCCCTTGAGCATCAAGAAGGTGTAGTCATTCAATACTTACATTAGTTCAGGCTATTCACTGGAAGACCAAAAGCTGAAACTGAAGCTTAACTACTTTGGCGACATAATGAGAAGAGGAAACTCATTAGAAAAGAACCTGATATTGGGAAAGGTTGAAGGCAAAAGGCAAAGGGGATAACAGAGGATGAGATGAATAAATACTGTCACGGAAACAACAGACACAAACTTGGACAGATTTCAAAAGATAGTGGGGATAGACATACTTGGAGAGCTATGGAACATGGAGTTATGAATAATTGGACAGAACTTAAGAATAACAACAAAAGCTGTGTGACCCTGGGCAAGTCATTTAACCCCTATCAGCCTCAGTTATCTTGAATTATGAAATAGGGATAATGATAGCATCTATGTCCTAGGATTGTTGTGAGGATCAAATAAGATATTTGTAAGTATTTGGCACAGTGCCTGTCATGTAGTAGCCACCAAAACCAATGCTTATTCACTTCCCTTCCCCCTTTATTCAAGTTGTCTCCATTCAAAGACATTCTAAATATTTCTCAACTTTTTGTTACTCATTAGCCAAGTCCCTTCTCTACCACTTAATACTTAAGCCACTAACAACTTGCCTTGACTTGAGTTCAGATTTCACCTCGGCCACTCACCACTAGCTGTGTGATGTGTCTAAGACAAAACAAAGGACTTTTCCCTTCTCTGGAGCTCAGATTCCCCACCTACAAAATTAGAGAGCTGGACTAAATGATCTACCATGTCCCTTCCAGCTCTGAATCTATAATCCTAAATGACCTGTGTTTTTTTTTTTATGACATTTACATGTTGGAGCCAAATTCAATGGATATATCCAAAGAGATCTTTCTAATATTGTGATCTCAGTTTAAATTCTGCTCCAGACACTTGCTTCTGTGTAACTCTGGGCAAATCAGTTAACTGCTTTAGGCCTTAGGTTTGTCATCTATAAAATGAGTCAGTTGGACAATATGGCTTTTGAGATCCCTTTCAACTTTAAACCTGTGTTAGATGAGAAGACTGAGGCTTAGAGAGGTTTGTTGACCCATAGACATCAGAGGTAAGATCTGAACCCATATCCTCTGATTTAAGAGCCATGGCTCCTTATAGCATCTACATTACAGGACTGTTGTGAAGATCAAATGAGATAAACATTGTTATTGTTTAATAGTTTTCTTCAGTTGTGTCCGACTTCTTCTGACCCCATTTAGGGTTTTCTTGGCAAAGATACTAGAGTGGCTGGCCATTTCCTTCTCCAGATCATTTTTAAGATGAGAAAACTGAAGCAAACAAGGTTAAGTGACTTGCCCAGGGTCACACAGCTAGTATGTGAGTATCTAAAGTCACATTTGAACTTGGGAAAATGAGTCTTCTTGACTCCAGGCCCACCATGCTATGCATTGCAATACCCAGCTGCCTAAGATAAATATATGGAAACTTTAAAGCCGTATATACATGCTAGCTATTCTCACGCTTCATGAAAAAGATCTTTATCCTCCTTGCATTAAAGCCACAATGTAGTCATTTTTTATCTCTTCCTCGCTCACACATTCCTATAATAAAAGTATTTGAGAATGAATTTTTTCTATTTAGAATCTCCCTTGTTTCTCTGTCTCTCTCTTCTCTCTCTCTCTGTCTCTCTCTCTTTCACTCTCTCTTTCCCTTTTCCTTCCTTGCTTCCTATCTTTCTTTCTCCCTTTCTTTTTTTTAAACTGTGATGCAATGACTACAAAAACACAAATGAAAAAAGCTCAGTAAAAGGAAATAAAACTCTGAGTAATTGAAAAACCAATAATGGTCCCTGAGAACAAATAATGAAAAATACCTTTCTATCCTTGGCAGAGAAACAAGGCACCATGTAGGCAGAATCTTGCATATATTGTCAGATAAGGTCACTGTGATGGCTGTTTTTGCTTAATTAATTTTCCTTGTTACGATGGAAAGTTCAGTTCTTGAAAGAGCAGGGAGGCTCCACAGGAGGCTGGATACATATGTGTAAGTAATTATGAAGTAAAAGAAAACACGGGGGAAAAAAGGAAAAAAATAGTAGAAAGGAAGAAAAAGGGGAAGCAGATTGAGCTGGGAATTTAGAAATGTGAATTTTAGTCCCCACTCTGGCATTTTCTGACTGTGTGGCACTTTACTTGGGCAATTCACTTAATATCTCCAAATTTCAGTTTCCTCATCTGTAAAATGGGAATACTTTCAATTCTTATTTCTCAGGATAGTTGCAAGGCCAGTACATTGGAAACCAAGGAAGCACAATATAAAGGAGAGTTTTTATTATCCTTTAAGTACTGGCATCAAAAGCTAAGCAAGGGAGGGCAAATAATTTAATTCAATCAGTCAGTCAGTCAGTCAATAAGCATTTATTAAGTGCTTACTATATGCCCAAGTACTGTGCTAAGTGCTAGGAATACAAGCAAAAAAAAAAAAAGATAGTCTCTATCTTTAAGGAGCTTATATTTTATTGAGGAAAACAAAAAAGGAAACTGAAAGGGGGTGGGGAGTGGGCCAGAGGGCATGACAGAGAAATCTAGCAAGGTAGAAAATCAAGAGTTGACTGGTCTGGGCTCACTGGAGGTTCAAGGAGGAGCCATCTAATCAGAGGGAGGGTTATCAGGGACAGAGAGGACTTGCAAGGTATGAGCTGAATAGATCTTGCAGAATGGAGACATTTCTAGGACATGATGAGAAAATTGGGAGAAGTAAAGTCTGTTGGGAAATTAAGAGATAATTGGCACTCAGGCTCTCCTTAAATGGAGGTTCTAACTTCAGACAGAATTCTATCAAACTCACTTCCAAGATATTCCAAACAAACGAACCCAATGAAGCACATTGAGAATTTTCCAAATGAGGGAAATTCCTCCTAGTGTCTTCCTCATGGTTATTTCTATTTATTTTAGAGTTGCATGCCACTCTCATATTTCCTCCCCCAGGGTATTCATTTGGTGGGTGGAATCAGAAAGCAAGACCACAGAGTGAGCTCAAATTTAAATCAGGCCTTGTAAGTCTCTTCTATTCTTTACTGAGGTGGCTGAGGTAGAATGGGAAAACCCCCAGAAAATGGATCACAAAGAGCCAATAAGGCTATGTCAAGGATGGGTTCTTACAGAATTACTTCATGTCCTTTCTGGGCAGTATTACTAGATGGGTAGGTTGGGAGAATACTATAGACATTGTATACCTAGATTTTTAAAAAGCATTTACCAAAGCCTTTCAAAACATTCCAAGATGATAGATATCATGAAGTTTGGATTCAGGCAAAGGACTGCATTTGAGGACCCAGAAGACCACATGTGGCCTTGAGGCCACAGGTTCCCCACCCCTGGATAGGTCAATGGATTGAGAACAAAAACTAATGGGTTTCTACAGTTATCAGTTTGTTATTATATAAACAATACCAGGTAACACATAAGTCTTTCCTTCAGGTAAGACACGTGACTGCGGCAAAGGCCAAGAGGAATAACAGAAATCATATACTGAAGAACCCAGGGCAGGACAGCTAGCTGGCACAATGCATAGAGCACTGGGCCTGGAGTCAGAAAGGCTTAAGTTCAAATCTGGCCTCAGACACTTACTAGCTGTGTGACCCTGGACAGGTCACTCAACCCTGTTTGCCTCAGTTTCCTCATCTATAAAATGAGTTGGAAAGGGAAATAACAAACCAGTTCAGAATCATTGCAAAGAAAATCCCAAATGTAGTTACAAAGAGTTGGACATGACTGAAATGACTGAAGAACAACAGCCCAGGGCAGATGGCAGAACTGGGGTAGTGTAGGAAGGTCTCCGTGTTAATAAATGCAAGCAGAATGTATCTTCACTAGGGGAGCTACCAGCTGTTCTCTGTTGACACTCAGCTGGGGATACAGAAAGTAGATCCTCCCATGCCCCTCCCCCTCCCCTAGCCATAGCTCTTCTCTAAAGTATAGGTTGGATCCAGCTGAAAGTTTAGCCCAGAAGACACATAGGAGAAAGAGAAGGGAAGGGAAGAGCTTCATTGCTATGGTAACAGGATTGCCATGCCTGAATAGTTTTCTTTTTGCTAAATTCCAATTCTTCAGAGTAGGTCCTGGCACCAGTGATCACTGGGCACCACAACCGCTGTACTTCTCATTTCCAGCATCCGGCTGAACAGTGGCCAGACCAGTTTTCTGTAAGCAGGCTGGGTAGCTAGTATTGAATGCTTCCTCCTGACCTTCTCCTGTTGCCCTCCCCAGTTGGCAGGGGTGGTGGTGGAGAGCAAGGGAAAAGTTTCCATACTATTTGAAGAGAACATTTGTATTTCCCTCTCATTTCATTCTCTCCCCTCACTGTCTTCCCCTCCCTCCCCCTCACCACCACCCTTGTCACTCAGACCACTGGCTAGGGGCCTGTCCTTCCATTGGCCCAATATTCTACCAGGGCTTATGTTTATCTGGAAGACTGGGCAGGGAAAGAGACATGAACTTGCCTTTCTTAGGTCGAAGATACTGGATCCATCACTATTGCTCAACCTGCCCTCAGTATCACTTTCAGGAGCTTTCTGGAAACAGATTTGGAAACGCTCCAATTAAAGACCAAAATGGTGAGAATCCCACTGGTACAGTGACATACTGGGTTGTCTTCTCACATAATGTAAATTTTGATGGGTCACTGGAGCCAGGTTTAGTTTGGTTAAGATTTCTGTAGGTGTGGCCAATCTTTGCCATATGACAATTTTCAGACCAAAAGAATCTAAGCATCAGAAGGATACCCAGCAGTCATCTAGTCCAAAACTCTGACACAGGAATCATCCCTACAATATCACATATCCAGCCCCTGATGAAGCACCAATAGTGATGAAAGACTCATTATCTTTTGTCCAGGATCAGTTGCACATCTGTGATATCCAGTGGCTGAGCTACAGACTGCGTATCTGCACTATTGATCTCTACCCTTGACCCTTGAGACCTCATGATGCTCCCAAAACATGTGAGAAAGACATTTAAAGGACATCTGCAAGGTCTACAAGGTGACCCAGACCCTGGATTCTCATTTTGGACAGAAACACCTTGACCATTTCTTCTGGGATTCCAGAACATTCTACTACCTACTCCAAAAAAAAAAAAATTCTATTGTAGCATATATCTATTGGACAAAGTGCTTCATCTCTCTTGTTCTTAACATTCTACTCTACAAAATGAAGGAGTCATCCCAGATGACTTCCAAGGTCTTTTCTATTGCTAACCTTCTTCGGTTCCTTCAATGGCTAATTTTTGAAACTTGTGTTTTAAAGTTAATTAGGCTTAAAGAGTATGATGAGTATTTCCTAATCAGGAGGAGATTCTCTGAGGACAACAGAACATTAGAGCTATGACTTTCTGCATAAGACATTTTGGGTTTACTGGTCTCCCCAAGGGCTACTCCCCCATGTCTAAAATGTATTCCCTCCATATCTCTGCTTGTTAGGGTTTTCTTCCTTTAATGCCTTCTTTTTCTAAAGTGTCAACTATTCTGTGAAGTCTTCCCTGATTCCCCCAGTTGAAAGTGTTCTGCCTTTTTTCTGGATCTTTGTCTCATTATATTCTGCGGTGTATCACATTTATTTTTGTGCATTTAAGTATCATATATTCTCACCCTGAAGATGCTTCCACTTCTGCAGCTCCTCCTTTTATTAGTGGGTTCCAGTTCAATCTAACTACTTTAAGAAGAGCCCAGCCCACATGGTTACTGCTGTCCTGGTTCTACTCCTGACTCTTTGAACTTTTCACATTGGTCCTGCCTGTTCCTCTCCCCCAACTCAACTTCTGGATTTGTAGCTCCCTTTTGTTATTGTACTTCCTTCATTAGGATATATGCCCCTTGATGATAGGGACTGTCTTTCTTTATTTGTGTTTGAATCCTCAGCACTTAGCATGATGACTGGCATGAAATAAATGCTTAATAAATTCTTCCCCTCTGCTCCTTCATAGACTGCATAGATTGCAAGCTCCTTGAGGAAAAGAACTGTACCAGCTGTTATCTTCCTACTACCGGTACCTAGCAAAGGACAGTGAACATTTAAAAATACATTTTAATAATTGTATCTCAATATAATTTGTTTTGTTTGTAATCCTAGATATTTTATTTTGTGCATTTAAAAATATTATTCTGAGAAGGCATCCATAGACTTCATTGAGTGCCAAAAATGTTCCATGACACAAGACATGAAAGAATCCATGGGGCAGATGCTTACCAAAGGGTGGTCAGATTGACTTTTTTTGAATTCTCTGCCTTAGCCAGTGCCTTGACTATAAGGTAGTGGGTATAGATAACACTGGAGCTCAAGTACACTTACCCCTGAGTAGGTGGGATAATAAGGAGAAAATATTTTTAATCACTGCATTTGTCAGATAAGGGAGAAATCCTGAAGGGAGCCAGAATTAAATGGCAATTAAGGTTGGGATGAAGATAATGAGTAAGCAGCAAAAGATGGTACAATAAGAGTAGAGTTGACAGTCAAGAATCTCGCCTCTGACTCTAGGTTTGGGAATGTCATGACTTCTCCCTGCCCCCATTTTCTCATCTGTAAAATGGAGATGATTTTTCCCACCTTAAAGTGTTGTTTTTTAAGGGCAAAATGAGATAACAGATGTTAAAGATGCTGATGGATGGGCATCTAGGGGGTGCAGTAGATAGAGTAAAGGAGACCTGAGTTCAAATTTGACTTCAAATACTTACTAACTGTCGGACCCTGGGCAAGTCATTGAACCCTTTTTGCCTCAGTTTCCTCATCTGTAAAATGAACTGCAGAAGAAAAGGGCAAACCACTCTCATTATCTCTGCCACAAAAACCCCAAATAGGGTCATGGAGAGTTGGACACAACTGAAGATAACTGGACAACAAAACAAAAGTTTTTAAAATATCCTATAATTGTGCCTCACTATCACGTACTAAGACAAAATAAGGGAGCAAAAAGGCAGAAGGCCGGAGACAAGAAAGATTTGTAGACTAACATGGCAGGAACGCTGGCGTGCTGGGGAGAGGTCAGGAATGACACAACACACAAGCAAAGGAAGCAAAGCTTTTCTTTGTTTTTAAAAGCTTGATTAGGTTTTTTTTTTAATTTTGCCAAGCAGCTAAAAAGCAGAATAATGAATAGCTGTTATTTTCATCGTGATTGAATTTAATCAATGGGGAATTAGGCCAGTTGGGATAAGACAATGGATGGATGTTGCTGTCTCTACCTCTGCCTCTGATGGGGATGAATCAGGGGCTATTTACATTTCTGGGAAGATGCAGACTAGAGGGCCTACAACCATAGCAACAGAACAAACAGAAATGCCCTAAATTTCCCAAAGATGAAAAGAACATGAATCATAAGACCTGGGTTCTTCGTATTCTGACAATGCGTACTCAGGCCAATTCACTCCTGAATTTCTGTTGTTTCATTTGTAAAATGGGGCCTACAGATCCTGATCAACCCATCTATTTAGATGTCTTTATGAGGCTCCTTCCAGCTTTAAGATCTATCGTCCTAACTAGGTAGTTGTGAGGATGAAATGAGATAATGGATGGGAACCACAAAAATGTTGGGTAAAGTTTGGCTATGTTGTTCTAACGTCTACATACAAATTCCATGGAGGTGGCAGGTCAGACAGTGAGGTGCTGTAGCAAGAACACTGGGGTCCATAGGATTCACACAGTCCCAGAATCTCTGAGTTCGAAGTAACCTGTGAGGTCATCTAGGCCTGTTCCTACCTGAATGAATATCCCCTTTATAATATCCTCAGTTGTAGGTCATTCAAGTCTCTCTTTGATGCCACCAGTGAAGGAAACTTATATCTGAGGCAGCCTGTTCCAATTTGGAATCACTCTACCTACTGTTATGGGAATCTGAAGATCTTTCCTGCTCCTAGGACCTCTGATAGGCTTAAGTGGCTCTGAGAACCTTCCCTGATTTGAAAGTATACTCTGCCCCCTAATAGGCTGAATGTGGTCACATGGAGCCTGTGGCAGGAGGCTTGTTCTTCAGGAATGCCCAAGCCTTATTGCTTTGTGATTGGGCAGTGGGTCAAGAGGGCTGTGACATTTTCTGATCCAGGAGAAGGCTATATATACCCTGATGTGAGGTTTTGCTTTGGGGCTCGCTTTGGAAAGAGTTGTGTGATTTGGCCAGATGAGACTCTGGGAAGCTGTTGAGCCCCCCGGCTTTGAAAAACCCAGATATTGGCGCTTCCCTCTCTGGTAACTGACTAGGTATGGATGTAATGGTCAGGCGGCTGGAAGCCCATCTGCTGGTCTATTTCTTTGTCTGCTTGTAACTTGTGTTTGTAACTTGTGTTTGCATTCTCTGAAGTTCAAGGTGCTGACTTTTCCCCCTGAACTAGGTAAATGATATGTTTGATTAAAGTGAGATTGTTAACCCACTTTGAGTTGCTTTCCTTTAGAAAAGCAGATCTAAGAACCTGTGCTAGCAGCCGCCCTGGGCATGTTAGGGAGCTTGCTGATACACCTACTAGGAAGTTTTCCTCTATGTCAAACCTAAATTTACCTTCTTTCAACTTCTCCCCATCATTCTTTGTTCTGCCTTCTAGAGCCAAGCAGAAGGTCTGACCCTTAGAACAATCCATCAAATTCTTGAAAAGAATTATTCCACAGCCCCAGCCCCCCACCCCAAGTCTTGTCTTGGAGAGGAAGTCCAGAGGAAGATGAGAAATGGAAAGACTCATGCAAGAGAGAAAGACCTCTCAGAAACCCAAGAGACTAAGGGAGAATAGAGCAGGAGGCACATAGTCCAGATGCTGGATGAAAGAAATAAGTGGCAAAGTGTCAATGTGAGGCAACTCAGCATATAAGACTCCATTAAATGCTAATTTGGTGTCAGGCACTGTATGGTCCCTGCCCTCAGGTATCTTATATTCTAATGACAAGGATATCATGTAAATATTTAAGTACATATAAGATATATATATGTGTGTGTATGTATATGTATGTATATTCATGTATATGTGTATGTATATATGTATGGCACAGTGGATAGAGTGCCAGGTCTAGAGTTAGTAAGACCCTGAATTCATATGTAAGTCCATTTGGTGTCATTTACTATGTACATGAAGCCCTTCTATGTTTTGAAGCCTTGTGAGCTTAAACTTTGGGGAAGGAAGCTGGTTGGGGAAGGAAGCTGGTTGGGGAACGCCAGATGCTCCTATTCCTCGCTTGCATCTGGGGAGGAGAAGCAAGTCAGAGAAATGAGAGATCCCTAAGGGATATCAGAATCCTTCATATCACAAGAGAGTCTCTGACAGTGGGGTTCTATATCCATGAATATAGATTTAGCCAGAGGTTGGTTTGTTGTTTGTTTTTTAAACAAGAAAGACAGCTGATGGGGTGTGGCATCACCACTGTAATACTGATCATAACAGCCAACATCGACATAGCAAAGCAACTTTGCATAAATTATCTCCTTTGATTCCCACCTGAGAAATATCTGCTATTGTTATCCCCACTTCAGAGATGAAGAAACAGAGATGCTGAGGGTTAAGTGATTTGCCCAGGGTGATGCAACTAGTAAGTTTCTGAGGTAGGATTTGAACTCAAGACTTTCTGATTTCAAGTCCAACATGCTTTCATTTGCCCCATTTTGCTGTTTTTGCTGTTATTTTTATTTTTTAATAAAAGAAAAATTTTTCGCTTGATGAGGAAGACCTTTCAATTCAATCATTCACAGAATGCAGTAAGTTAAATTTTAAAAAATGAAGCCCTATCTGATGAGGCAGCCCATTCATACTAGTAGGACATCTGGCTGACCCTTACCTCCTGAACTGAAGAAAAGCTGTCTTCACAAGTAGGGTTGGTTCCAGGCAGAATTTCGAAGTCAGTAAAGTTTGTCTTCCATGACCGAAAGGTTTTTTGGTGCCACCTTTATTTCTGGTACTTGGTACAGTGCCATTTTACCCAGGGATTGCTCTTTCAGCCCCAGAACTTCATCCAGTGTCCTTCCTTGGACCAGCATAGTGTGCCCTCAGAATCAGGAGGGTCAGGCTCTAGGATGATCTCTGCTACTACTCTCATTGTGTGATCTTGGATGAGTTACTTCTACTCTGCTCTCAATTCTTTCATCTGTGAAATGCAAAAGGTAGATTAGATCATTGTCAAACTCTGTTTTATGGAATCCTGGTATACTACCCAATGTGAATAGAAGAAGTACCAAGAAAAAATTGCAGAAGTAGTAATATGTTCCCATCTAAATTATTTTTGGTCAAATCATGCATGTAGACACACAAATAGGTAAGTGTATTGATTTTAAAATAGGAAAGCAGCCTTAATTTTCCCTGATTTCATTGGTAGAGGAAGCTCACATGTTAATCCCTTGAAATCTAGCTATTGCTCAATAGGAATTACATTCCCTAAGGTCACCAAATGATATTTTAATTGCTAGGTGCAATGGCCTTTTCTCAGTCCTCATTCTACGAGAACTCTCAGCATCTTTAGCTAATGTAAAAATAATATTATCATGTATAATAACATTTTTATTTGATGATATAAATTATCCCTACCTCCCCAATTCTCTCTCCTTTGGTTTTCATGACACTACTCCCTCTTAGTTCTCCTATCTGATTGATTCTTCTCATTCTCCTTTGCTGAATAGTCATCCCCACAAGCAAAGATTTTTCCCAGAACTATTGTAGGACCTTATCTACTTTCTCTTTATACTCTATCTTAGCAACTTGATCCACTCCCATGGGTTCAATTATGGTCTCTATGAAGATAATTCTCAAACCCATATATCCATATCTAATCTCTGTCCAAAGTCTCACATCATTAATTGCCTAATGGACATCACCACCAATTCAATGTATATAAAACAGAATTCATTTTCCTTCCCCATAAACCAACCCCTAACCCAAAATTCCCCAGTTCTTTTGAGGGTACCACCCACCCTTTTCCATTTACCTATGTTCACGACTTTAGAATTTTCCATGACATTATGTCCAATCGTTTGACAAGTCTTGGTGATTCTATCCCCTCTTTCTGCTCACACAGTCACTATCCCAATTCAGGCCTTCGTCACTTCTCTCCTGAACTATTACAATAGTCTTTTAATTGATGTAATATTAAAATAATTCTACAACTTATTTAGCCACCCCTCATTTGATGGATGGATATCTACTATGTTTCCAGTTCTTTGCTACCATCAAAAGTTGTACAATGACTATTTGGTATATGTAGAATAATTTTTTTTTTATCATTGAACTTCTTGGGATATATGGTTAGTGATGGGATCTCTAGGTAAAAAGGTATAGCCATTTAGTCACTTTAAAAAGTTCCAAATTGTTTTTGAGAATAAACCAATTCACAGCTCTATCAATAGCACATTAGTATTCATCTTCCCATAACCCCTCCAATATAGACTATTTTGATCTTTTTCTTTTCATTTATACCAATTTGCCAAGTATGAGATGAAGTCTCAGAGTTGTTTAAATTTGCATTTCTTTTATAATAGTGATTTGGAACAATCTTTTATATAGTGGTTAATAGTTTACAAATCTGCTTCTGAGAAATGTTTGTTCATTTCCTTTGATCACTTATCAATTGGGGAATGGGTATTGGCCTTATGTACTTGCGTTAATTCTTTATGTATTTCAGATATCAGACCTCTATCAAAAATACTGGCACAAAGACATTTTCCCTGGTCAGTGGTGTTCCTTGTTATCATATCTGCATTGTGGGTGTATGAGTGTACCTGTTTAATGCAAGGTCTTTTCATTTCCATATATTCAATGTCACCTGTTGCTCAGGGCAACTCCAAGGACACTGGGATCACATAGACCAAGTCTCCTTCCCTGGGCCTGACACACAAAGGGTCACCTTTCTTTAGTTTGTACTTTGTCCTCAGAGTTTTAGTTTGGGGTTATTTGCAAAATGAAGCTTAGGTATGGGTTATGTATGGATTTACTCACATGTGGATAACAAGGTACCAAGTACCACACAGTCATTTGATGAACAATATAGACTTCAAGTAGAGTTTTACCTTCATTTTCCCCACCACAGAAAACACACAAGCTGAGTAGGTGCCTGTAAATAAACATAGAACCTTAAAATACTCAAAAAGTCATATAAGTTCCATCTGAAAATAAAAATAATTTGGAAGTCTGCTGAGCAAGTATTTTCCATTCACTTTGGACCTGCACCATCTGAACAATTCCTGTTAATAAATATCAGGGCTAGAAAGGTCCAGATCTCTTGCATCTCCTATGGTACGGCTGCAGTCCTACTGCTTCACAGGGGTCCTATGTTGGTGGCACTCTTCCTTCTCTGAGGAATATGTCACTGAATGAGTCTTTTCCATCTAGGAGGCCAGTATCTGACTCAAGTTCAGGAACTCAATCCCTTGGGAGTTCTAGAAATTAGGTCCTCTTAAACTCACAATTACTTATGAAGTAACCCCCAAGGCATAGAAATGGGCATGTGTCTGACCTGTGGTCAGAAAAAAGAACAGAAAGTCATAAGGCATCTAGGAACTCAAGGTCCAAGAACTTCCCTTCTCTGAGTACCAGTTCAAAGATGGACAGGCTTTCATGATCATCTACCGAAAGTCACAACCTTATGCTTTTGCTGTCTTTGGATCTGGAAGTCTAAGAGAGAGAAAACATGGAAAATAGGAAACCATGACTAAGTCACTGAACAGCCCAGTTTTATAGACCATGTAGAAGAGATGGATCTCTTACAAGTCCATCCTCTCTGACTCTCAGTCCTCAATCACTTTAGAGTAATCCCCTTTCACTGGGAACCAAACAGAACTTCCTATTGTCCTCTCAGAAAGGTGCTAGTGAGTGAACCTTATTCTGTGTGAGGTACTCCTGAGGAGATTCACACCCTGTAATCTCATCTAGTTAACGGAATGAATTTTTCAAATTGATCAGGGATTCTCCTAATTACTACCCCACCCCCATACATTTCTTTTGTTTTCTCTCTCCCTTGTTTAGATAAGCATCCCTCATCTAGAAAGAGTTGTGAATGGTAACTCCTTCTAATTTCCTCCATTTTAAAAAAATGATGTGGCCTTTCATATTAAAATTACATCCCTAGGTTATATGATGCTGCTATGAATTTTTTTTTTTGCCAAATAGTTTTAGTTTTTGCAGCAGTTCTTACCAGATACCTAGTTTTTCTTCAAGTAATTTACACTTTTGGGTTCATAGAACACTGTGTGATTGAGTCCAGTTATTTCTAATTTTTGCTTATCTAGTCTGGTCCACTGATCTACTTTTATATTTCTTTAATAAGTATCAAATAGTTTTTATGATGCTACTTGGTGTTTCAGGTCAGAAAGTGCTGTTTATTCTTTCTTTATTTCTTTTTTCCCCATTTTTTCTTTGATATTGCAGGCCTTTTGATCTTCCAAGTAAATTTTGTTATTATCGTGACTAGTTCTATAAAGTAACCTGTGGATAGTTTGATTTATATAGCACTAAATATGGGAATTAATTTTTATCATATCATAATTTTTATCATATTTATATTGGTCAAATCAAATAGGAGCAATGAATATTCTAATTCTCTTTCTCTACTTTATCCTTCATTTGTTTAGGTATGATAACCATATTTGTCTCAAAAAGAAGTCAACAAAATTTAGTAAGCATTTCCTATATAGAGAGCATTGTGCTTAGTGTTGGGGATACAAGGATGGAAAAAAAAAATCAAATAGGACTTGCCTTCAGAGAGTTCACATTTTGATGGGAAAAAAAGGATTTTGTAGAGTTCTTACATTATTAAAATTATGGACCAGCAAAAGTATCTAAGAAGTATTTCAAACTGGGATCATAAAATTAATCTAATCCAATTACCTTAATGTACATGTCAGGAAACCAAGTCTCAGAGAGGTGAAAATACTTGTCTAAGGTTATACAGTCCTTGCTCCAAAGCTGTTTACAATCTAAGAGGGGGGAATGAAACATGTATCAAAATAAATATTCAATGAAGTAATAGAGTCAGGATCTGAACATTTGTCCTCTGGTTGCCCTATGCTGCCTCTCTTCAAGCATTTGATAAACTTTTAAAATTTAATTGTTGAACTAAAAGGATTCATTTAGGCAAAGTCATTATTTTGTAAAAATTACAAAGATTTTTTTATAGTAATCATTGGTAGTCATGATTTACCCTTTTTTTTTCACACCCTCCAGTTCTTATCTTTGAAGAACTTTTTTGGAATTACAAAGAGCTCTTTCCCATGGGTGTGAAATGTTCTTCTGATGGCAAATATTCCAGGGATGGTGTCTTTAGCTATTGTGTACAACACAAACTCCATGTGAGTTCCTGGAACATTTTGAACAATTGTAACAATCATATGCTTAAGGGAGTGTGTGTTTGGTGGTATTGAGGATTTTGCGAGCATTTGTAATAATTGTTGCCATTGTTAACATTTTTATATTTCAGCGTCCCAGCTGCATCCAAATCTTTCATGTTCAGAATTAAATATTTGGAGAGATTCATGACAGGACCTAGGAATTTCCTTTGCCATGAAAGTGATTGAATTTGCAAGATCATTTGGTAGTCCTGTGTGTGTGTGTGTGTGTGTGTGTGTGTGTGTGTGTGTGTGAGACAGAGAGACAGAGAGACAGAGAGAGACAGAGAGACAGAGACAGAGAGAGAGAGAGAGAGAGAGAGAGAGAGAGAGAGAGAGAGACTGAGAGATTAGTAAAATGAATGATGACCTAGATCTAGAAGAATACATTTAAATGTTCAAGTTGGTAGATGATACTAAACACTTACACTTGCTTTGCTTCGTCAAAGAGAAGTGATGAAAAGAAGCCACAAGACAGTCAGATATTTAGGTTCAAAATAGATGAAGAACTTCCCAACAATTACAGCTGTGTACAGATGAAATGAGCTACTTTCATAGGTAATGAGCTCTCCAATAAGTTGCCAAATGTCATTTCTGTCTTCACATCTCTTTCTTATGGTATTTTCTCTTCACTCAAAATTGTCATTCTAGTTCAGGCTCTCTTTACTTTTCAGCTGGACTGTTCCAATAGTCTCCTCCTCAACCTCCAAGCCTCCAGTCTCTCACCACTCCATCCAAAATCTCCATACAACCATCAAAATGATTTTTCCTAAAACTTAGGTCTGTATATGTTATCCCCTTAATTGATAAAGTTAAATGACTTCTTATTAACTTTTGGATGAAATATAAATTAATCTGTTTGGCATTTAACAATCTTTGCAACCTGTCCCCTTCCTTTCTTTTTAGTCTCCTTATACATTTCTCCCTCCTACAAATTCTACAATCCAGAATTTGACCTTACTTGCTGTCTCTCACATGTAATGTTTCTTCTCCTATATAGCCTTTGCACTGGATGTTCCCCGTACCTGGAGTGTCTTTCCTCTTGCCCTCCACCTCTTAACATATTTAGTTTTCTTCTAGACTTAGGTTGTGATGTTCTAGAAGGGGTCTTTCTGATCACTTTATGTGCTAGAGCCTTCCCTTCTAAGGTTACTTTGTATCTACTCTGCATCTATTATACTTATCTATATGTGTTGTTTCTTCCATAGATTGTCAGCTTCTTGAGAGTAGGGACTGTTTTTGCTTCCCCTTCCCCCATATTAAGCACATTTCAATACTCATAATACTAATGAATAAGTGAAGAAAAGCATATTTCAATCTATGCTCAGAGTTCATCAATTCTCCTCTGGAAATGGATAGCATTTTTTTCGTGAGTCCTTTGGAATTGCTGTGGATCAATGTCTTGAATAGAGGTTTATTTCCACATATATACATGCAACATGTATGTATATATTTGTATATATAGAGACATACATACATAAATCATATTTCCCTTGCACTAGTTCCTATGCCTGGCACATAGTAAGGTTTAAAAAATGTTAATTGATTGATTGATTCTGTATTGCTGTAGGTGTTCAATTAGAGGCTAAATGACCACTTGAAAGGGTTGCTGTTGAGGGAATTTCTGAATTAGGTAGGGATTGAACTAGATAACTTCTGATTTTGATAATCATAATAGCATATTTCTAAAGGACTTTCAAGTTTCAAAGTACTTTCTAAAGTTGTATCATTTCTTCCAGGTAGTGATATACCAAAGATGATTAACTAATGAATTAATTAATGAACATTTATTAAATGAGTTGAGTGTTAAAAGAAGACGGGCAGATGGGGTAGGGAGCAGTACTGTGTAATGACATAAAATAGAAGAGGGCAGAATGAGATCAGAGTTTGGTTTGTCTAGAATATCGAGCTCAAAAAGGCTCGAATGTGTGTGTGTGTGTGTGTGTGTGTGTGTGTATGTGTGTGTAAAACCTGAAGAGATTTTCAGCAGGGTTAACCTGATCAGATGTGCATTAAGAAAGTTATTTTGATGGCTGTGTTAAGGGTAGATTAGAGATGTGAGTGGCAGGAGGGTAACAAACTTATCCAAATAATTATCCCTAGAGCTTCTTTAGAAGTCATGGCGCACTACTGGCTCATAAAGTACTGTGTGAACTATAGCAGTCAACACTTGCTAGCAAGGTTTCCTTGGACATCTTTTAGCCTCTGTGCCTCAGTTTCCTCATATGTAAAGTGAGGATATTGCATTCAGTAACCTCTAAAGTTCCTTCTAGCTTTATCAGGGGTTTTTAACCTTGGGTCTGTGAATGTGTGGGGTTTTTTTTAAGTTCTATAACTGCATTTCAATATAACTTGTTTCCTTTTTGAGCTTACATATTTTATTTTACTCATTTAAAACCGTTATTCTGAGAAATGGTCTACAGACTTCACCAGACTGTCAAAGAGGTCCCTGAAAAAAGTTCAGAACCTCTGCTCTATATCTATAATTATATGAACCATATGACTCAGCGGCCAAAAATGCTGATGTGGTCTCAGGATACATTCATAAAAGTCATAAGTCCAGACAATGGGAAGTGATTATCCATCTATACTCTGCCCTAGTTAGAACACAGCTTGAGCATTGGGATTATTTCTGAGCTTTATGTTTTAAAAAGAGAATTGAAAAATTGGAACTCACCCTGAAAAACGTGAGGACAACAATGAGGATGTTGGAAGTCATGCCGTAAGAGGATCACTCAAAGGAGCTGAGGCAATTAGTTTAGAGAACGTGTGCTGGCAGGGGAAATGACCAGCCTTCAATATCTGAAGGTCTCTCACATGACAAATGGTATGGAGTTGGAGCCAGAGGACAGAAACTGGAATAATGGATAAAAGTAATGGCAAAACATAATTTGACTCAATTTAAGAAAGAAACTTCATTAGAAACCAATTAGATTTATCCCAGAAGTTCCTCATTGATGGAAGACTTCAAGAAGATAGCTATTTACTTGCTGGCGATGTCATAAAGGTTCCTCGGCTGTAGGCTGACCTTCTAGATTCCAGTCTAAGCAGATTCTAGAGGATCTCCTTTACTAAAGTTCTTTTCTAATGTCCCACTATAGCATTAAAGTGAGCCTGGGTTCTCAAAGAATATGGCAGCAGAGGGTAAACTCTAAAACAGGGGTTCCCAAACTTATTTGGCCTACCACCCCTTTAAAAAATTAGTCAGTGCCCCCCCTGAAATTTACTTTCTTTAACCCTTTAATACTTTAAAAACATTTTCTGCCATTTGCAAAAAAATAAAATATTTTTAAAAATATGACATCTTAAATTTAATAATTTACTGTAAATTTGTGGATTTTTCCTGCATTGAAATTTTGATAATGCTATGTTATGTCATGTAACTGTATAGCACCATATTATAAACAAGTCATTACACACACATATTCCTGCCAATGCATGCTGGACTTCCCAACAATGTGCAATATGCTTGCCTGCCAACACTTGTTTGTTAAGACCTTTTGATAGACTTGTCCACTGATTGGTTTTAACTTGCATTTTGCGTGTTTATTTGGAAAAAAATGACTTTAACTCTGTTACACAACAGATGAAACATGTATGAATGGTTTTTCAAAATTTTCTTTTCTTTTCTTATGCTTTTGCTGCCTTATTTTTATTCAATGCCCCCCAATTGCACCTGAGGCTACTACCACTCCCCCTGGATCATTCCAGTACTCACAAGGAGGTGGTATAGCCCTCTTTGGGAACCTATACACAGGTCATACTCAGCTGGAAAGGTTTCCAGTATGGACCAATGTGTGTCACTTGTCTAAGAACCAACCTGGTTAAAGTTTCAGTGATGCTATCAGGTAATAATATACTTTTCCAACCACAATTATTCATTAAACTCTCTTCTAAGGCATGGGGGGGAGGTGCAATCTACGTCATTGGAGGGAATGTACTTGCCAAAGAAAGTATGGCTCCTCAAAGCGTATGTTGAAATGTAAAAAGGGTTTAAATCATATTATAGATAATGTCTTTGGTGGGTTGTTGAAGGAACTTGTCACTATTTTGAGGGAACATGTCCTTAACCTTTTGGTCTTGGTACTATGAAGAAAGAATCATACGGTTTTTGCAGAGGAAATCCTTTTGTGCCAGTATTACCAGAGTCAAATGTTGATTTGGATGCACTATGGTCCTGACCCATCTTGACATTTCTTACATTTCAAAGGACTAAGTAGATATTTAGATTCTTTGTTGCTTAATAAATCACCTACAAAAAGTGTTCATTGATTGAGTGGATGGATAAATGAATAGATAAATTACCAAATTGGTCAGAAGTTGACCTCTGTAGCAGGTCTTTGGGTGGTATGTAACATGCCCAAGGATATAGCCATTGATATGAAAATGGTTATAAATCGGATTTATACTTTGAGTAACGGCTGCTATTTTAGGTCTCACCCAACTTTGGTCTTCTATGATTCTATGACTGACACCCTGTTGCTTTCTAGAAACAAATGCCTGTGTCTCAAGTGAAAATGACTTTAAAAAGCTTGTCCCAGTTTTCCTTTTTTTCATATCATGACACCATATGTAGTCCAACTTTATTTGCTATGTGAAGACTGCTCCTGTTTTGTCTCAGGAGCCTAAATTACCTCTGAAGTGTATTCAGGAGCAGGTTGAAGACCATGGCAAGTTATATATGGTTGGGGTTGATTTATTGGGGGATTTGCCGTAACTCAGCTGAAGAAAGAATGTAGAATGTCTTACACAGGGGTAAGTTCCATTTTACTAAGGAAGTAAATTTACCCTTAGAGACTCTAGAAAAATAAGAAAAAGAACTGATCTAGAAAAGATACTCTTGAAATTCTTCCATTAGAATATTTGAGAGTAATTCTGCCAGGAGATATTATATCCAAAGTAGGGTAATAAAGAATTGTTTACTAGCAGTGATACAATGAAAAACAATCCTAAATAACCCTAGAGAAGAAGCATAATTGATAAGATATAAAAAGGATAAAGGAGCTCCCATATTGAACTCCCCTAACCTCATTCTTTCTTTTTAAGAGCTTACCAACTGGTTGATTGGATAATTGTAGCTTTAGGGGAGCCCCAAAGGCTCAATCTGGAGGAAGAGAGAGGAGGCATGAAGGTCATTTGACCAGGACCTCAAGATTAAAGAGAGCTTGGAAATTTTTTAAGTAAAGAACTACTACTGTTCAACTGTGAGACAAGAGCATCTGAATGGTTTTCCCATACTTAATTAATAAAGACAGATAATGCAACATATAAAGTACACAGCATTCTTTTTCCTTTGCACAGGCTTTCTCCCATGCCTGGAATGCTCTGCCTCCTTGAATTCCCAATTCCCTTCAAGACTCAGTTCAAGCACTATCTCCTACCAAAGATCTTTCCTGATTTTGCCTACTCATTGGTAATCTACCCCATCCGCTGAAATTACTTTATATTTAATTATCTGTGTACATGTTTCTTCCCTTTTGTAGAATATAAGCGCCTTGAGGGGAGGAGATTATTTCAAGATTTTGTCTTTATATTCACAGTGCCCAGCACCTATAGCAGGCACTTTAAAAATGTTTGTTGAATCAAATTCCATTTAAAGCAACACAGAGAGAAAGCTTAGTAACAAATAGGAGCAGAGAGAATGGCCCCCATATACCCTGGCTCTTTTCTTCATTTCTTTCAAGTTAGGTGAGCCAAAACTTCAGGGTATCTGAAGGGGGTTGGAGGCTGATCAATGACTTGTCCTGGGTCAGGAGCCTGAGGAGGGTCTCCACCTCCTCAGAGCAAGAGTCTGGACAGATGGGAGGTCAAATGACTGGGATTATTTCCAGGGCCAGGAGTTTTCCTTCCCAAAAGGTAGAAAATGCATCCCAATCTGTAGCCAGTCCCTCAAAGGGCTCCTCTAATTGTTGCTGAAGCTTTAAGCAGTTTGGATTTCAAAGAGCTAGCCCTAAACTCCCGAAACTCCCCTACTTAAGTGCTTCTACCAACACACATACCCTGTAATTTTCATAACAACAAAGGATGGCCCATGGCCATTGCTGATTAAGCTAGCAGACATCTGTTCATTTATATATGTTATCTCATGTAATCTTCATAAACACTCTGGGAAGTAAATGCTGCTATTATCTCTATTCTGTAGCCGAAGGAAGGTAGGCACAGTTAAAGTTCATTCAGTCAATCAATCAATCATTAAACATTTATTAAGTGTCTACTGCATGCCAGGTACTGTGTTAAGAACTGAGGATACAAAGAGTCCTCAAGGAGCTTACACTTTAATAGTGGAGACAACAAAAAAACATGTTATATATAGGATAAGTGACTGAAGCAGGTTCGTGAACTCATGCATTTCTGACTCTTCAGTCCAGTACTCTATCCATTAGTCATCAGTACAGGCTATTTGTTTAATATGACAAGGCAATATTGCCACTGAGGTGCCAGGCAGGACAGGGTGATAGATACTGATGGTGGGCAATCACTGAGACTGAAAATCTCTCTCTGGGCAAAAAAAAGTTTGTGGGTCCAAATTAAGGTCAAGCAAGTGTAAGCACAAGGCAAGTCAGGTCAGAAACTCTGGTTTCTTGGAAACTTCAAGACATAAGGTTCTGTGAGGGAAATGGGGGCAGAGATGGAGGGCTGAGACCACACAGAGATTTCAGGCCTGGGGGCCACAGCAGGTTGGGAGGTACACTTGCAGGAGTGACTATGAAATGACTTGGGAGCCAGATTCACCACGTCCCTTCCTGATATATCTATAGGAAGATGGAGAGTTGTACTGCAGGACATCTAATCTATGGAAGGCTGAGTGCTGAGGTTGTGTCCTGTCTAATTCCTAGAAAACAGTTGGGCACTGAAGGACTTGAGGGATTTGGGATGCCCAAACAATCCCCTCGTGGGTCATTTCACAGCCATGCTGGAGAGACTTGGAGGTGGTATGGTGAATAGAGAGGCTGGACCTGGAGTCAGGAAGAGCTCAATTCAAATCCAGCCTCAGACACTTGCTAGCTGTGTGACCCTGGGCAAGTCACTTAACTTCTGTTTACCTCAATTTCCTCATCTGTAAAATGGGGATTATAATAGTGCCTACTTCCTAAGATCATTGTGAGGATCCAATGAGATAATAGTGTAAAGCACTAAGCCCCATGCCTGTCACATAGTAAGCACAAATTAATATTCTTATTATGTACCTATATGGTGGGAACTCTAGGGACGAGCTTCTGGCTGGTCATTTCTGACAATTCCCCAATTAGCTGCTGAGTCAGAACTCTCAGAGATACAAAAGGGGTGATTGCTTCTCTCTCACACCCTTCCTTTTGGCTCAGAAGCCTGAAAGCAGCTGCCTCATGAGAGCCAGGTCAGAGAGGGATAGTTGACCCTTCACCCAGCCACATGGCATCTGAGAGCCCATACCCTGACTAGGCAAGCCTGAGCCTGGGTTTATGTCTCCTCTTCGTGTTTGCTCTTGTGTGGTCTTAACTGAGGAGGACTCCTGCATCAGAAATGAGGTTCCAAAGGTCTGGAGGTCTGCTAGTGGTGATAACTGCAGAGCTGTTTGTTTAGACAATGCCAAGCAGAAGGTGAAAAATTTTAGAAGACTAATTAGCAACCTTGCAAAAACTTGCTCTTTTTCATTATCTGTTCATATGAGACTTAACTCCTGGGCCTCCAGAATTTAGTTAAGTTACTGAATTCTTTTCTCATCCTTCTGTTAATACACGTTATGATTCTCTTATGCACATTGTTGCTCTCTGTACAATAGAGGAATTAACAACTTGTCCCAACCCAAGGAACTGGGAGAGTGGTGGGAGGAAAAACTAGAATAGGCAAATAATTAACAAAAGGAATAAAATGGAGAAAAAAGAAAACGGAAACCTCAATATAGAACCATATGTTTATGTACAGTAAGGGGGGTCAAGTACCCCATTCCCTTTAAGTCCCAGAAGTGGTTCCTCTATGTTATATTAGTAACAGTCTCACAATCTAAAAACCAAACCAAACCATTATGCTCAATCAGAAAGAAATTGGGCTTTGGGCAATTGACAATTTCAATAGAAATGACTCTGTGGCCCAGGTGCTTCTTGCTGACACAGTCACCCTTGCTGGGTTTCCAAAACCTGTACGATTAACTATCTGCATTTTCGAGATAAAAAGATTACAGATAAATTTTTCAGAGCTGTTTCCACTTGCATTTTTACAGATGGGGAAAACAGACTTATAGACCTGTGGCACAGATCTCACAGCTAGTAAATATCTGAGGCAGGGTTTAAACCTGGGTCACCCCTCTCCCCCACCTGACCCCATCTCCAAGTCCAAGGTGCTTCCGATGGATTTCCTGACTCATGGCACAAAGAAGCAGCTAGTTACATTGGGAAGGAGGTGAATGTGCAAGAGAAGGGGAAGGAGAGGGGAAAAGGAATGGGGTGGGGGTGGGGGTGGGAGGGAAGAAGAAGAGAGAAGGAGGGGAGCAAAAGGGGAAAGGGAAGGGAAAGGGGGAAGGGGCAGAAGAAGGGGAAGGGTTGGGAAAGAAAGCATCATGCTTACTGGAAGGATCAGAAGTTCATGAAAGTGGTGCCAGGCTGAGTAGGAGAGAATGACAGCTCAGCAGAGCAAAAAGAAGAAAAAATATACAATGGACCAAGAAAAAAAAACAACCCTCGTTTGTGCCAATCCCCTCCTTCACTTTTCACTTGCTTCTTGTATCATTGGCTCACAAACAAGGAACACGGTCTCCTTTGCACAGTGACTCTGGCTCTGATTCCTCCTCGCCTTCCAAAGGAAATTTTGGTTTTCATGGGGGTGCTTTGTAAGAATTCTTTTCAAAACTGTGTCTGTAGGAGTGCAAGGAGTGGGGCAAGGGAAAGAAGAAGGGAGAGGGAACAACTCACGAATTTGCCCTCCTCATTGCAGAAAACAAGCGAAGCAGGAGAGAGGAAAACACAGTGTTCCCTGAAATCTGATTACCTTGGTGCAAGCCACTGTCTTACACATCTGGTGAAAGCAAAGGCCCAGAGAGCTGACTGCAAGCAGATGAAGCTTTAGAGGAGAAGGGAGCATGTTTACTGTTCCTGAGCAGATTGAAAACACATTGAAAATGGAAGGGGGAATGGGAGGGGGGCAGGATGGTGTCTGCGTGGGTGGGTGTGTGGGGTTGGGACTGAGGAGCCAAGGTGGGGGTGAAAGGGCAGGGGCCAGGGTTTGCACAGTGAATGTTTTGTGTGTTGGAATTCCATAGGGCCTCCTTTGGATTGGAACAACGTGGTATCGCCCCCTTTTTTCCCATAGTTAAAAACTGGGGACACTGGAGGGATTGGGAGAGAGTGTCTGAAGGAGGTCAAAGGACAAAAAAAAGAAAGAAAAAAGAAAAGAAAAGAAGTCTTATGTTTACTATATATATATTAATAAATAATTTTTCATGGTAGCAAAAACTAAATTACAAATAAAATGAAATGTCTGAGTAAATTCTGTGATATATGAATTGGGGTTCCATGATTATTCCATATGCAATGGAGACTATGAAGAATTCAAAGAAACATGGGAAGACTTGTACAAACTGATGCAAAATCAATAAGAAAACCTAAGAAAATAAAAAAAAAGAAAACATGGCTTGTTTAGTCATTTAGCCATATCTGATTCTTTGTGACCCTGGGGACCATAGCACCCCAGACCCCTGTCAGTGAGGTTTTCTTGGCAAAGATACTGGAGTGGTTTGTCTCTTTCTTCTCCAGTGGAGTGTCTTTGGTCTGTCTTGGACAAATCTGCACTATGTAGCTCATACTTTCATTGAACTATACAAGTCCCTCTGCCATGACAAGGCAGGGATCCAGGAGAGGAACAGACATGACTATAATGCTACAAATAGAAGTAACTGACGTTAAATGAATGTTGTGCAATTATAACTCCTCATTGCTACTGAGAACAGAGGAAATGTTCCTCCCTTCTTTCAGTTCCAAAGTGGAGAAAGAATGTGGGGAAATGCTGGATAAGCTGCCAAATGTGATTACGGTGTTGGTTAGTTTTGTTGAGTATTTTTTTTTCTTTTCTTTTTCTTTTTTGGTCATAAGAGAAGGTTCACAGGATATGGAGGGAGGGACTGTATTTGAAAATAACTGATATAAAAAGCATCAGTAAACTAAATGCATCCCAGCTTTAAGTCCTTCCATTTCAATAAAGCCCTGGAGTAAAAGGAGCTGGTCTGTTTGCTCAGGGGTTTCCCAGCATCTCAGATTCCTGGGTCTGTTCCAGTGTGAAATGGAGGGGGCTTGTTGGAAGAAGAAGGAGGATTCCAGGAATCTTTGTGAACAACCGTCAGAGGCCATTATGAACAGTGATGATAGAGAGGAGGGGACAATGGAGATGTTCCCTGGCTTCGCTATGGGCCAGAATGAATTTATATTGTTGAACAAAGCTTATCTGGAAGGAAAAAATGGTGACTCTTTTCTCTTCCTTTTCTCCTCTTCCAGGGAGAAGCTAAATGATTTCCGTATGCTGGTCACTCTCACTGCTTGCTTCCATTGATACTGCCAGGTCAGGTTGGAGAGGCAGCTGAAGGTTAGAAGTACCCTTCTTTTCTCAAATGTTTACTTTTTGTTTAAAATTATTAAACT
>CM053586.1:302919180-302950370 GCA_028646515.1 Pseudochirops corinnae | reverse complement strand
TTTTTTTTTATCATGGCTTTCAGGTAGTCCAATAATTTTTAGATTTTCTCTCCTGGATCTGTTTTCCAGGTCAGTGGTTTTTTCAAGGAGATATTTCACATTGCCTTCTATTTTTTCATTGTTTGGATCTGTTCGATAGTATCTTGATTTCTGATAAAGTCATTAGCTTCCATTTGCTCCACTCTAATTTTGACAGAATTATTCTCTTCAGAATGCTTTTGAGATTTTTCTTCCATCTGGCAAAGTCGACTTTTTAAGGCATTCTTCTCCTCATCGGCTTTTTAGGCCTCTTTTGTCATTTGAGTTAATCTATTTTTTAAGGTGTCAATTTCTTCAGTCAGTTTGTTGACTCTCTTTTCATGATTTTCTAGCATCATTCTTATTTCTCTTCCCAATTTTTCTTCCACTTCTCTCATTTGGTTTTTAAAATCTTTCTTCAGCTGATCTCTAGCTTTTTGGCAATCTTCATGTTTCTTGGAGCCTTTTGGTGTGGGAGTTCTGACTTCCTTCCATTCCTTGCTTTGTTCTTTCTTTTCTCCAAAGAAGGAGTCTAGAGTTTGGGTGCTGTTCTTACTTTGCTTCCCATGCTTATTCATGGTCACCATTCAATGTTTTTTTTTTCCTTTAGATCTGTGGAACTCTGCTTCCAGAGGGAACAGCTCTGTCCCAAATTGCTGGGGTTTTCCCAGCTGTCAGGGCTTTTAGGAGGCTGCTGGGTTCCTCTCCAGCTCTGGCTCACTAAAAAAAAAAAAACAAAAACCCACGACCACCGCCCAAGACCGTGATCTGGATCCAGGCCGCTCAACGTGAGAGCATTTGGCCTCTGAACGCTTGGCCCCCCTGCTATCTGCAGGCTGAGGTGAGGGCTTTGAAGCGGCAATGTTGAGGTGGATGCAGAACCTCTGCTTCCCCCAGTTCTTTGTCCTGAAGGTGATTTGGCTGGTGGACCCACTTTTCTTCCCCGGTTTTTAGCCAAGTTCCACTAACCTTAGTCCTTTTTTCTCATGGCTTGATAATTCTGGATACTGACACAGCTGCCGCAGATCCATTCTCCTGAAGCTCCAGCCCCAGCGGGCTCCTCTTGTCCAGCCACCCCCGGGGCAAAAGTTGCTGTTTCAGGCTGGGCTGATTTTGGCTCTCAGAGCTGAGATGGTTGCTTTGAGCCAAGCTGCCTTCAGCAGGAAATATATCTGTGTGCGTTTTAGAGCCCTAGAATTTGTTCAGAGTCATATTTTTTGGGTATTTGATGTGGCTGTGTTGGAGCTGCGATTTCTTGCTGCTCCTACGCTGCCATCTTGGCTCTGCCCCCACCTTCATTCTTGCTATACAATCAGCCCACTGTCTTTTCTTGATATATATCTCTCTGAATGATAAATACACAAGCATTCTTAAGCACCTACTGTATACTGATCATTGTGCTAAGTACTGGAGATATAAGTACAGTAATAAAACAATCCCTCCTCTCAAGGAGTTTACTTGGTTTTAGGCAATCAGTATATACCCATGTAAATGTAACACAGGACTCAAAACCCATTTCCAAAGACTCTCTTTGTTGGTGGAGGCTGGTTAGTCAGTGCTCCATTTTATGTGATGGGCAGAGTTGGCAAGAGCTTGGAAGAAGAGAGATCTTGATTTTCTTATTTCCTACTTTAAGGGAGAAAATATACAATTCCAGATTTTCTTCAGGTCCCTGAAGGAAGAAAAAGACTTGGGGAAGAAGGCGACATGTGAAGGAGCCGGTACCTGGATCATATCTCTATCCCTACCTGACTACACCGAGTATTTTGAGAACATTTGCTTTTGGGTGAATTCTGAGACTCTCTCTCTCGATTGAGTCGAAACATTTTGCTTCACATAGGGGATCTCACTCACTCTGTTTATTGCTTGTTACGGTCTCATCTATAATCATTCCTGATTTCTGTTTCCTACCAGCTTCAATATTATTTGCTATTTTATAAATATATTCTTTGTGAAACTGGCACTTGGTTGGAAAAGTCAAGATATGTGTAGATATAGATATATGTATACACATGTGTATACACATATATGTATATATACATACACGCATGCATGCACACATATATACACATGTATGTATATGTATATGAGTGTGTATTTATATTATCTAGATCTAGATCTTTTGAAGTATTCCTTTCCTGTTAAGGGATAGTGCTCAAGAGCTCAAATTGAATGTAAAAATAATCTCTTGACTAACACTATTTAGGAGAGAAGACAATATAGTTCTAGCCTGATACCCTTTCTCTAAGGAGAGCAGAGTGGCCAACCTCTGGTACCAGTCCTCTACTTCTCCTCCTGGCAGGAATCAAAGTTTCCCTTGGAGAAGGATAGACAAAGGAGATTCTAGAGATAATCTACCCATGCTTCCCAGAAAGTAACATCTGTGTATGGATACACATTACATTCCAGCCTTGGGAGACAGTCTCACAAAAGTGCAGAGGTTGGAGATGAAATGTTTTTGACTTTTGAGAAATTAGTTTGGTTGGATGGTAGAGTACATGAAAAGGGATAATATTTATCCTTTTCATCTCTTTTGTGGAATCCTTCACTGGCAATTTGTGTAGTCTTATCATATTCAGCGTGTGACTCTCTATTGCCCTTTGTATGACTTACAACTGTAAGTCTTTAGAGACAGTGGTATTTTATGACTTGGGGCTACATATAGCATCACCATAAGAAAATTGGTATTACAAAGAAGGGTCTTTGTTTCAGAGAGAAACCTGGGGTAATTAAAAGTACTGCCTAATTTCACAAAGTAATCCAACTTGCTCTCTTACTATTTATTTTTGAGGAAACTGGCCATTAAGGGTTCAAATTTACCCTTCCTAATAGGTTATATAGAGCATGAACAATATTCCCTGTTTGATTTCAATCCAACATACAGAAACTTGATAAGATGATTTCTATCAGTGACACAGGGTCTGGTATTCTAGTGATGAAGAGTTTTCTAATTGGCTAAAGGGCTAAAACTAAGAGTATGTGCAAAAAAATCAATTGAACAACCCTTTTCTCTCTTCCTTGGTGGCTTTAAAGTAAGGAAGATAGCTGTGAGCCACTAGATAGGGTGGAGCCAGGAGTCCTTTTGTTCCCTACCTAGCCACTATTTATTCCTTCCTGATCTTAGACAAATGTGTGTCCTATGAGGGGAGTGTCTGGGCAACCAAAGATACCAGGAGAACCATTGGAGTCTTTTGAGAAGTCCTAATGACAACTAGAGTCAGTAGCAACGGCAGTCAAATCCATTATGGATCAATTGTGGTAGCCAAGCAACCTAGACAGTCTGGTCCCTTGGGAATTTGGTAAAAGAGAGAAAAGGACTCTCAGAGCACAGGAATCACAAAGTACCCCCTGACCTTACATATTCTTTGCATGTGTGCCTCAATAGCATGATACTTTAAGCTTAAGCCCACTTTTCCTAGGTTCTATATATGTACAGAGAGGAGAGTGTACCCATTGACATTAGGGGAACCATACTGGATGATAGCTTGTCAATGACAGTGTTAGAAAACATCAGTCCATCCCATTCACAGTGACAGAACTCTGAAGGGTAAAGTAGTCAATTGCCCTCTGGGAACCCAAACTACCATTGTTAGTGGGAGTTGGGGAAGAAATACAGAAGGACTATTCAGTTATGGTCCCAGATTATTATTTATCTACAGTATCTGTCCAAGATATACGCACACTTGAACTGCTTCTACAGGTTATCTATTGGATTGTTTATCATAGCTTGCGTCTGGCACTTAGTGGGTACTTAATAAATGTTTCTTGATTGACTAAATGATAGACATTTTTCATCCATTTAGCTTTTCTTGTGTGGATAGGTAGTCTGAACTTTTGAGTTATTTCATGTAGGAAGCTCTGGAACATTCTGGGTCCTGATATAATGAATACAATATCATCTATAAATAAAGAGGTGTGTATAATAAGACTTCTGTATGTGACTTAGACTTTGCTACTAAACCTAGGGTGGTACAAGAAAAGTCAAATTGGTCTTTTCTTGAGAAAGGAGAACTGTGAAAATCTTGACTTATTAGTCTTCAATATCATTAACATTATCATTATTTTAGTTGACCCCTTTATCTCAGCAGCAAAAATCTGCCATCAAAGGAAGAGCACAGAAAAGGTGATTCTCCAATGCTTTAATGAGTTTCTTTCTAAAAGGACTGCTAAAAAATGGTGAATTTCTTAGTCTTGTTACCACTCTCTCAAACTAAAACTAGTACCAACAAATTGAGGAAAGCTATTGTTTTATATCAACATGAATCCAAGGGGAAGAATGCTGAAGGTAATTAGAATTCTGTTGGCATCCAGCTGGATTTGGGGGAAACCTATGAGCAACTGATGAGGGTACAACATGAACTCATAAATTATTGAAATCCTCCACTCATCTCCTAAAGTGAACTCCTAAAGCTCTAGTCTGACCATATCATTCACTCTCCCTACTCAATAAACTCCAGTGATTCCCTATTATCCCCAGGTTCAAATATAAAATCCATTGTTTGGCATTTATAACCTTTAAAACCATTCCTACGCTTCTAGTCTTCTTGTGTTTTCCTCCCCTCCATACCCTCTATGAGCCATTGACAATGGTCTTCTTGCTGTTCCTGGCTTATGGCTCTCCCTTCTCACCTCCCCCTCCTGGCTTCTTTCAAGATCCAGGTTAAATACTATTATTGGCAAAAAAAAAAAAATGCTTTTCTACCTCCTTCCCCAATGCAAGTATCATTCCTCCCAGATTACCTCCCATTTAGACTGTATCTTTATATATTTTACTCTCATAGTTTGCTCTCATCGTTTCCCTTATGAGAATTAAGTGCTTGAGGAGTACCTTTTTTTTTTTTTAACTTTTCTTTGTATCTCCAGTGTTAAACACAGTGGCTAGCACATGGTAACCACTTAGTAAATGATTATTGACTGACCAACTGACAGATCATTCCCTCTTCTCCATGAATTTCAATCTTTCCTTAGCTACTAGCTTTTTACCTCCTGTTGCCTATAAACATGTCCATATCTCTCCCATTTTTGTTATTTGTTATTTACTTGGTCCTGTTTTCCTCTCAAACTATAAAAATCTATTCTCTATAGCATCCTCTCTGAGCTCACTTTCCAGGATTTCATTGCATGAAAAGTTTGAGTCTCCATGGAGCAATGACTATGTCTCCCGGGAGGGTACTAGGGATAACCCTGAGGGGTTGGGGATAGTTCTCTAGTGCCAGCCTGCCAGACTTAATTAGTTTTTACTAAGTGATGTCAGAGGAACAGTTGGTACAAAAACACGCCACTCTCCTCTCCACTCACCACCCCCCCAAAAAAATAAAACCTCCTGTAACACATTCTCTTGTAAGTACATACAGAGTTCAAAAGAAAGTTGGCTCAGGTAGCAAGAGAAAAGCAAACGTCCTTCCCCCTCAGACCCTAGGGCATACCTCTCCTACCATACCACCTCAGTCCCTAGGGAGAGTAGAGTCAGACTTAATGCCGTTTCTTCGGCATTCATCCCTACCAAGTTCATTTTCGATGGGTGATGAGTCAAGGGACATAGTCATTGGATGAATTAGTATTCATCTCTATTAACACGAGATTAGACTGGGCAGGTCACTCTGGGCCTTGTTTTTCACTGCTTAGCTTCTGGAAAATCACTGCCCAGATCTCAAATCCCATAAGCTGGGTGATCCTGACCTTTCTAAGCTCACATGGTCATAGTCATCTCCCACATCCCTCAGGTAAACCAGGATAGAACAAATTCAAAGAAGCAATGAACAGAAGCTTGTATTTATGGGCCATGTGTCAGAAAGAGATGAAGAATGTCCAAGGCCTCTCCTTACAGCATTGTCTCCTCTTACTGGAACACAGGCAGGAAAAAGGATTGTCCAACAGCTGAGTCCCGGCTGACTAATGCCTTTTGAACTCAGGAAGCCAATCAAGAGTCCATTTCTTCATCTTGTGGTTAGCAGACCAGAACCAGTTCTGGACCATTTGCTCACGCTCCAAGTCAGGGAACAGAACACTTCTGTTACACATCATTATTCCTCTCCGGAAATGGACTTCTACAAGATGGATTGCATCAGGCTTCTTCTCTCTCCCCCACCTCATTCTCATGCCTCAGGCAACATTTATAAAGAAGCAGTAGTGGAGATCACAGGATTGCTCAGAAACCTCAAAAAGTGCTTCCCCTCGTATATCTGTCCTTTCACCTTTTCATGAAAAAAAAAATCAATGAGAAATTACCTGTTTTCCAAGAAAGTGAAGATCCATCTTCTATAAGAAATATAGCTTTTTCCTCATAAAACTAATGTGAACTGGATTATGGAACACTCCAATTAGGTTCCCTAGGGTAGAGATAGGAGTGGGAGAGGACAGTGGTTGGGGCAAAAGCAAGGCAATTTCCTGCTTTTCTGTTCTATTGGAAGCAAGTCTCTAAGGCAGACTCATTTTTTCCCATCTATGAATGTCCTGAGATGAGGATCATTGAATGGTATTTATGAGCCCTATGGAAATTTCCTGAAAAGACTTTTTTTTTCCATTCTGCCTATCTTCTCCTAAACCAAACTTGGTTTACTTCTTCAGGGAATTGGGATCAATTTCAAGAGCTTTCAAAACATGCTAGAGCCTTCAGTTAGGGTCTGTCTACTTTAGATAGAAACCAAGAGTGATTTTGGTAGTCCAGCAACCCAGGCAGACCCAAACAACTGTATCCTACCTACCTCTGGAAGATTGTTTTCCATGCTGGCCTGTCTCAGTTTAGTTTCATTTGTATTCCAGCAGTGCATTAGCACTTTGAGTTTTCAGAATATTTTTTTCTTTTGTTTTTGTGTCTCTAGCACCAATTGCAATGCCTTACACATGGTAGCAGCTTATTGGAATGTAACCACCACCTGAATCATAAACATCATTAACAATTATTAAGCACCTACTAAGGTGCCAGAAACTGTGTAGGTACTGGAGATGCAAAGAAAGGCAAAAATATGTCTTTGCCTTCGAGAAGTTAATATTCAAATAGGGACTTGGAATTCCAACATGCAAACCTCTATTCAGGCCATCTGAATTGTATAAAATATCATGATTCATTTCTTCTTGGATAGTCTCACCCTGCAACTGGGAATCAGGAAAAGACCTTTACCTTCCCAAAGGAAACAATCAAGCCTCTACCTCAGGTCTCTTCCCCTTCCCTTTATCATTCACATTCCCCTAATTCCCCTTCCAGAATTTGTGGTTTTCTTCTTCTAGACACCTTATTTTTCCTTTTGCCGATTAATTCTGACTCCAAACCAGTCCATCTCAGGGCAAAACAGAGCCTACACCCAAGCAGCAAGATGTGACATGGAGTGAGGATTGTCAAGAGGACAATGTCAGATGGCTCCATCTTCTATACAGACTCCCCTTCCATGGTACCTATGTCTAGACTATCTTTATCAGATTGGGTTCCTATCTTTGTACCCCCATACTGGAAGATTGAGAGTTTTCTCAACTTTTTAATGTGTTAGCTTGTTGCTTCTTGCTCTCCTGGGTGAACCTCCTGGGCAGATTGGTGTCTGCCCCCCCTAACATAGCTTTGTCCTTGAGGACAATTTGTTTTCATGAAAAAGATTGGATGGAGGGGCAGCTCCCCAAAGGGAATGAACAGAGTGTTCTTTGTGGAGCTAGCTAGCATTAGGTGAAGAGGGGACTTGTGCATCATTTCCTTCATTCCCCACGGAGAACAAAGGCACCCCATGACTTCACCAAAGGCAACTGGAGATTTTGGAGAGTAGAGATCCAACTTCCCACTGGAACAAAGGCTGCCTCTCACAGCGGACCAAATTTGTCTTTATATCCAGAGAGGAAGGCAGACCTTACCCCATTATTCCAAGGGTCTCTGAGGCCACAGTGAAGGAGTCAGACTTCTGAGGCAATTCAAGGGCCATTTTTTTTTTTGTATTACCAATCAGCAGCATCGTCTATGTATATCACTAAAGTCCTGAACAGGAAAGTGTGTGTGTTAGCAGAGGGGGGGCCCAAAGAGGGAAGAGAGGAGGAGAAAAGGGGAGTGGGAAAGAAGAGGAGAATTGGAAGTGAAAGATTGGGGAAAGTGGTGATAAAAGATGGGGGAGCTGAGTGTCCAGTGATTTGTCAGAGCCATGGGCACAGACAGTTTAATGTTTTCTCACTAGGTATTTGCATATGTTGGGGGAATGGTGGTTGCTAATATTATTTCTCATTGGATTCTCTTCTGGCAAGCTCTTAGCTTAGTTTGAATTTCTTGCCTTGGTAATGGCTAAATAAACCATTTTTGACTCTGCAGGCTGTACAAAACCCACCGGGGATCAGTTTTAGCCTGCAGGGAGTAGTTTGGCGACTCCTGTAGAAAATCAAAAGTAAAGTTTTGATATTAACAAAATAAATATTTTTATTTAATCCTTTAAAACTATCCTGGACCTCATTTGGTGAGCTCACCTAAAGATGTGAGTGAGAACTTTGAATGTGTTGTCCCCATTTTACAGATTGAGAAATCAAAGCTCAGAGAGGTGAAATTACATGCCCAAGGTCTCATTGCTGACAGGTAGCAGTGCTAGAATTCAAACCCAGGTCTCCTGACTCCAAGTCATGAAATGCTTCTATGGCAAGAAAGAAGACAGACAGATAGACAGACAGACAGACACACACACACACACAGAATGAATAAGAATGAAGGGAGGGAGAAAAAGGAAGAAGAGAAAGAAGAAACAAAGAAAAATATAGAAAGAATCATCTGCAGTAATTGCCCCTACTTTCTCACCTCCACATCACTTCTCAACCTTTTTCAATCTGACTTCTCTCCCCTTCACTCAATTGAAACTTCTCTCTTCAAAGTCACTTAGTATGTTTTTATTGCTAAGTTTCCTTATCTCAATTCCTTTGGGAAGCACTCAGAAAATTAGAACCTCTTTACTTGGTCTGGCACCATTGACCACCTCCTTCTTCAGGATCCACTCTTTTTTCCCCTGGGTTTTCACATCCCTGCTCCATTATACTTCTACTTCTATCTCTTTGACAGACCCTTCTTAGTCTCCTTTGCGGGATCATCAGTCATGTCCTTCCTACAGAGTGACAAGTGGGTAGCTGGGTGTACCCTATTCTTCTGCCCTGGGTCTATCTGATTATCTCAGTGATTTTTCTCAGCTCTCATAGTTCCAACTATCTTATCTATTCAGGTTTCTCCAAAACCTCCACATACCCTGCTCTCTTCTCTTTCTTGAGCTCCAGTTCCTCATGTCCCTCATCTCCAATTGGTCAGTCACTGGTCATTGCCACCTGAGCATGTAACAGGTATCACAAACTCAACCTATCTAAAACTGAACTCATTTTCTTTTTTCCCCTGAACCTATCCTTTCTCCTAATTGCCCTATTTCTATTAAAGAATGATAGTGTTTCATTCTTGAATCTCATGGGCTTGCAGCCTGGGAGTCAGTCATTCTTGACTCTTCGCTGTTGCTCACCACATCCTCCTCCACAAGTTGTCTGCCAATGCCCCAGATAGTCAATCACTTGCTAAGTTTTGTAGATTCTACTTCTACAAAAACCTCTTAAAGCTGTCCCCTTCTCATCACTCATGGTAGCATAGCCCCACCATTCATGTCTTCTTACCTGGACCACAGCAATGATCTCCTATTTAGTGTTCCTGCATCCAACCTCTCTTCTTTTCAATCCACCCTCTACAATCTGCTAAACTGATATTTCTAAAATATAGTTGAGACCATGTTACTCTCCTGCTCACCAAGCTTCAGTGCTCTCCCTATTGCCTCTAGAATGCATTCTTAGCATGAACTAGCACATAGTAGAAACTTAAATGTTTATTGACTGACTGAATACAATAAAACCTCTCGGTTCAGTATTTCAAACCCTTCACAATCTAGTTTCAACCAATCTTTCCAGGCTAAGCATACGTCCTTCCCACTCACGGACTCTATAATCCAGTTCAATGGGACTTTTTAATTGTTCCTCCTATCCAACATTCTATTTCCTGTCTTTTAGCTTTTGCCCAGACTCTCTCCCATACTTAGAGTAGAATACCCTCCTTCCTCACTTGTGCCTCTTAGATTCCCTAGCTTCCTTCAAGGTTCAGTTTAAGTAACACAGAGGTGTTAAGAAGTTTGAGTCTTATTTTGATCCCTGCTATTTATATTGTATTTCTATGTCTCTCATTAGGATGTGTTACCCCCAAGGAGACTCAGTATGGGGCGGTCTTTGCTGTAAATTTAAGCCAAAACAGTAACTAAAATGTCTACTAGATTATATCAGGAGACAGAATCTGTTAAGATTATTAAGATCTTAAAGGATCATGGATGGAAACTGGATGACTTTCACAGTCTCTCTCTCTCTCTCTCTCTCTTTCTGTCCCTCTCCTTCTCTCTCTAAGAGAGCTCTCTAAAGAGAATATGAAGAAGCAGTTGTCTCATGAGAATTGCAAAAAAGAAAAAAAGAGAAGGAAGGAAGGAAGGAAAAAAAGGAAGGAAGGAAAGAAGGAAGGAAGGAAACAAACAATTAACCTAGAAAATTTGCTTCACAATTTTGCTTTTGATTCTTTGACTTGATCCCTATATTGATGGGTGGATTGCTCAGGTAATTGTAGCAAAGGAGTGGCCTTAGGAGTGTGTTGGTAAATGGTTAACAACTGGCTCTCTGGGAAAGTAAATACACGCCCAATATACTTTGAAGTTCAGTTTGCATTATTATTTAAGTGACATCAACAAAAAATCAACTAAGTTCTGATTACAGAATCTTCTCATTTCTGAGATTTGAATGCTCACACTGAAGATTTAGCAATAGGTTCACAAGCAAGTGCTCCTGAGTGTATCCCTACTTGGCCATAGCACAGCGCTCAATGATAATAATGATTATTTACAAAGCACTTTTTATATGTTATTGCATTTTGGTTGCTACTACACTGTAAGATATTATTATTTCCACTTTACAGATAGGGAAACTGAGGCTCAGGGTAGTTAAGTGGCTTGCCCAGTACTGAATAGCTTAACTTTAAGCTTTTATCACACCAAATTGGCCCTGGGTCCATTAGGTAAGCATACCTCACCGTACAAAGTAGATGCTTCATAAATGTGTCAAACTGAATTAGCTGAGGAGGAAAGAGATTGAAGGCAATAGACTGTATCACACAAGAAATAGAAACATGCTTCTCTGCCCTGACTTTCTTCTTCCCTTCACCATTTTTTTTTTCACTTTTCTTTCCATTGCCTAAGAGATCTTGGCTAGAGCTGGTGTAGATGATTATAAACTGTGTGGAGAGATTCAGTTAAGTTATGGAGCCCCATTTTCTTAAGCATTTAAACCATTTTGCAGCTTGGAGAACTAATGGAATAGTATCTAGTGGGAAAAGAAAAGACCCAGATGGGCCCAAAAGCTCCAACAATAACTAATGGGACTTTAAAAAAAATTTTCAGTTTTCTCATCTGTAGAAGATAGGTAAAAATATATACAATAGGGGCATACTGGTACATGTTTAACAACAGACTTTGTTGGGGAGGGGGACAACACACATTTAAATTTAATTTGCGTTATTAACATCTTCTCTATTACTTTCTTAAGGCTAAACCATCAACAAAACAATAAATGCAACCCCAATTTATAAAGTTTGTGGATATCTGAGATGTAAATACTCACACTGAAGTCTTTGAAATATCATGTAAATAGGAGTTATTTTATTCTTGTTCTTGTGACTGAGATTTCCTCAATCAATTTTTGAGTGGAGGAAATAGATTTTCTCCTGAAAATGACAATACTTATTTACATTTTAAAGAGTTGTAAGGTTTCCAAAGTGATTAATTCACTTCAACCCTGTTAGAAAGGTAATGTTAGTATAACATCCCCACTTTTCAGATGAGTAGACTGGGGCTTACAGAGATTGTGATGTGCCAAAGTTACATAGTAAATGCCAGGGCTAGAACTTGATCCCGGGTCTTCTGACTGTAAAAGTCCTAGACAGTCTTAGAATTATCATTTGATTCAGACAAGTCAAAGAAAGCCGCTTTTCAGGCAACCTCTTCCTGCTGTCCCAGAGAGAGAGCAATGATCTATGACTGGCCTATATAAAAGAATTTTAATTGAATCTATTTTATTATTAGAGTCTTACCTCGAATGACAGTAGTTTAAAAATAAAATAAAACAAATAAATTAAAAGATTGGTAACTTTTTCCACTATTTGCAAAGTTAGAATAGAAGTCCTATGAGAAAACAGCTGAGGTTCATTTAGAAGACCCACATTAGCTAATTAATCAGCAAATATTTATTGTATGCCTAAGATGGCCAGTGGACCAAGAGACCTTGAAATCAGAGAGCAGATCAGAGCTTATAACTCTTAAATGCCATAAGCAGGGCAATCTAGATACCAGTGAAAAAGACAGAGTTCTGTCAAGGCCGTAGGCCGCTGGCATTTATGGCGTCAAGGAAAGAAAAAAACCAGAGACCACCTTATAGCCATCAGGTTGCGTCGGGTTGACAGAAAAGGAAAATGGCAAATACTGGAGGGGATATGGGAAAATAGGTGCAATAATGCACAATTGGTGGAGATGTGAACTGGTCCAACCATTCTAAGAACAACTTGGAACTATGCCTAATGACGATAAAACTGCATTCTCTTGATTCAGCAATACCACTACTAGGTCTATAACCCGAAGAGATTTTTTTCTCTTTCTTTCTTTTTCTTCCTTTTTTTTTTTCTCACAACATGGCTAATGTGGAAATGTGTTTTGCATGACTTCATATGTATAATGGGTATTGCATTTCTTCCCTTCTCAGTAGGTGGGGAATGGGTGGAGGAAGAGAGAGAATTTGGAACTGAAAACAAAAATAAATTCAAAGAAAAAAACAGGGCTAGCAATAACTGGAATGGAGCTGATGGTTCAGAGTTCTATTCGAAGGCACCTGCTTATAAACACTCTTGCCTCCACAAGGCCAGCGCTGGGGGTATGTCCTGTCCACCAGCTGGAGTCTTATAATGACTCTGATGAGCATATGTGGATGGAATCCATTGACTTTCTAGGCACAACACCACTCCCAAATTGTTCTAGACAAGAAAGGAGAAAAACATTCAACTCCTTTAACTAAAATGAAATTTCCATTGCAGGGAGGAGGGGATATGGTGGAGAGGCTTGGAGTTAGGAGCCCAAGGATTGAACCCTAGCTCTGACTTTTACTGATTTCATGAGTATGAACAAGTCACTTAATCTCTGGAAGTTTCAGTTTCCTTACCTTCAAGAGGAGGATAATAATGTGTGTGCTGCTCAGTCTACAGGGCTGTTGCGACGAAAGCAACTCTAAAGTATTGTTTGGTTTTTTTTATGTGAACTCTTGTCTGTCTTCCACATGTGGTAATTTGGTGCACGAGCCATCCATTATCTAGGTGGCTAAAAGGAGGAATGGATAGAATGTTGGGCCTGGAGTCTGGAAGACTTGAGATCTACTCCAGCATCAGACTCTTCTTAACTGGAAGTCACTTAACCTCTGTCTGCCTCAGTTTAACTATAAGATGGGAATAATGATAACTGCCTACCTCCCAGAGTTGTTGATGGGATAAAAATGAGATAATCCTTATCAAGCATTTCGTAAATTGTAAAACACTACAGAAATCTTACTCCTCATTATCAGCTCCAGCATCCATTTCTGCATCTCAATTTTCTTACTGAATTGTTCTAGGAAAAATGAAATGTCTGGGAATTGTTCTGAGCGCCACAAAATCAGATGCAATGTATAAGTCTAGGACATTTATTCTATAGGAGGAAGCAGGGCTGTAACTAGGGTGAGGCAATTACGTATTTGTTTCAGAGCTCAATATTGGAGATAATGAACCTTAGTGGAAAGAAACTAGTATTAAGAGAAATTGAGAAAAATTTCTTGTAAAAGATAGAATTTTAGCTGGGACTTAAAGGAAGCCAGGAGACAGTGAAGAGGAGGAGAAGCATCCCAGGTACAGGGGACAGCCAGAGAAAGTGTCTGGAGTCAGGGGATATAGTGCATTGTGCTAGGAAGAGGAAGGACAGTGCCCCTGGACTGGAGAATATATGGAGGAGTGTAAGGTGTGAAAACATTGGAAAAGTAGGAAGGGATCAGCTTATGAAGGTCTTTAAAAGCCAGGGAATTTTGTAGTTGATCCTGAAGGCAATAGGGAGTTTGTTTGATAGAGGAGTGATGTGATATGATCAGACCTGTGCTTTAGAAAAATCAATTTGACAGCTAAGTGGAAGACGGACTGGAAGTAGGGAGAGACTTGAGACAGAGAGACCAACCAGCAGACCACTGCAAGAGTCTAGGTGTGAGGTAACAAGGACCTGCACCAGGGTGCTTCCTCCCAACTCTCACTCAAATCAAAGTCAACTGCAATTCATGTCATCATCTCCCTGATGTCATGGTCCTCTTTGAAAACAAAGGACAAACACAACAACAAACACTATGATCTATGCTTTATCTGTGGTTTATTCATACCAGAATTCTGTCAGGCTGATAAAGACGCCAGGGCAGACGTGAGATAATTGAGCAGTTCTTGTAATTACCACATTCCTAGTCATAACAGCATCATGTAATGGAAAGGGAATTAGTTTCTAGTCTTAGCACCGCTATTAATTTGCTCTGTGACTTTGGGCAAGTCACTTAATCTCTCTAAGTTTCAATTTCCTGATCTTCAATTGAAATAGGTGATTTCCAAGTGTTTTTCCAGTTTTCATATTCTGTGACTCTATGCCTTCCTGTTCCTTAAAGTGAGTCAATGAACCTCTCTTTATTCAATAAACATGTTCCTAGAAAGTTTTATGCCAATATTTTATAAATCAAATATTCTCTGATTTAATGCATGGGAATAGAAATTCTCAGTGCAATATTCTCTATTCACTGGGAATTTCCATTTTTAGATTTGTCTTGAGATCCTTTCAAATATGATCCCTTGAAAACTACATCCAGGTTTGTGACTTGGATCAGTATCTATTCCTGAGCCCCTACAGATGTTTCTCTTTTACCAGACCAAATCAGAGGACGCACTAATTCACTACAAATGGCAATTAAATGCAGCAAGGTAAAATGAGGAAAAATTCTCATAAACTCTTAGACACACTCCCACAGCTCTTCACATTACTTATGGGAGAGGGTACATGTGTAGTCAGGCAAACACATGTGAAAGGGGTAACACTTATAGCCAGGACAAGTCTTGCTCCTAGGACTGTGTCCCAGATGGAACTCTTTTCTGCCTTGGAAACTTCTTTAAGGAGATGTTGATGTAATTTATTGGTTTGATGATGTCATTTGCTGGGCTGCTTTCTACATGGGGCCATTTGCTGACTGTTGAACAGCTACTGCCACCTGCTGTTTATTTACTGAATTGAGGCTGCTGTGTAGCCACATCCTTCACATTTCTTTTTGTACACAGCCTCAGGGGCTATTTTAGTTCTTTTGTGAGTCATACCCACTGCCAGCACCTGACCAGCCAACGAAATCCTAGCCTCAACCTTAGTGGTTTTGTTTTTTATTTTGTTTTGCTTTGCTTTGCTTTCCCGCCATCTCTAATTCCTTTAGGCCTGCCTATTTGGATTAGGGTTAAAAAATTCCTTTCAAGTTCTGTCATGCCTCTGGCTTCTAACACTAGGTCCACACAAATTACTCTGGAACTTAATAAGACTGAAGAAGAGCAGAAGTAGCGTCTTTTCTCTTGTATTCTTGCTGCCCCTCAAATTGCTATTGTGTCTATAGAGAGAATAAATTAAATGAAACTTGTGGTAATGATCAACTCCAAGTTTAATTACTTTGTAAATTGGGATTTTTAAAAAAATAACAAATCTTACACATCAGCTCTGAGCTTCCATTGCACACATAGAAAGCATAATAAAGAATGATGCATATGTTCCCTGGTCCTCCCCACAGCCTCTTTCCAGAATGCCAAAGACAGCTCTGGCCTTACCTGTTAGTCGATAAATGTGTACTAGGCCTTATGCTAAGTACTGATGATACAAAAAGAGACAAAAATTGTCCTTGCCCTTAAAAAGTTTACAATCTAATGGTGGAAACGATAAGCAAACAAATGTGTACAAGCGCACTACATACAGGATAAAGAAATAATTAACCAAAGGAAGACACTAGAATCAAATGGGTTGGGAAAGGCTTCCTATAGAAGACTGTGCTTAGTCAGGACTTAAAGGAAGCCAGAGAATGTAGTAGACTTATATGAGGAGGGAGAGCATTTCAGAAATGGGGGACAGCCAGAAAAAATGCTTGGAGCTGAGAGATGGAGTGGAACAGCAAAGAGACCAGTGTCACTGAATTGAAGGTTACATGGTAGGGAGTAAGGTTTAAGAAGAGTGAAAAGGTAGGAGGGGACTAGATTCTAAAGGGGATCATTTGCCAAATAGAGGATTTTGTATTTGATCCTGGAGGTGATAAAGAGCCACTAGTGTTTATTGAGTTGGTGGGGGGAGGGGGAAATGATATGATCAATCTGTGTTTAGGAAAATCACTTTGGTGGCTGAATGGAGAATGGACTGGAGGGGGAAGAGACTTGAGGTAAGCAGACCTACCAGAAAGCTATTGCATTAATCCATAATCCATAATAAGGAGCTGAGGAGGCATATTTGAGACATATTGCAGAGGTGAAATCAACAGTTCTTGGCAATAGCTTGGAAATGGGGGCCAGAGATACTGGGGAATCCAGAACGACCACTAGGTTGTGAACCTGAGGGACTGGGTGGATGATGTTGCCCTCTTCAGTAAACCGAGAAGAAAGGAAGGTTTAGGAGGTTCACATGAACCTTCACAGGCTGCATCTAATTTCTGCCCATGACCAGATGTCTTCAGTTATCTAAAAGTATTCCTTACCGGTTCAACCATATGCCCCCTCTTCCATAAGCCCTTCCAACTTTGGTCCAGAATCCCAATCATTATTTTCAACTATGAGGTCCTTCCTACTAATGCAATCATAGAAGTACAGAGCTAGTGGAGACCTCAGAAACCATCTAGCTCCTCCTCTACCCACCCCTCATGCAGGTCTGTAATGTTTTGCTTTTTGTCTCCCATATTATAAAGTGAGCTCCTTAAGGGCAGGGACTCTGTTTTTGCCTTTCTTTGCGGTCCTGGTGCTTAGCACAGTGCCTAGGACAAAGTAAGTCCTTGGTAAGCGTTGGTGGACTGCCTGCTTAAAATTCTGACTCATTTATCTATCTGCACAAGGGAGAGCTTCAGTGGTGGAGAGTTCATTTGTTGTCTCTGAAAGCAAACCATTTGGAAAGCTCCAATTATTGAAAGTTCTTGGCAAAGATGAAGTAAAATCTATCTCCTTGTAACTTCTACTCAATGGGTCTGGTTCCATTCCATAAGACAAAGAAAAGACAAATCTCAGCTTTCTTCCACTTGGAAATTCTTCAAATATTTAAAGATAGATGTCATATTAGAGCAGATATCATTTGTCTTGGGAGAGAGCAGGTGGATTATGGTACAGAATGTTATGTTCTCTATTGGTTGACCTAATAGAGATCAGTTTGATGGTGGTTTTGCTTAACTGTGTGTGTGGTTTTGTTTTTTTTGAAATAAGGCAGGGTAGAGGCAGCTGGGTGGCACAGTGAGTATAGCACAGGCCTTGGAGTCAGGAGGACCTGAGTTCAAATCTGCCCTCAAACACCCAACACAAAACTAGCCATGTGACCTTGGGCAAGTCACTTAACCCCAATTGCCCTACCTTCCCCCCCTCCAAAAAGCAAAAAATAAGGCAGGGTACTCTGTGTGTGTATATCTCTGTGTGTGTGTGTGTGTGTGTGTGTGTATGTGGACTATTTGGAAGGAATTTTGGCATAAAAGCTGAATTGTATCAATAGAGGATTGTTCTTGTGTCACAGCTCAAGCTTCTCTCTTTTCACCCTCATAGAAACCTTCCTACACCATCTCAGTATCAGACTCAACTTCCGAAGATTCTAGCTCTAGGGACTGAGTGTTCTGTCACAGCCGTTCAGATCTATGTTGCTTGAAACATATATTTCAGTAACATGCAAGGTCAGAGCCCCCCATAGCACCTTGTAGTATGAAATATCTGATGAGACTTCAGAGAGTCTGTGGAGAGACAACTGTGGAGAGACCTCGAACTTCCTAGAAAAAGGATTTACTGTCTGGGAAGGGAGCTCCTGGAATGTGTATGTTGTTGACAAGAGGGAGGGGGTGGCAGCCTCTATCAGTAGACAGGCATGGCAGGGTTGGCAGAGACCAGACTGGGAGCCAGAAATAACAGCTAAATTCAGAATGGGGGTAGGGTGGTGAGAAAGGGGCCTATCAGCTGCTTGGCAGAGGAGACAGCTGATGAATCCATTTAGGCAGGACATTTTACACACTTAAGTACAAACTCTTTAAGCAGTTGTACCTGAGAGTGTCTACACATGTCTGTACAGGATAAAGTCCCATCCTTTATTCAAAGCACAGCTAGTTCAAGCACCCACCTTCTGTGTGGACTCTTTCCTGATGCCCCCCCCCCCCCCCCTTCTCCTGCCTTCCTGGGATTCCCTTCCTAAAGTACCTGGTATCTAACTACTTTGCATGTATTTTGTATTTATTTTCCTTAGATTCGTTTTGTATACCCTTAGATGTGTGCTTGTCCTCTCTCTTAGAACGGATCTCAGCATAAAGGAGGTTTTATTTTTTTCTTGGTGGTTCTTCATAAGTGGTTATTTAAGGGACAGAGAACATCGTGGTCTTGTTCGGCGCGGCAGTATAAATCATCTGCACACGTTTTTGTTTCCATTTCTTCCTCATATTTTGTAAAATCACCACTTATATAAATCTGACCTTGTTTTTATTCAAAAATAAAGTTGCTATTAACCTAAGTCAGAAAACAAAACAAAACCCCCCGACAGCAACAGGATACAAACTCCTAATGAGAAGAGATTATGTCCTTCTTTGCCTTTGTGCCTCCAATACCTGGTACAATGCTTGGCACATAGTAGGTGCTTTAATATACACTTGTCAATGTAGGAATTGATTGATGGCCATCCTGGGTATAGCCTGGTGATTCTTGTTTCACGTGTAGGGGTCTTTACTGGGAAAACAACAGTTGTCCCCACTGTGTTCCCTGAACAGACAGTTCTCATAGACTCTATCTAGTATTTTGAGGACAGGAATGTTTATGAGCTGGCTTGAACAGCCACTGTGTGATTGCATTGGGTGTGAGATGCCAGCGAGTCCTGCTGGGAAGGGTTATCGGCGGGGTCAGGACTCAGAAGCAGCCATTAGCACAGGTGCCAGAGGGCTTGGTTTCACCATGGGGGTGTCCTTCCTAGCCCTCTCCCCTCTAGGACCAAATTTTTATTCACATTAAAAATGTTTTGAACCCAACAACCGTTCTCGTCATTTTCCCCATCTTTAGGAAAAGGAAACAGAACTTGGTATCTGGACGGAGTGGAGTCTCCAAAGAGCCGTGGTGTTCTTTCCTTTCCAGCCCTGCCCTCTCTGGTGTGCTTCCAGGGCTGTGCTCCATGCAAATAAGTCTATTCCTTCCTCCCTGGTGGAAAAGGACTTAACTCTGTGCCTGCCTCTCTGCTTGCAGGCTCAGCTTCTCCTTTTAGCATCTGTGGCCAGATGAATACCCTGTAACTTCAAGATGCCTCTTCAGAAACTGATGTCCCTGTTCCCAGCCTTCTATCTCCCCCTCCACGGGATAGAATCCCATGGCTGTGGAGGGCTCTTCAAGGGTCAAGCTAGGCCAGTTCATAACAGAATAAGAATCCCTTCTCTTCCCTGACAGGATGACAAGTGGTCTTTCAGCCTTTGCTTAAAGATCTCCAATGATGGGGGAAGACTACAGCTACCAGACACAGCACAGTGGGTAGAGCACCAGGCCTGGAGTCGGGAAGACCTGAGTTCAAATCTAGCCTTAGACACTTCTAGCTATGTGATCCTAGGCAAGTCATTTAACCCTCTTTCCCCACCTGTAAAACGAGCTGGAGAAGGAACTGGTAAAACCACTCAAGTATTTTGCCAAGAAAACCCCAAATGGGGTCACAAAGAGTCAGGTATAACTGAAAAACACAACAAAACCCCTCCTTCCCACATGCTTATTAGTGATTTGACTTTGGGCAAATAACTCAACCTCCCTGGGTCTCATCTGTAAAATGAGGGGGTTGGGACTATGGCTGCTCAGATTCCCTTCACCTCTAGGTCATGCAGAGGATCTGTGAACCCTCCTCCTCTTGATAATTCTTCAAATACTTTGAAATAACTTTCATGTCCTGCTCATGTCCTGACCCTTTGCACCCTTGAAGGTACAGGTTCGGTACTTGTCCTTGTGCTCTGACTAAAAATGTCTCTCCACTTCACTCATGGTAGCCTCCTTTAGAGAGTCGTGCATTTAAAGAGATCCCTGCTCTGTAGATAACCCAGAGCATTTAAAGAAGCACATTCCCAGCAGGGGATTGCATAAAGTAGGCTTAAATCAATGTTTGTTAAACCAAATGGAATTGACCTCTGGAAGACAGAGCCTTTAAGACTGGGGTTTTCCAGTTTGTATTTTCAGCCCTAGGAGCTGGGATCAGAAATTCTTCCCCCTCCCCCCCCCCTCTCCCCAATGATAATTCATCCAAGCCTGTTGGCAGGAAAGAAGACGGTTACTATTAGGCAGCAAGAAGGCTCTAGTGGCCAACTTGTTTTTGTGCTAACAAATTGGCTAAACCATATTGTTTCCCTCTGAAATTCTCCAGCAGATGCACTTCAGGATTAGATGGGCAAATTTTTTGCCCCTTAGGCAGCCCACTGGATTCCCAGGGACTTGAATGTCTTAATAGGAAGGAGGATGCTTGAGGAAGGAGGAGTGTTGAGATCATGAGATCAAAAAAGGGGGTCATTTAAATGTGACCTTCTATCCTTTATTATTTGTCTTAAGTCAGGTTCCCAGGGATGATACCATCCCATGAGCCCCAGAATCCAGGAGTGTTTTAATAATGCCTTTCACCTTCTTTCCCCACCCCCCTGCCCCCCTATCCACCACCCCGACTTCTCTCGCTTCTGCCTTTTTCTATTTCTTGCCATGATTCATTCTTACTTATTAAAATATGCCTGCTTTTGTCTTTGTCTAATTCTTATTCTGAGGCTCAGGTCATTGAGGCAGCTAGGTGACCTAGTGTGTAGAATGTTGTCATAAGGACCTCAGAGCAAATCACTTAACTGCTCTCAGCCTCAGTTTACCCATTTGTAAAAGGGGATAATAATGGCACCTGCCTAATAGCGATGTTTTGAGGGTCAAAGGTGATATCCCACAAAAAGGGCTTTGCCAGCCTTAAAGGTCTCCTTAAATGTTAGTTTTTACAAAGCTAAGTTTCATTTCTGCGTGCTTTTTCCCTCCTAATGATTGCTTAGCGGCTTATGTTGCCTTGATTTTGTGTGGATTTATCTGTATATGTGTTGTTTTCTGCTGTGACCAGCACAGTAATGTGGCCCAGCAACCGGCTGAACGAAAGAGTGAGGCGGGATGTATTGGGTGGTCTGTTGGTTACAGAGCCATTTCATACCGAGCCAAAGCACACACCTTATAGCAGAGACTCTGAGGTCATTGAAATGCCAGGGCCCTTCTTTAGTCCTGACCACTTCTTGGACCCTAACCCAAGGCTATGATACATTAAGACTTCATCCTAGGATCACATCTGGAGGCACAAACAAACAGGGAGTCACAAACAAGACTTGCAGATTAACTACCCTGAAACGTTCTTTAGTCATTCATAGATCCAGTGAAAGCATCCACCCAACAAGATCATACTCTTTCTGCTTATCTGCTTCTAGAAGAGGGGGAGCATGAAAGTCTGGTCTACTACAGTTTTCCCTCGAGGAGAATATAGCTCCCTGAAGACAAGGGCTGCTGTTTTAGGAACCTCCCTCCTCAAACCCCCAACCCCCTGCCACGGTATCCCTAGCATTTAGCAGACTCTGGCACTTAGAAGGTACTCAATAAACCTTTGTTGATTTTTTCATAGGATCACAAATCTAGAGCTGGAAGGAACCTTGGAGGTGATTTGGTTCTACCCCTCATTTTACAGATGAGGAAACCGAGGTTCAGAGAAGTGACTTGTCCTTGGTTTCATAGATAGTAAGTAGAAGAGCTAATAGGAGTTCTTCTGAATCCCACTCACCGCACCACACTGCCCCTCATTGGGTTGAATTGTCTGGGGACTGAAATCATGGCTTAGGAATTCTAGCCGAAAAGTTCACAGGCAACTTTTAGAAGACTAGGAACTAGAAAAAACAGGCTGTTTCTAAAAAAAGGTCTGATAACCAGAAAAACTAGCCTTCCACTATGCTATTAGGATTGACCTGGGAGAATTTCTTCCTCTAGGGTATGTCCAGAGAATCAGTCACACAGGCTCTAACTTACCCCTAGTTAAGGAGAGACAGTTATCATCCTAAAATCTCTGTCTGTCTCTGTCTTTTTCCATCTCTGTCTCTCTGTCTTTCTGTCTCTCTCTGTCTCTGTTTCCTCCCCCACCCCCGTCTCTGTCTCTCTCTCTGTTTCTCTCTCTGTCTCTGTCTCTGTCTCTCTGTCTGTCTCTCTTCCTCCCTCCTAATTTCAATGTCCACCCCAGGACAACTTTTTTTTGCGTCATAGCTACTAGTACCTCAACTGATTCATCTCTTTTGCTTTTTTCCTGCCCTCCTTGTGATGGAAGTCTAGAAGAGGAAAATGGTCCCAAAGCAAGAAGCAACAGAGAGTGGGAACCTTGGGATCTGGTAACTAGCCTTGGTTCTGCAGAAAGCAAAGCCTGCCCGTGCTGGCTACTGAGTCTATTCTTTCCAGGCTCTAAAATCCCCTCATTTCTAAACTTTAGACCCCACCTCCTTGAAGATATTTAATCTTTGGGCACATTTGTAAACTCAACTTCCAGGCCCTAGGACATATCCTTCCGTCCCCAACATTTAAACCATAGCTGTCTTGATCACAAACTCTGCTTGGCCCAGACTTCTGGATGGGGAAAGATTCTGGAGACCCAGGCAACTCTTGGATATCACTAAAGAGGAGGTTATTGTAGAGAAAAATCTTATGTTAGGTAGGATCACACAAGAGTTTGGGGAATGGTGGTTGGGAAATGGTGCTTCCAAGATAGAGGGAAGGAGGAATTATAATAGGGAAGGATTAGAAAAGGTCCAATGGCCTTAGAAGAAGCACCAGTCGTGCCACCACCAGCTCCCCAAGGCACAGGTACATTCTAGGGGCCCCATGAAACTCTTCTTCTCCCCCATCCCCAATGTAATTCATGTACTGTAGGCAGACCTTCAAGCCCAAATGTGCAGTAGTGTCTTCTGTGCTTCGATGTACAATGCTGAATGTTTAACTAAAGGGCCTGGGCTCGAATCCTGTCTCTGCCATTTACATCTTGTGGGATGATCTTTTGTCTCAGTTTCCTTCTCTGTAAAATTAAGTGATTGGTTTAGATTACCTATGATGTTCCTTCATTGGAAATCCCCCCAATTCATTCTGTGGCAAAACCTCCAAAAATACTCCAAGAATGGGAGTTTCAAAGATAACGTCCATTCGTCACAAGCTGAGACCATAGGCCTGGGTGTGCTCTTGGGTCACAGAAAGTCTCCACAGTGACATCTTATCCACAATACCCGGGAAATGGTTTCATAAGGATTTCTTCGAAGTGCGTTGAAAGAACTAGATATTTGGTAAATATAAAAAAAGGGACTAGGTGGTACAGTAGACAGAGAGATGTTTGTAAAGTACTTTGCAAACCTTAAAATGATATATAAATTTACTATTACTACTACTGCTGCTGCCACTGCTACTACTACTACTATTACTACTACTACTACTGTTACTACTATTACTACTACTGCTACTACTGCTACTACTACTACTACTACTACTACTATTACTACTACTACCACTACTACTACTGCTACCACTACTACTACTACTACTATTACTACTACTACTGCTGCTACTACTACTACTACTACTACTACTACTACTACTACTACTGCTGCTGCTACTGCTATTATTGCTGCTACTACTACTGTTGCTGCTGGTACTGTTATTGCTCCTTCTACTATTTCTGCTGCTGCTGCTACTACTATTACTACTTTACTTGGTAACTCAGGAAGACCTGAGTTCGAATCCATCCTCAGACATTTACTGGCTGTGCAACAATGGGCAAGTAGCCTCTTTAAAATGGGGATAGTCATAACACCTACCTCCTAGGATTGTGAAGATAAAATAAGATAAAATTTGTAAGGAACTTTTGCAAGCCTTAAAGTGCTATTTAAATTCTAGCTATTTATAATTATAATAGTTGTTAGAATTATAATCACTCTCATTATACTGTAAAGCTATGAACTCATGGGTAGTATGGAGTACTCCCTAGTATGGAGACACCTTTTACCAGTGCAGATGGGTCACTGTTCTGAATTGTATGGTCCTATGATTTTCTGTCTTTCTTTTTTTTAAGATATGGAAAAGGAAATGTGTTCATGTTTCAGAATCACAGAATCTGAGAGTTGGAAGGAATCTCTATGGCCACCACCTAATCCAACTCTTGTAGCTGACAAATGATTGTCCAGCCTCTGCTTAAAGATCTGGGGAATGGAAGACACTAGATCCATCCCACTTTTAGAAAGTTCTAATAATTAGTCATGTTTCTCCCTAAAGTTGAGCCTAATTTGGGCTATTGCACCTAGTTCTACATGCCAGGACCAATCCCTCTTCCATATGATTGCCCTTCAAATATTTGAAGTAACTTGTGTCTCTCCTCAGTCTTCTCCTTTCTAAGCTAACCCCACCAAATCCCTTCTATTGATCTTATCAATAGGGACAGGACTGGGAAACTTGGCCTGATCCTGCCCTACAGGGACCTGCCTCCACACTATTTGGAGTTTTCTTAGCAAAAATACTGGACTGGGTTGCCATTTCCTTCTGCAGCTCATTTTACAGATGAGGAAACTGATGTGAACAGGGTTAAGTGACTTGTCTAGAGTCACACAGAGGTTGAAGCTGGATTTGAACTCAGCTCTTCCTGACTCCAGGCCCTCTACTCTATCCACTGTACCATTTAGCTGACTCCAGGTTTATGAGTGGCCTATTCTGTTATGTGATGGTTATTATCTCTTTGATTTCTGCTAGTGATTCCTGTTTATACATTAATCTGAGTCTTTAAGTGAGAAGCATAGCACTGGGGCCTGAGGACCTATAGTTTTCCCCTAACAGGTTCACTTGTTGAACTCTGAGAGTGAGTTTTTGCCATGAGGCTGCGCCTTTGGGGAACCACCTCTACCTGTGAGTATAGATTAGGGTGATCAAGCCCAGGAAAAGAGAGCCTAGAGAGAGTTGAGAGCTGGTGCTACACTCTAGCTGCCTTAGAAATGAGTAAGCTCTCCATCCTTGAAACATTTATTAAATACCTCCTGTGGCCATGCACTGTACTAAGCACTGTGTTCAAACAGAAATTGGACAGTCATCTAGCAGGGATGTTAATAGTAATTCTTTTGCTAGGCGGTCAGTTTGACCACCACATCTGAGTGGGGAAGACTGTGAAGAATGCCACTAAATGAAAAATTGTCTAGTGGCAGTATAACAATGTGGATTATTCCACAGTAAATGCTGCAGAATCAGAACCCGTGACATGCCCATCTTTATAAGAGGGTGGCAAGGAATGATCTGCACGTTAAAACAATGACTCCAAACCCCAGTCTGGACTGAATCTTGCAAGTTTTGATTTACAAACCTTAAATATAAATGGCAGCCATTATTACTTTTGTGACATTGGGCAAAGCCTGCTCTGGGCTTCAATTTCCTTGCATGTAAAATGAGGCAATTAGATTACATGACCTCTTAAGGTCCCTTCCATCTTTAAATCTATCATCCTACTTTGATAAATGAACGAAAATATGTGCCCAAATATGACCCTGTTGTTTTTATATCTGGTCACATCCTGCCTAAAGGGCCCCTTTCTCAGTCCTGTACACTGTTCCCACCCATTCTAATCCTCTGTGATATTTGGCTTCCTCACACCCTTTATTTTCCACCAGCTCAGGTCCAAAAGTCACATGTGAGAACCTGCATTTATATGGGCAGGTCACAAAAATGAAGGTTCCACCCAGGGTTGCCTTACAAGCCACCCCAAAAAGCAGATTTGGGTGTAAATCTAAGACAACTTAAAAGGTTTCACACTTGTTGAAAGAATGGGCAAACTCATCCTGGGAAAAAAGTATCCCCATGACTGGGGCAACGTGCCAACATGCCCCAGTCTGACCGTGTTCCAGCTGTCAATGAAACTGGGTTAACTGTGTTTCTTGTTGCTAGGTTTGACTTCCCCTGTGCTCACAAACGTGAAAGCCTGACCTTATGCTGGAGAGCATTAAAGTACACAGCCCTGAAAGAGCTGGCAGTTGAATGCACGGCCCCAAGAAGAACATCACGATGAGAAATGATGCCAAGACCAATTATTGCCCTGGCATCCCTTAAGGCTGGCCAACTTTTGCCCATCCATCAGCACCACTGCCGTAAGTGCTTCTCCCAGCAGTGTTCTGAGGACACTCGTAAAGGCAAAGGGAAAGTTACATTCTTTGTTGTTGTTTCCGACACAAGATGGTGGGAAGAGCCCTAAAGTGAGGTTAGGAGACTGTGTCTACCACTCAGAGGCTGTAGTTCTTTCGTTCAACCTTCAACAAACATCGTCATCATCGTCATAACTACCATCCACAAATTCCCTTTCATCCATGTTTGGAGGCTTGCCTGGTTTCACAAAATTCTTTGAGGACAAGTATTAACCTTCTTGAGACAGAATTAGATTTAAGATCATGGGGAGATAAAATATGGTAGGATAGTAATAATTGAAATCTTAGTGTTGGTGAATGCTTTGTTTACTTACATTATGTTATTAGAGTGTCAGCCTTGCGATGATGCAGCCCCATTATTCCCACTTTACAGGGGAAATTGAGGGTCTGAAAAATTAAGTGATTTTCCCGTGATTGCCCAAATAGTTAATGTCAAAGGCAGGACTTAAATCCAAGTCTAGTGTCCTTTCCTCTATGACATTGGGCTGGTGGTTGTTGTTCTTGTTCTTGAAGAGGACCATTGGGCTAAGCATTGGGGAAATATAAAGTTCGGATAAGCCATGTTCCCTGACAACATGGAGTTTACAGACCAATAGGTGTATGTAGCCTTCTTTACTTGCCTGATATAAGATTCAGATACATCAGAAACTACGCTCATCTCTGGCCCTAATTTTTATCATGTGAGCATTGCCAGCTAGGATCAGTCATAACTTTTCTTCCTCTGACCAGGCAGTTCTTACTCCCTAGTCCAGTGGTTCTCAATCTGTGGGTTATGTTCAATTTGTAACAATGAAAATAAATCCTGCATATCAGATAGATTCATAACAGTAGCAAAATTACATTTATGAAGTAACAATGAAAATAATTTTATGGTTGGGGGTCACCACAACATGAGGAACTGTATTAAAGGGTCATGGCATTAGGAAGGTTGAAAACCACTGCCCTAGTCATTGCTCTCAACCTAATCCCTGTGGAGAGTTTTCTGCACATGGGTGATGGCTAATGTGACAGAGTGAGTGGGGCAATGTGACCCACCAGTCCGGTTTTATCCCAGATAACAAAATGTCACTGATTCATTTTTAGTCAAGCACAAAGAAAAACCCTGGATTCAGTTTCCTTCTGCTTTTTTTGGAGAAAATTTATTGAAACATTTATTATTAAATCAAAATCACAAGATTCTCTCTTATGCAGTTTAGGCCCTAGTCTGGTGGACTGTGGAGAAAGTTACTGAGCTCATTTTTTCCACCCCAATAACTGAATCTTGGTAAAATTTCCTTCCATCTGCATAAAGTTCATTACTGTGTCCCTGTTCTAATACAATTCAGAAAATGGTCAGTATAGGTAGATTGGACCTAGAAATTATATAAATTGAGTCAACATTTATTAATAATCAACACTGAAATAAGAATATATTGTTAATTATAGAAATAACTTTGGACCAAGAAATTGCTATCTCTGGAAGGGGAGAGAGAGAAGACAAGGGGCATAACAGGGAAAGGAGAAAAAAGTATCACATTGGTCCTTAGGGCAACTTGAACTGTTGCCATTTCTGGTTCTGTTGCCATTTCTGGTTCTCTAGCAGTGGCTAGAGTGATGGCAATGTTAGCAACCACCCTTAGCTCTGTCTCTATGCTCCCTAGAAACATGTGCCTGCAGCATCTTTCTCTAATCTTGTGCCAACTCCCACAAAGGCCACCAAGGCCTGAGGTGGAGGGATGGCCCCTTGGTGGCCAAGTTCAGTTTCTGCTCAAATCGCCTTCCTGCTTCCTGTATTCCTTTTTCTCTAGTTTTTTTTTTTTTTTTTTTTTTACCTCCCAACATCTTCCTCCAATCAACCATTCAGCATCTTTTTCAGCTGCCTCAGTGTCTCTCTCTCCATAGGAAGGGAGGCACAGCTTTATCCCTTTAAGAAAGAGTCCCTCTTTAGTCTATGGATCATGAAAAGCTGCAGAATTCCTATCCTGACCATTCTTAATCTCTCACTGTTTCCCTGGCAGAGAGGGGAATAGCAGGGGCCATCTGTAGGGATATCTAGGGGCCCCTGGGACAAGCCTTTCATCTTCCTGGGTTCCAGTCTCTCCATCTTCAAAATGGAAACAAGGAATTGAAGGTTCTTCAATGTTTCTTTCAGCTCTAGTATTCTATGATTCTATGATAATTTCAGAGGAGGATCACACCCTATTGATATAAAACTTCCTTCTACTACTGGTGTGTCTTTCTACATTAAGGTTTCTCAATAGCTCCCATGTGGCAAAGATCTGTGGGTGGTAGGCCTCAAAAGCTTTTGAGTAATTTAGTTTACAAAGGCGTCTGGGGGATGTAATTTTCTTGCGTCACACATGGAGACGACAAAACTCCTATTGTAAATTCTAAAACCTAGGAGGTCTTTGGAGAAGCAGCTTCTCATCTCTTCTGCCATTTTCTCCAATCTAAATCCCCTCCTTTTTGATCTTGGTTCCAGTTATCAGATGTTTTCAATTTCCTCAGACTTGGGCTTGAAGACTTTGTTTTAATCTGCAGACCATTCTGCCTCCTTCTCAAAAGGAATAGGCAAGTCATGGGTTCTACCACTACAGTTGCTATAGAATAATCTATGTTGTATACTACTATCAGGCTGATACTCTTTAAATGCCTCTTTCCATAGTCTCTCCCATGCCTAAACATTGTGGTCCAACAGGCCACCCATTGACAAGGTCCCTTTGTTCATTGATGATATCTCTGACAAATGATTGTTCAGCTTCTCCTTGAACACTGCCAGTGATGAGGAAGTAAGTTCTGAGGCAACTGGTCCATTTCCTTCTCCAGCTCATTTTACAGAGAGGAAACTGAGGCAAACTGGGTTAAGTGACTTGACCAGAATCACAAAGCTAGTAAGTGTCTGAGGTCAGATTTGAACTCAGAAAGATGGGTCTTCCTGACTCGTGGCCTGGCACTCTGTGCATTATGGCGCCACCTAATTGCTCAGGTTCCATTGCTAGACAGCTTTACTTGTTAGAAAGTTCTTCCTTCCTTACATTGACTGAAATTTACTTATCTATAACTTGCATTCAATATTTCCCATTGCTTTATAGTACATGGAGTACCCTCTCAAAAATGTACCAAAAAAGTCATCCTGGGTTCAAGAAACTTAAAAGTACTCTGTGAATTGTCTTAAAAAGAAGTAGCTTATGAGTCACATTAAATATATTTCCTTTTTAATTCTCATCCACAAAACACAATTAGTTTGAAACAAAGGCATTTATTGAAATGACGAGTTGAAGGGGAAAAAAAGGAGCCCACTTAGTGCCCCCACTCCAAGGCACACTCTCACAAAAATAGCCACCCTCACTGAGAAGAGGCATGCTTTGGGGGTATGCATGTCCAGAGTGGATATTTGGAGAGACTATTCCTTTAGTGCTTCTGACATTAGAAGACCACACAGACAGCTTCTGGCAATGCTGTCATGTTTCTTCAGCTGGTCCTGCTCCACATTGGTCTTGGGTGCCATATTTTCTCTCTCTCTCTCCTGATTAATGCTTCTTTTATTTTTTAAAATTTATTTTATTTTTAATTTATTGAATACAACAAGCATTTCCATAACATAGTATGATAAAAAGATAATTGCCCATGAAAATGCAAACAAATCTATTATGAACAACTTGCTGTTGCTTTTAAATATATAACAGTTATTATATAATTTTTTTCCTTTTTATTTTCTTCCCTCCCATGCCTCCCAGAGATGGCCACCATTAGGCACAAATAAGTGTGCATGAGTGTGTGTGTATATATATATATGTGCACACATATGTATGTGTTTATATACATGTATATATGTACACGTATACAAATATACACACATATGTATCATATATAAGTATATAGATATATACATGCATGTATAAGTACATGTGAATACATACACACATAGACATCTATATTCATATATACACACATATATTTCTATATATGCAAAATCATTCTGTACATACTTCTATTTATCAGTTCTTTCTCTGGATGCAGATAGAGTTTTTTCTTCATACGTCCTTGGTAATTAATTTGGGTATTTTTAAGAGTCAAAACAACTTATTCACTCAAAGTCATTCTTAAAACAATATTGCTGTTACTGTACACAATGTTCTCTTGGTTCTGCTCACTTCACTCTTCATCATTTCGTGCAAGTCTTTTTGTGCCTTTGTAAGACCATTGAGTTCATCATTTCTTACAGCACAGCTGTATCCCATCACAATCATACACAACAACTTGTTCAGCCATTCCCCAATTGATGGGGAATGTAATTTCCAGTTCTTTTTCCTTCATCACCTTTAGAAATAGACCTCATAGTGGTATTGCTGCATCAAGGCTATAGGTAGTTTAATAACTCTGGACATAATTCCAGATTGCTCTCCATATACATTCTCTACCAAGTGGAGGTCTGCCAACCCCGTGGTCACTGCTAGGCATTGCTCTCACATGGTTGTGGGATTTCTTCCCGCTTTCAGCTTCTGACTTGATGTATTCCCTCTTCCTGAAAAGAGGAGGCGTGGTCCCTACCACTTCTCTTGTGGTATTATACCCAGAAGCTTAAGTCTCAGCTCTTTTTTTTTTTTTTTTTACCGCTTCCCTAAGGAAAAGATTTTTTTTTTATTTACTCATTTACTTTTAATTTACAA
>CM053586.1:302896099-302918680 GCA_028646515.1 Pseudochirops corinnae | reverse complement strand
TTTTCCCCTGAACTAGGTAAATGATATGTGTTTGATTAAAGTAAGATTGTTAACCCATTTTGAGTTGCTTTCCTTTAGAAAAGCAGATCTAAGAACCTGTGCTAGCAGCCACCCTGGGTATTCTAGGGTGCTTGCTGATACAGCAACAGAAAGGAGCAGAGAGAAAATGTGATCCACTAGAAATACTGATGGCTTCAGAGGCAGAGGAGCTGGGTTTGAAGCCCAACCTAGACACCACCTACGTGACCTTGATCAAGTCACTCACCTTCTCTAGGACTCAGTTTGATCATCTTGAGAATGGAGGCAGATCAGAGGTACATTCCTAAATCATATCTATATGTGATCAGTGAGTTGGTGGGGAGGGAGGGCAGATGAGAAGAGAAATAAACAGGACTGGATAGAGTGACCAGGGATGAACTGACCTCCTGTGAGAGCCAGTTTTCTACCAAGGTAAAGTATAACACTGGTTGGGTGGAGGAGCAGAGAGAGCAATATCAGAATCCTAGGTGAACTCTTTCTCCCAAAATAGGAGACTAAGAGATAAGTGATGAGTCAGAGTCAGTAAGCAGCTAGCAACCAGATTCCCAGAACTAGATGGATTTTAGGCAGTGGCAGCTCCCTGGACTCTCCCCAAGATGATAAGGAATGAGACATGCTTAGAAGTTATCCTGCATATGGATGTAAAGCCAAGTATAAGCAGCTTTCCAGAGGACTACTGCTGTCAACAGTTTCAAGGTTCTGATTACATAGTATAGTGAACTCTATTTATTCAGAAGTAAATTAAAGCAAAACATTCACAGAAACCAAAGTACAACATTCACAATGTTATGACATAACAACTTATCACTAAAATGTCCACCTAGTTTTCATCAAAGTAGTCACATAGTTTTAAGCAAAAGATATCATTCAGTAAGAACTTAACTCAATCATCCTTAAGGAGGCTTGCCTTCTTAATGGGCACGAAGTACAAAAGTCAAAGTTCTCCACCCCAGGTTACATTGTCTTAATCTCTCAGTCAAAAAAGTCTTCTTTCTTCTTAATTGGAGATTAGTTGCCAATCATTCTTAATTCAAGCATCCTGAAGAGGTACAGGATACAAAATACAAAGTCCTCCCACCCCTAGGCCACAGTAAATCATGATCTTCTCAGTCAGCATTAAGTACCCAAGAAGAGGTCTTTTCATCTTGACTGGAGGCTGGCTCTCAGATTTCATGGTTCCTCTTCCATGTTCCCAGTTCCTGCCTGAATCTATCCAACTGTCACCTGGATTCAAAGGCAGACAAACGCCTTTGTCTCAGCTCCTTGTCCAGTTTCCATTCCATATTGAAGCTCACAGTGTCCAGTACATTTCAAGTCCTACATAAAGTTCCTGTTTCTGGGAAGACAAAGCTCGACAGAGTCAAAACAACATTCACACACATTGCCAGCACCATCATCAATTCACTATCTGCCTGTGGAATCAACAGAGACCCACAAATAAGGTCCAAGATGTCAACACAAATCATCAACATAGAAATCAACACAGACCCACAAACAAAGTCCAAGAGTTCAACACAAATCATCAGTAATGTCCCAGAACCTCCAAAACCCTCCTCCAGGACTTCTGTAAACAAACAACCAGAAAATCCTCTTTCAGGGCTTCCAGTCAGGTCCCAGGGCTTCCGTACAAAGTATCACAAACAAACATCAACACAGACAGAACAGACAAACATAGAGTGCCAGGATACCACAATTTTTCTCCTCCTTGACTCTGCCACCACAAGAGTTCTCTTCTCAGTTCTCAGTTCTACTCAGTTCTTCTCTCTTCTCCATTCTGCCACCACAAGTTCTGTTCTAAATTCTGATCTCTCCAACCTGGGCCTCTCTTTCTATATGATCATTAGCTCCTCCCCTTCCTGTTGCATCAGCAACAGGAGTTCACAAGTTCTAGGGTTCACAAGTTGTGGGGTTCACAAGTTCTGCTTCTCAGCAGAGACTTAATATAATCATAAGCAAGTGTTGTAACCAAACTCAAATCCCAGGTCATTACACACCACCTGATTTGTGGCCCACCATTAAGCCCCTTTTATATTGCTATTCTGCATTTTGTCATAGCTTGAAAACTGCTTAAAGCATGTGTGGACATATTGTTCAAGGCCAAGTTCCCTGACCCCTCCTTTCCTAATCAGCTTTTTATGCATTCTCCTTGAATCATTATAGTTTATAAGGTTCATTATAGTGCAAGGATCTTATCTAGGGACCACCCTGTCCCGTCCTGTCCTGCTGACCAAGCAGGGCCCCCCACCCTCTTCACCCAGAACATGACCCTAGCCTGTTCTGGGGAATTCCAGTCCCCTTTACCTCATGACCCTCTACCCTGCTCTGGAAAGTGCTGACTATGGCCCTCCACCCTGTTCTAGGACGGACCCCCAGGACACAGGAAGGTTGCACCCTTGTACCCTTACTCCATTAGCCCTGAGCTATAGATGCAATCAATGGCTGTTTTTTGCTTCTGTATGTCATGGCTTTTGCTAGCTCCCCCCCCAATTGTGGTTTTTATGGTTTTAGACTATATAATCAAGTCTGTACCCCAAAAGACTACTACTCATTTGAATGAATACATTCAGGTAGTAGTGTGCTTGCTCAATAAATCCACACCTAAATTTATCTTGAACTCAGGTCTTGGCTCTCTCTTATTCTCTGCACAACACAAGCACTGAAATCAGGTGTTAATTAACTAGCTGAAAACAGAGTGTTAACTACTTCTTTGCTTGCCATTAAAATAGAGCAAACACTCGGGTCAGAGCTAGACTGGACAGTGTCAGGCCAATTTCTGTATTGGAAGACAGTTGGTTGGCAAACTCTTAGTTTATTGGATCTTATAAGATGGAGACATTCAAGAGTAGGGGGATGGGAAAGAGGGGAAAATGGATATGGGGGGAGAGACAATTCTGGGTTGTGTAGCTTAGGCTCAGATTCTGGACCTGGCAGCTTGGGACCAGGTAGTTCAGATACAATCCAGGAAGTTCTAAGCTAATTGATTCACATTCATGCTGGGTGGCTCTGGATCCAGCTCTAGGTTAGGTGAAATAACTCTGGGGAGAGTGGATCTGGGCCGAATGGTTCTGAGTCATCCAACTAAATCTTAGCTCAATGATACTGCTCAATGACTGCTCAGGCATCTCTGAGTCAGGTGGCTTTGATTTGGATTGAGTGACTCTGGGCCTTCAAGGATATGTGTGGAGGGAGGGTGGAGGAGAACTAAAAATTTCCACAGCAATTTGGTGAAGGCATCTTTTAATATCAGAGCAGTACTTTCTCTCCCCTCCAGCATTAACCTCTAGGAGTCACTTGAAGCCTATTTTTACCCACCATAGGCTGTTATGGCTGTGATGCTTAGATTGTCTTTGGCATGGTCACCTTTACCTCAGATGATGGCAGGGATTGCTTAAGTCTCTATCTTGTTTAATGTTCAGAAATGGGAAAAACGGAGGTCCTTTCTGGATATTCTCCCCAAAAGAAGTCTCCTGTAATCCTATCAAATGTTGGCATCTTCCATTGTTGCCTGATAAGGCAAGTCTTTCTTAGGGATGCACAGATGTGGATATTATTGTAGAGATACTCTGAGCTCCTAGACTTGCAATCCTACTTAAGCTAAAAAAAACAAAAACAAAAACAAAATCAAAACCCCCCCAAAAAAAACAACCATAAACTTGGCCTTGCCCTTGGTTAACCTAGATGACTCAGAAGAAAAGTGAACTCCCTCTTCTGATGTAACATGTTCTGGGAAATTCTGTCCTGATGGAGAAATTAAGCCAAGACTAGTTTGAGATATCCAGACAAGGCATAAGAAGTATATTTGGTGAAGATAAAGTAACCTAGTTTCCCTTGGGTTTATTCTCGCCCATTGGAAGGGGCAAAACTGAAGCCTTGTAGATCCTGAAATAATGGAAGATACTGGATGCCAATCACTTTATTCCCATGACAATAAACTCGGAAATTTCATGTTGGCATGAAAAAAACATGATGGCCATTGAGTTGTGCACATTAGAATTCCCTGTTTCAAGATTTTCATCTAAAAGGTCAAAATACAGGCATTGTTTTAAGGCACCTCCTTGATAGCTCATTCCAATATTAGCAACCAACCAACAAGTACTAGAGATGATGAATGTTTCCTATAAAGTCAGCCATCTGCTAGATGATAAAGGATAAAAAAGGAATATAATATAGGACTATACACACATACACACATACACACACACACACACACATAGATGTGCCTGGTACTGTGCTAGGTACTAGTGATACAAGGACAAAAAAAAATTAAACAGCGCATGCCCTCAAGGAGAATGGGGTAAATGGATTCTGAAAATTAACAAATGAGACCAGAGTTCCTAAAGATTTGGAGGACCAGGAACTGACCAGCAGCTCCCTTGTTTGTATCCTGGAAGGTCTACAATCTCTTTTCAGTGAATGTAAATAGTCCAGTTGAAGTAAGTGAGTGTGTGTGTGTGTGTGTGTGTGTGTGTATGTGTATGTGTGTGTGTTTCCCAGAAGACCCCTTGCTTTATTAATCCTCTTGCAGAGATTGTTTTAAGCCTCCTACCAGATTCTCACTCTTAAAGTGACTCATCTCCAGACATACCTTTCAACTTTTGTCTCTTTCAGGTTTTCACTAGTTCAGATAATTTAACTAAGACTGACAGTGCTTTGTCTTTCTCCTTATACACTTTAGAAAATATCTGACGTAATCTTCCCAAATTGTCCATAGCCTCATGGAAGGTGATTTCAATATCTTTTCCATAATAATAAATGGGCACTGCCCCCGATCCTCGCAACTCATATTCCTAGATATGCATATAGTCCTCCTATTTAGACCAATTTTCCAATGATTGAACAGCCATGATTCTATATTAGCTTCAGTATTTATTAAGTACCTACTGTATGCCAGCACTATTCCAGATATTGATGATGAACAAGCAAAATGAAACAATTAATGCCTTCAAGGGGCTTATATTCTATCAAGAGAGAAAATACGTACAAACAAGTTATAAACAAATAAGGATTATTTGTTTCCTTTTATTTGCGTCTCCATCACTTTGTACAGCACCTGGCACATGAAAGACTCCAAGTGTGTAAAGTGCTTAATAAATACTTGATGATTGATTATAGATCAAACATAAGGTTATTTCCATGGGAGAAGCACTAAAAGCTGGGGGGGATAAGAAAGGTCTCTTACAAAAAGTTATCCTTGAGTTGAGTTTTGAGGGAAGCTAAGGATTCCTACAGATGGAGGTAAGGCCATTATAGATGTCAACCCATGCAGGAGTATAGGCATAGGTTATGACAAAGCAAAAATATTAATAGCAACTCAACAACACTGATAAACAATCTGATAGCACTATACACATACAGGCATGAGTAATATAGTAGAACAACAACTAGTGTGGCCAGGAAGAGAAAAAAAAATCATGAAAATAATTTTCACTGCCAGAGGAATAGCCTTAGACTAACCTTGTGTTCAACTAGAGTTTTTCCTTCTTTTCTTCTTCCTTCTCCTCCTCATCCTGCTTCTCCTCCTCCTCTTTCTCTCATATACACTAATAATAATAATTTTTTAAATAAAAAATGATCCAAGATGGAGGTTTCACAGTATGATACTGGTGTGTACAATCCCTCTCCATCAACCACCCCTAGATTGCTTCCCCGTTATTCTCTGAGAATCTACTCAGGGCTCAAATTCCAGATACCTTATTTTGATCAGTCCCTGCCCAATAGATACTCTTTCTCTTTAGCTCCAGCTATTATTGATCACTTAGAACTTATATCATAGTAAAAGCAAGATATTTGGTTTAAATGAACAAGTATTTTGATATCAAGGAAATATCAAAGGAAAAACAGCACACAATGCAATCAATCAAGCCATCATCTCAAAGCACCATCCTCCCATGCTCCTGAATCTTGACTCCTGGTTAGGGTACCTGAGCTGTTAGCCCTTCCTTTCCACTGCCCAGTACTGTTCCATTACATAGCACCAAAAGCCAAGAGAAAGCCAAGGACATGGTATCAGGCCTGTCACAGATGAACACAAAAGACATTGCATCTCAGCACCTGAATCCTCCTGCTATTTCTTTTTACAGATCATTGAGAGAGAGAGATCAGGATTCATAACAGGTTACCAGCTAATTTCTCTTCAAGGACAATGCGTGTAATTTTGCATGTAATCTCCAGCCAATCATAGAAGCAAAACTGATGTCAGGAAAGGAAGAAACAAACATCTATTAAACACCTACTACTTCCCAGGCACTATGCTAAATGCTTTACAAATATCATCTCATTTAATCTTCATATAAATCTTGGAAAATAGGTATTAGGATGATGATAAAGACATGATGATGATCACCAGGATCATTTTGTAGTTGAAGAAATTGAGGCAGATAGAGGTGAAGTGACCTACTTGCCCAGGGTCACACAGCTAGTAAGTGTCTGAGACTGGATTTGAACTCAGGTCTCCCTGACTCCAGGTTTTATGCTCTATCCACTGAGTTACCTAGCTGCTATATCAATTATCTGCTTCATGCGGAAAAGTAAAATTCCCCTTAATATTGGCAAGCCTCCTGTAGCCATTAACCCCTCTCATATCTTCTTCCCATGTTCTATCCAAACCTCTTCCTGCTACACATTTATCGGGTCAGGCTTCACACTTGTACAACAATCAGCCATAGCTAAGCCCCCTTGTACAAAGATGAATGTGAGTCATTGCTATTGGCTAATAAAAGGAAATTGGAAATTCTCATACACAATTGATAACAAAGGCAGAAGGCACTTTTATTTTTTTAAACATAAAAGGCAAGCCATGTTTTTGTAAGAATGCTTTAAGCATCCCCAGTACTTAGCACATTGTAGGCACTCAGTATAAACGCTTAATAATAAATGTTTATTATTATGTGGGTGTTTGGCTCATTTTTTTTCTTGCTTCCTTCATTGTGATCTTTTTGCAGGTGGTGGTATAGGAGTGGTAGTGACAGTTATAGCCAGAGAAAAAGCCAAAGGAGAAGAGGAAGAGAGGAAGGAGGCAAATGAGGGTTTAAAGGGCACAAGAAATAGCAGGAAGTGGATCTTTCATCCAGAACAGTGGCCACAGCGTTTAACTTCCTCCCAATTCATTAGGAAAGGAAATTGAGGTTTGGAAGCATGTGCCACTTCGTTCCCAGTATCAGACCCAGGAAAGGATCCTGGTTGCCTGCCTTCCCAACCTGGATTTTCCTCCCAGCTTTGACTGGGTTATTAATTTCCAACCTCTCCGAGCACCTGAATTTAAGAAGCAGCACCACAATGGGTTTGGCTGAGTTGCGAGCAGCTGGGCTGTGGAATTTTTATGTGAAGATGCACACTGAGACTTGCCTTGGAATTTCCAAGAAAGCCCTGTGGGAGGGAAGGGGATAGGCTTTGATGGTATAATGTCTTAGAGAGTCCACCTCAGCTTCCACGAACTGCCTGGAGACTGTGCTCCTGCTGTACCCCAGTGACCCAATGTTCCAGTAAACAAGGAGGAGATGGGATGGACATACTTTAGATCAGACCTTCACTGATTTTTTTTAGATCTTTTTAATAGGAAACAGATCAAGGGTGGGGTCCAAAGAGGATACTTCAAACCAGCAAACATGCCTCTAAGGCAGGCAGGAAGGCAGAGCAATCCAAAACACATATGTATTTCCAGTAGGGTCTTGAGCTCCATAGGCAGATCCACATGCTAATCTTAAGGAAAATCAGAGGCTTCCTTTAGAACACTGCCTGAGACTACCAGAACCACCCCCCACTCTGCTTCTTGCCCCAGGTCCTAAATTTACAGCAGCCCTTCTGCAAAGAGGTAAAGGGGAAAAGAACCTGAGAAACAGAAATGTACCACAAACTGAGCAAAACCATCACTGGCTATGAGTCTCATTTCCATCTGGCTGTGAGTCTCATATGTCTGGCTCAATCACCCATTCAAGAAATGAAACCTGCTTCCTTTCCTTCCCCAACCAATCTCTACCCCTAGTTTTGTCTCTACTTTAAATCCCAAATCACCAGCGAAGTTGAGTATCAGCTCACAGGTCAATATGAACACCAACCAGAGGGATTTAATTGAAAGATGACAAAGAGCACTCTGGCTTACTGAGGAGGGTTATGGAATTTCTTTCTCCATGTTTCTACCCATCTGAATTAGGATTAGGTGTGGTAGATCCCAGGACAACTGAAGATCTCTTCCAATCTTATGAAATCCTGGCTTTAATTATTTATTTGTGTGTGTGTGTGTGTGTGTGTGTGTGTGTACAAATGCATGAACACCAAGTTCAGGGGGAAATCTATATATTCATACATATATATATATATGTATACACACATATGTATATATGTATATATATGCACACTCAATAAATGTGTATGTCTCTCTCTATCTGTTCCCTGAACTTGGCATCCCATCGCCTACATCTGTGACCTTGCCCAGGCTTTATTTCTTAGTTTCCTGCCACCTTATTCTCCCCTCCTCTGTGATCCAATGATACTGGCCTTTTTGTTCTTTCTCAAACAGGACATCTTCCCCAGTGCCTGGAATGCTCTCCCTCCTCATCTCTGCCTCGTGGCTTCCTTCAAGTTCCAGCTAAAATCTTACCTTTTACAAGAAGCCTTACCTGATTACCCTTAGTGGTTACTTCTGTTACCTCCAATTGTATATTCTCTCTGATTGCATATTGTCTTCTAGCCAATCTGTATATAACTTGTTTGTACACAGTTGTTTTCATGTTCTTTTCCCCTCCCCACCAAGATCCTTGAGGAAAGGACCTAATTTTTGCCTTTCTTTGTATCCCAAGCTTCTAACACAGTGCCTGAAATATAGTAACTACCTAATAAATGTATGTTGACTGACTGAATGACTGGATAGAATTAATTTCCTTTGTGACCCTATATATGTTTTTATTTTTATTTTATTCATTTAAAACATTTTCTTCTGAGATGGGGGCCAAATGCTTCACCAGAGTAGCAAAGTGGTCCAGGACACAAGTAAGATTAAGACCCTCTGCTCTAATATCATAGTTTACCAGACCAGATGCCAATAAACACTGAACTGTTGCCTCATGAAGAAGTTCCCCACGTTGATGAAATCACAGATCTAAATCTCTTCTCACACCTACCCTCCACCCAAATTCTAATATATCATTCTTAAAAACTGACTCAACTGTCTAACAACAGTAGCTTCCACCCCCTAACTTAGCCTTCCCTTCTAATTGAGAGATGCTTGCTATGACGGAATGATCCATTCCCATTGCTGCCTTTGGTCATACTTACTGTTGCAATACTCTCGCTCCCCCAAAAAGCCACACTCTTATTTTAGAATTAGAAAGTAAGTTTTTAAAATTATCCATATAAAGACGGCATGATTTCTCTACTATTATGGTAAGTGACATAAGTAAGTTCAGCACATTTTATGAGTTATTGATGTTCCCTCCAATTGGCCTATCTCATTCAGAAAATGCCCAACCCTGTTTGTTGTAAGCTTTTACTCATATAATGGTCATATTTCAGTTTTTTGGACAGCCAGAGCTGACACAAAAAAAGAAGGACTGAAGAACAGTTATTCTTTTTTAACAGAGAGAGAGAGAGAGAGAGAGAGAGAGAGAGAGAGAGAGAGAGAGAGAATAGAAAGATATGGAGTCGGGAATCCTAGGATTGGATCCTAACATGATATATGACCCTGGGTGAGTCTTATAACCTCTAAGGATCTCAGTTTCCTTATTTGTGAAAATGAATTAGATGATCTTCTGCCTTCTAGTTCTTCATCCTGTGACCCCAGACTGTATGAAACCTTCTCTTAGACATGTCTATCCAATGCAAACTGAATTATCCCTCCCCTGCAATGGAATGTGATTCATCAACAATTTGGGATGGTATTTCTAAGGCTACTAGTAATCTTTTTAAAGTCACACCCACCTCCTCCTTCATGACTGGTCACTTTTTATAATCTAAGTTGACCCACTCTTAGAAACAGCCATCTTCTAATCCTAATGAGCACATTCTTAACATATGATCTGTCCTCTTTTACCAATGACCCTTCTTCTTTTATAACTGGTCATTGTTTCAGACAACTGACACATCTCATCTCTCACCATGACTCCGGCAGCAGTGGGATACGTGTTAGCCAAGAAACTGGCAGGAGGTAGAGTTCAACTAGCCAGGAAAAAAGCCAAATGGTAGCCAGAGTCCAAAGACCTCATCAGTTTTCACTGGATGAATGCAGTGATCAGGACAGAGCTAAGGCAGGGAGAAAGAGGCAGGTAATTTAAGTTCAGCCTAAAAAGAAAATCACAGGTAGAAAAACTGGTAAATGGCACATTTTGTATTTAAAAAAAAAAACCTGGAAATAAAGTCAATGCCCATTGATTAGGGAATGGTTAAAAAAAAAAAGACAGAGACATAGACACAATGCAATATAGCTTTTACAGTACAGAGTTCCTTGTACACTTCCTGGCCTTTTTCTCAGTCCTCATCTTTTTTGTGATCTCTCTGCAGCTTCTAATCCTATAGATGCTCTCCTGGTTACCTTTTCTTGAACTTAGGGACACTTCACTGTCTTGATATCTCTCTCCTACACCAGGCCCTCATTCTCTTCTCAAATCTCTTAATATGAATGTTTCTCAAGGCTCTGGGCTTGACTCTTTCTTCTTTTTGCCCTCTCTCTGGGCAATCTCACTTATTCCCATGGTTCCAACTACAACCGCTATGCAGATGACTCACAAGTCTATGAGTCATGATTTCTCTTCTTCATTCCAGATTCATGTCTCTAACTGTCTCTAGGACTTCTCACTCTATACATGTCACTCATGCAGCAACTCAACACTATAAAACCGAATTTTTGATCAATCTTCCCCACCCTTAAACCTGTTCCTTCTGATCTAACCATCCCATGTTCTTACCTTTGTCTCACCAAACTGGGGAGTTGTGCCATTGTTAGGTTCTGGTCTCTGCTATGATTTTGGGTAGCCTGCTTTGTCCTGCTCAGTCTTGCTCTGGATTCTCTAGGTTCTTACACCAATCTCAACTATCATGGGGTTAAGTTCCTTAGTTATTTGAGGTTCTGAGCACCAGACCTTTTGGACTTTCTCTGGCATCTCAGGACAGGTAGTTTGGGACCTCAGAGGCCCCGGATGTCTTAGAATGAGCACTGAGTCATCATGGTAGATGTTGCCCACCACTGTTCCCAGGACTTCTAGAGTCCAAAGTCATCAACCTGGGACTTTCTGACCACCTTAGGACTTTCTCTTGGAGCTTTTCACTCTGGCTGCCTCTGTACACATAGGCTTATGGCCTACACACTACTCTGGACCACTTCTGGATGCCCTAGGAGGTGACTTTGTCTTAGCATTGGCTTCATGCTATTTTTATGTTGTACTTTTCATTCCTCTTTTTCTCAGGCTTCTGGACCACCTCTTATGTGCTTAAGGGTAAAAGAAGTCACTTATTACAGTTTTTCATTGGATTTCTTGAGCATTATTCCATCTAGCACACACTTCAGGATTTTTCGGGAGTAGACATGTGGGAAGTGGGCTGTCTTCCTTCCATTCAGACCACCATGGTCTGATAAGACCTGATACCTGGAAGATCTGATACAGATTAATACATTGAAAAAGTACAACAAAGTGTGCAATATACAACATCTCTGTCTGTCCCATCTCCATGAAGGGATCGGGATTGTCCTCTCCTATCACCTTTTTGGAGCTGTGATCGATCTTTTTAATTTTGTGCCTATCTATCTTCTAAAGTTCAATCATAAAACCACCTCCTCCTTAAAGCCTTCCCTGATATCTCTGCAGTCTCCTCCCCTGAAGCCCCCAGAAAAGGATATTTTCCCTCATACTACACATGGCACTTTGTTTTGTGTATCTGTACTTTATTCATGTAGCATTGTATACTATATTTAAGTTTGTGTATTATCTTCCTATTAGACATAAACCTCAATGAGGGCATTGTAAACTTTGTGGTACTCACAGTGTTTGGCACAATCTTCTGCACATAGTAGGCCATTTGGGACTTAATAAAGGTCTGAGGAATTAATTAGTCAATTGATTAGTTGAGTGATTAATTAATTGCATGATTAATTAATTCCTAGGACCAGACCTGGTTTTAGACAGCACTGACACCTGGCTCAAATGGGAAGAAATCTGTGAAGTTTCAACAGCTCCACTCACTGATCTCATCAAAGATCTTTCATTTTTTGGGTAGACCATCCACTGCTCTGGCACTAGACCATAAATATCCATATTGCCAGGACTTATTTTGCCCCCTAGTGTCAGGGAACCAGGAAAACTCATCTTCCTGAGTTCAAATCTGGCCTCAGACACTGACTAGCTGTGTGACCTTGGGTAAATCACTTCACTCTGCCTCAGTTTCCTCATCTGTACTTATCAAGTTCAACTCAGAGGTCAAATTTTACAGATGAAGAAACCAAGATTCAAGTAGGAGCTGCCCAATGTTACATGTTCTTCTGGGTTACAAGAGCTGGGATTTGAAGCTAAATCTTCTCTGAATCTAGCCCCCTGTCCACTACACTACAAACCTGTCCCTGATCGTAAGTCTGTACTACTGGCTAGCACATTCCCAAAATTGTCATTATTTCTAGCAACTGCTCCCACGTTCACTCAAATGGTGGCTATGATTGGGTTTCTTTAGAGTCCACTGGCCTCCTCAGCCGTCAAAGAACTGATAAGTCATCCCTGTAATGCAGAGTATGAAACGACAGAGGTCAGGGAAGATAAATCAGACCTAAACATGATACTTAATGGCTTGGGAAGGGAACAGGTGTGAAGCCTGTGTGTGTTGGCACAGAATCTTGGGCAGACACCCCAACCCTCTCTACCCTCCTCCTCCCTGACTCAGGAGGAAGATCTATAGAAGGGTCAAAAGTCCAAAATGGTGTATCATACAGGGGAAAAATCCATGTGAAGGTAGTTCTAGAGGCTTTAAACTAAGATTTCTTATTTATTTCCAATATGGTACTAGAGGCTAGCTTCAGAATATGCCTTGTGATCTGGATTTACTCTTTGGAGCTGACTTTGAAATGGGTGTCCATTTTCAGAGAGGAAAGCTGACATGGTTTTGAAATGAGCAATATGGGTGAGTTTTGAAAGGTAAAGTGATCTCTGGGGTGGTTTGTTCCCAGAAGGGCTACGAATGGTATCCCTGATACACACACCCAGAGCCTGTTTTCAGAATGGGTCCAGCTTTCCAACCATTCCAATTATAGGTTTTGAAATGGGCCCAAAGGCAGAATTTAGAAACCTGAAATGGAGGAGGAGAAAGAGAATGATTTTGCAACTGGATGAGTGACAGTCCCCAAAAAGTGCCGCAGGGAATAGAATTTGGAAAGCCATGTGGTGGACAGTTCCAGAATGTCCTGGGAGGTCTGGAATTGGACCTTTCCAGTTATAATTAGGGCTAGGATAATTAGGGGTTAGGATAAGATCAAAATAATCATCACTGACCTTTATATAGTACTTTGAAGTTTGCAAAGCCTTTTACGTGTATTAATAATAACAAATATCTATATGGTACCTACTGTGTGCCAGGTGATATAGTAAACACTTTACAAATATTATCCCATTTGATTCTCACAACATCTTGAAAAGTAGGTGCTGTGATTATTCCCATCTTACAGACAGAGGTTAAGTGCCAACAGAGATTAAGTGACTTGTCCAGGGTCACACAGCTAGTAGATATCTGAGGCTAGATTTGAACTCAGGTCTTCCTGACGCCAGGTTCTGTGCTCTATGCGCTATGGTGCCACCTAACTGCTTAGCTCTGCTTAGCTCTTAATATAAGTACATGGGCATCATTATTCACATATTACAGGTGAGGAAACTGAGGCTCAGAAAGGCTTAGTGATTTTCCCTTGATCCCAAAACTAGTAGGAGTCAGAAATAGGATTTGAATGCAGGACTTTCTGACTCCCAGCCAAGTACTCAATCCATTATGTTGTCTCATCTTGTATTGGAGTTGTGCTCACTTACAGTATAAACAGTGGCAAATTTTTTAGTATGTAAGTCATCAGCAGCAGAAAAATAGGTTCCAAATGGGAGATAATCATTATGGAATACCACTTTGCTCTCAGAGATCATTAGGTCTTGTTCTAAGAAAGGGGTTTTGGGGCAGAAGAAAGAATAAAGAGAGAATAAGAGATGAGGTTAGGTGATGTCTGAAATCCCCTTCCAGATCTGTCTCTGATTCACCTTTGGGTAATGTTCATGCCATTTCCTGAGTTCAAACTTTGTCTCTGACCCTACCTGTATGGCCTTGGGCAAGTGACTTTTCCACTTTGGGGTTCTATTTTCTTTTCTACTGTAAAATGAGAGGGTTTGACTAAAGCCCTTTCCAGTTCTTGCATGCATTCTATCAGGTACAAAACCTGCCAGAGCTCCTTTCCTGCTTTCTCCTCTTAGCTTCCCCTTTTCTTCCCTTACTCCCTGATGTAGTGAGTGACCCACCATTTGGGCTATGACCCTTGGAGGCCTCAGCTCTTGTGACTTTATTATTTTTCTGGCTTTCCCTTCATGCTGAGTCATCAGGAATATCACACTCAGAGGGATGCAAGTCAACATTTAACAACCAGCACTCCCAGAAGGGGGGCGGGGCGGCACACAACACACCTTTAAACTCAATCTGCATTTTTTACTAACATTTTCTCGATCCTTTTCTTAAAGCCTAGGTAATCAACAAAACAACAAAGCAAGTTGGGATTCATAACCTTTGCAGATTTCTGAGATATCAATGCTCACGTTGAAAATTTAACAATCTACTCTCCCAAGGCTTTCAGCCAGCTTCAGCACACTCTTGATTAACACTCCACTACTTGCTTGGAGGGGCAGCTAGGTGGAGCCATAGTGCACAGAGGTCTGGTCAGGGAGTCTGGAAAACTCATCTTTCTGAGTTCAAATATGACCTCAGATACTTACTAACTGTGTGACCCTGGGCAAGTCACTTCACTTGGTTTTCCTCAGTTCCCTCATCTGTAAAATGAGCTGGAGAAGGAAATGGCAAACCACTCCAGTATCTTTGCCAAGAAAAGCCCAACTGGGGTCATGAAGTGTTGGACACAGCTGAAAAACAAATGAAATAAAAGTTACTTGGATAATAACAAGTGATTTCACTGCTGCGTGAAGAGTCTTCAGTGTACAAGCTATAAGCAGAAAGCTCAGTTACATAGGCATGGCACAGTGACAGAGTATTTCTGAGATCTTCTTGCTCTGGCTTTTCACTGACTGATACCAGGAGTCTAGCCCTTACCAGCCCAAATCTTTCTCCACATTCTGCTGACAAAATCTATAAAGTTTGTTTTCTTGTTCTAGTTCCACCCTACTTTTCTCTCCAAATCCAAAACAAAACCTTCTCTTCTTAGCTCTTCAGAACATGGAACAAAGAGAACTTTCTCTCTGGGTTCCTCCATAATTTGGTGGAGGTTCCATTGTACTGACATTTCTTGACCTCTTTTCAAAATAATAGTCCTACTCACATGAACCAGCCTCCTCAAACCTCTCTGCTTCTGGTCTCCTTTACCTTTCAACTCTAATAACATAAACTTTCTTTTCTTCTCCTCTCCTCCTCCTCTCCTTTCCTTTCCCTTTATCTTCCTCTTCTTCTGCCCTCCCCTCGCCTCCCCTTCCCTTCTCTTCCCTTTTATTTTTCATCCCTTCTTTTATTATAATCAGAATTTTATAACTGAAAGTGTTTCATTAATCCAACCCCTTTATTTTGCAGAAAAAGAAACCGAAATGCAGAGAAATCAGTTTCTTAAAGAAGCATTTATTAAGCACCTACTGTTATCTCTTGGAAGAGTTCTGATAGAATATATGCCCCGTAATTAAGATGATTTATGGGCCTATAGGCTTAAACCAGGCCTGGGCAGAACTCCCTGATAATTAAGATTCAGGAGAGGATAGAGTTGTTGCTACTAATAATTCCAGGGAAAGTCCCTGCCAATTGAATGTTGGTTTCAGCAACCCTTCCTCATGGAGTTACACCCAAGCTTTCTGCTGAGCCAGGGTGGTGTCTACCGAAGAGCCTGTACCTGTGAACAGGCTCCCACCTGTTCTCTCCCCAAGGGATTGGGATAAAGGGAAAATAGCGCTAAATCTCCTTTATTGTGAAGCCAAGCAGTAAACACTTTCACAACCTTGTACGTCCATGAGAGAGGAGATTTCCCCCAGATTTGACTTCCCTAATGGGAAGAAGGAAAAAGAGGAAGGAGAGGTGAAGGAAGAGGAAGAGGAGGAAGTGGAAGAGGAGGAAGAGAAGGAGAAGTAAAAAGGAGGAGGAGGAAGAGAAGGAGATGATGATGATGATGATGATGATGATATTTCTGGAGAAAAATAGATACTGAGCAAATGCTTTACTTTGAAATGTTAAGTATGAATCAAAAGCAGAATAACCCAGCCTTATTCTTCAATAAGAAGCAAGCAAAAAGACAGTGCAATGAATTTTTCACTGATATCGCTAATTGGACTTCAGATCCCCATGATCGAGGAGGAGAACCAGCCATTTAATTCATTAATTTGTTCATCAGACTTTTATTAAGTACCTGCTATGTGCAAGGCACTATGCTACGCACTTTAGGGAGATATAAAGATGACTAATATATTGTTCCTGCTTTGATCAAGATTGCAATTGAACAGGTGAGAGAAGTTATATATGCAAATAGAGTACAAGATAGAATTGATAATATCTGAGAGGCATGTGAGAGACTAACATGCACACAAAAATTATTGGCACCCCCTTCAGTAGTTTCAAGAGAAAAGATCATTTCTAGTTGAGAGGGAATCAGAGAAGGCTTGGTGGAAGATGTGACATTTCAGCTATATGGGAAAGAGTAGGTGAGATTTTTGGATAGGTGTGGGGTAGGGCAGCAGGGAGTCAATCAGCAAATATTTATTAGATGCCTGATCTGAGCCTAAAATAGTGCTGGGCAGGCACTATGAGAGAGTTAAAGTAGTAAAAAAAAAAAAAAAAAAAAAAGTAACAGTCTCTATAGTGAATTGCCAATAACGATTAATGGATGTGTAATCACCCTGAAGCATTTCTAGTCACTAATCTTCAAAAGGAAAGATCAAGACCCATACTTTTCCTTGTGGTTATGGCCTTCCACTCTACAATGAAGAAACTAAGTTTTCTATGTGTAACCTGGAGCTCAGTCTCATTTGTATAAGACTCTCCTGAAGAATGATTACTCAGTGCTCTATGCAAAGCCAAGATATGAACTTATATTCTCTGACTCCAAATTCAATGCCCTTTCCCCCTGGACTGCACTTTAGTTGGAGTCATCATAAAATGTTTCTGAGAAATGAAAGATAATTCCTGACATATAACAGAGAAGTTTACTTTAACCCTAAATCTTACAGAAGTGGTGCCTGGTTAGTACCAGGTTCCACAATATGGCCAATGACTTCCATGATTTGGTCCAAGTCCTACCCACCATAGTTAAGAACATGCCTAAATCTTCCTCCACTAGCAATGTAGCCTTGACTGCCAGCCCGTGCATATTCTGACCTTTCATCATTTCTCAGAACAAAAATCCTGCTCTCACAATGGCACCAGCAAAATGTGACTGTGACCCAATCAATCTCCATGCCCAAGACCCAACAGCCAAAGAATACATTTGACTCAATGACATTATGACTACTCCATCTATTTGGACAAAGGACATTTGAACATGAAATGGTTATTCCAGAGGCATAGCACAGTTAGGAAAATTACATAGTCCCCTGGTACAGGGTTGGGGAAGGGAAAGGTCATGGTGCAAGACATCAGCATGTAGGCTTCAGGCATTGCAGAAACCGACGGCCACATTTGTACTATTTATAAACTGATGATTGTGAACAAAATCTGGTGACGATTCCACCCTGTGGAAACACACTCACATACATTCTTTAGTATTATAAAATAATACTAGGAAAATGCTTTAGGCTGAAGTTGTAGGTACTACCCGAATGAGGAATCAATTTTTCTTTATCAATTCTGAAACAGTGTCTGGCACTGAAATCTTTCACATCATTCTTGTCTAAAGTTTGATCAGCCTGAAAGGAAGAGGAAGAGTAACACTTGGACTAAGAAAAGGAAGAAGGCTTTGTTCAATTCAATTAAGAGAAGTATCAGTTCATCTTTGACCTGGTTGAAAGAAAAATCCTTTAGAGGGAGTGGTTAAAGAGGGATTCAATAGTCTTCAGAAAATTATTCTCCAGAGTACACTGACATTGTAAGTTACCATTGTTCTGTTTGATAAATTAGAGAATTAACTAAACTCTGAGATCTTATTAGTCTCAACTATGGGATTTTGTCTTTGTTTCTGAAACCTGTAAGATTTTGCCTGGATGAAGTTTCAGCGTTTCGGTTAGCTATTTAAATCTCCCTCCAAGCAATAATATTTCTAATTACTAATATATGTTTATATATTATATATTCAAATTATTTATATTGTGCATATACATGTGTATAAGTGTATATGTGTATATGTGCTATATGTATACAAGTATGTGTGCATTTTTGTATGTTTATGTATGTGTATATATGTGCATATATTTGAAATAACTAACATCAAAGTCTTAGAGTACTATTTTTTTTTTCCTTCTGCCAATGCTAACAACTTTTTTGTATACTACTTACCTGTTTCCTTACTAGCTTTCCAGGGTTGGATCAGTGGCCTACATTCTTCCTGAGATTAAGAATCTTATGAAGGAAGGATTTTAATTTGACCCTACCATCTTGGAGCATGTCCCTGGCCCTTCTGATTACTGTTGAACAATAGCTTTGGCTTATAGGACTTGGAGAGTTTAATTCTTAGGAACAGAATCCTATACTGGTCAGAGAGCCCAGGGGAGTGATTTAGAAAGGAATTAGCTAGTGATTAGAATTCTCATCCCTTTCCCTCCCTCCCCCATCTGCTGCTCTGCCCTTCCAGGAGGCATGAACATCACATTTTACCCAAAAACTCATCATCCTGCAGATTGACTCAGCTTTTGATACTTGCCAGCTTCTCGACAGCCTCTATTACTTCTCCCCACTGAAAACGAAGGGCCAGATCTCTTAGCTCCTCCCAAAGACTTCCTTACCGAGGGCTCAGAATTCTCCATATAAATTTCCATTTCCCAACAGTTGCTCTGCTTGGTCTCTACTCCACAAACATCATACTCCCGTGGGTATGGCCCTATTGACCTCACTCTTCCTCCACTTTCCAGCTTTCTTTTGTGTACTGTCTTCCCTGTTAAATTGTAATCTCCATGAGGGAAAGGACTGTCTCCCCTTTTCTTATTCATATCCTGGGGCTTACTATAGTTCCTGGCACATAGTAGGGCCTCAATAAATGCTTATTAACTCCTGACTGATTCAGTTCCCAGAATTCCATCCTACAAAGTATTTCCTCGATGCCTTTGTTTGTAGGAAAGATTTTTGTGTTCAAAACTCCTTAGTCATGCAAGTTTCCACCCAGCCTTATCTTTCCTACCCAGACCTAATAGTTATGGGTGGGGCGAAGGGAGAGTGAGGTAAGCAGAGAACCAGTCTAAACCAAGTCAATCTAACCCAACAAATCTTGTCAAAGTGATCAGAGCCTTGGCTGGACATCAGAGAATATGTTCAAATAATGGCTATGTAACGTGGTCCTCATGTGACCTTGGGCAAATCAGTTAACCTCTTTACCATACTCCCCTCTTCATCTGTAAAATGATGGGGTTGGATTTGCTGACCTCCGAAGACCATACCAGCTCTCCTTTGATTTTAACCAAAAATGCATTTATTAAGCTGAGAAGTGCAACACATTTACTAGGTCTTAGAGATACAAAGACAAAATGAAGAATAGTCCCTGCCCTCAAGTAACTTAAATGGGAATGAAGTCATTTGTAACCAAGTAGGTTTTAGAAGCTGGGTTGTTTTTTGCTTTTTTTTCCCAGTCACTTCTGATTATATATTTATCTCGTTTTCACAACAGCTACTTAGAAGTTTCTTCTAAAGAGCTGGTGAGAGAATAGGAGAAGATTAAGCTTCTGAAAATTGTAATCAAGTAAAACATAACTAGTGACCAGTTTATTAACAGACATTTGTTAAGTTCAAGCTAAATGACTCTGGGCAAGTTGTCTGACCTGAACCTCAGTTTCTTCACATGCAAAAGGGATAATAATACTTATTCTTGAATTGGGAATAGTGGAGTAGGTCATTAAATGCCCATACTCCTCTAACATTTGAAGCTCTGGGCTTCTAAAAAGGAAAAATCCAAAAATCGAAAGAGCTAAAGGGACATCATTCTCCTCCTGGAGACATCTGACTGTGATGTAACACAGCCACAGAAAGTGATGTGATAGTCACAGAAAATAGAAACTGCAGGTTGAAGGTGTGTAATTCAGAGAAACACTAGAATGGCATGGTGGCAGCTGTTTTCCCTTCCAGGGTCGGCCACTGGGTCTGGATACTTGGTCCCATGGTGTGCAAACCATAGCAAGAAGTAGACAGAGGTCTCTGCCAAGCACCAGAACAGCCAAGGCCAAGATAAGCATTTTCTGTAGGATTGTCTATCTTCTCCTGAGTCTACCCAAACCTGAGTAGGATTCCTTCTTGGTAAGAGGTGCCAGGCCCACAGCTCTTTATCATTATTGTTCATTTGTTGCAGTCACACCCAACTCTTTGTGACCCCTTTGGGGTTTTTTTGGCAAAGGTACTGGAGTGGTTTGCCATTTCTTTCTCCAGCTCATTTTACAGATGAAGAAAACTGAGGCAAATGGGGTTAAGCAACTTGCCCAGGGTCACACAGCTAGTGAATATCTGAGACCAGATTTGAGCTCAGGACAATGAGAATTCCTGACTTCAGGCCTGGCTCTTTATCTACTGCGCCTAAAGTCTGGTCCCAATTAGCACTAATTAATGTACCTATAATATTCCAGATATGGAGGATACAAAAAAAAAAAAAATTAAACAGTCTCTGCCTTTAAAGAACTTCCAGTCTAACAGGATAGATAAGATGTAACTATATAAGTACATGCATAATAAATAAATCAATCCAAGGTAATTGGTGAGGAGGAGGAATTCCTAACTTTTCTTGCGTCATGAACTCTTCCAGCAATCTGACGAAATCTACAGACACCTCAAAATGTTGTCTTTAAATGCATAAAACAGAATAGGTGTGATGACAAAGCAAACCAGTTATACCCAAATCAAGTTATCAAAGTATTTTGAAAGCAAGTTCATGAATCCTAGGTTAAGAATCCGTGTATTAATAGCTGAAGTAGAACAAGAAAGATTTGATGAGCTGAAGTTTAAAGAAAACTAGGGATTCTAAGAAAGCCTAAGGAAGGAGCAGGAGTTCGTTCTAGGCTGGAAGGATAGCCAGCTACATGTGTAGACATGGAGAAAGGAGATGGAATATCTGGTGTGAGCAACAGCAAAAAGGCCAGGCTGGATCAAAGAACATGTTAAGGGTAGTAATGAGCCTTATTAGGCTAGAAACATAGGCTGGATTTCGAAGGTTGGATCCTACATTTAATAGGAAGCCACCAGAGATCATAAAGTACAGGAGATCTGTACTTTAAGGAAATCCTTTGAGAGATCCATCAAGCAGAGAGACCAATGATGACACTATCACAATTTCCAGATAAGACGTGATGACTGTTTGAATTAAGGGAGTGACTGTGCAAATAGAGAGAAGAATTATAATTGAATGGGTGTGTTGTTGTCCTAGCTGAATGGAAGGATCTCTTGAAAAAGAAATTGTCATTGTTCAGTCATGTCTGACTCTTCTTGGAGCTGTTTGTCATTTACTTCTCCAATGTATTAAAGAAACCTGAGGTTAAATGACTTGCCCAGGGTCACACAGCTAGTGAGTGTCTGAGGCCAGATGTGAATTCAGGTCTTCCTGACTCCAGACCCAGTGCTCTGTCCACTGCACCACTTAGCTGCCTCTGATACCAATGGAGACAACTGCCCAAACCTGCAAGAATGCTTAGTCTAAATGGAGACATAAAGAATATATTAAGATTAGGAGTATGATGGAGCCAGTTCAAACAAGATTGATTATCAGATTTCCAGTGTGACCTCAGAAATTGCAAATGTTGACTATGTAGGCTTTGAAAAGTGACAGGAAAAATGTTACTAATGCAGATTAAATTTAAAAGTGTGTTTTGTAGATATTTTTTTCTTTCTGGAGAGCCAGTTGTTAAATGTTTACCACTACAATCCTCGTTAAGGCCCATCCACTCTTTGAAAGCCTAATAGTTTACTCATTTTAATCTCAGTTGAGGACAGACTGTGTGCTTTCGGATGAGCCAGTAAAAGTTTAGATAGTATTGACTGCCTTCACCACTGCTTGTCATTTTGTTTAAGATTTACCAAACTGACATTCTCCCTCTGGAGGAAAGGCAGCTGAAGAACTTTCCCCTGTATGACCCTGAGCATCATCAAAAAAAGAGCTGAGTCTCTTTGTGGTTGCAAAAAACTGGAAATATAGGGGATGCCCATCAATTGGGGAATGGCTGAACAAGCTATGGTATATGAATGTAATGGAATACTATTGTGCTATAAGAAATGGGAAGGAGA
>CM053586.1:302844305-302895599 GCA_028646515.1 Pseudochirops corinnae | reverse complement strand
TATATATATTTCTATTTATCAGTTCTTGCTCTGTATGAAGATAGTGTCTTACTTCATATGTCCTTTGTAGTTAATTTTGGTTTTTATAATAGTCAAAAAGACTTTTTCACTCAAATTTTTTTTTTCTCAAAACAATATTGCTCTGGTACCCAATATGTTCTTGGTTCTATTCATTTCACTCTTCTTTATTTTGTGGAAGACAATCCATGTTTTTCTAAAATCATCAGTCTCACCATTTCTTAAAGCACGATAGTATTCCATGACAATATACCATAACTTATTCAGTCATTCCCCAACTGATGGACACCCCTACAAATTCCAGTTCTTTGCCACCACAAAGAAAGCTGCTATAAATGTTTTTAAAACATATAGGTTCTTTTCCTTTTCCCCCAATCATCTTTAGAAATAGAGCCAATAGTAGTACTGTGGGTCAAAGGGTATAGGCAGTTTAATAACTCTTTGCAAATAATTCCAGATTGCTCTCCAAAATGGTTGGATCAGTTCACAATTCTGCCAACAATGAATTAACGTCCAAGTTTGTCCCCATCACCTCCAACATTTGTTACTTTCCCTTTCAGCCATTTTTAGCCAATCTGATAAGTTTAAAATAATATCTCAAGGTTGTTTCAACTTGCATTTATCTATTATTACCTCATTCCCTATTCTGATTCCTTCTATTTCTTTTTCTTCTCTTATTGCTATTGCTAGGATTTCCAATACAATATCAAACAATATTGATGATGGTAAGCATCCTTGTTTCACACCTGATCTTACTGAGAAGGCATCTAGCTTATTTCCATTACAAATAGTGCTTCCTAATGGTTTTAGATAAATGGGGTTTTTTTAATCAATTTAAGGAAAAATACATTTATAACTATCCTTAGAAATGTTTTCAGTAGAAATGAGTGTTATATTTTATCAAAAGCTTTTTCTGCATCTATTAATATAATCATAAGGTTTTTTGAATTTTTTTGTTATGTATGTAATCAATTATGTTAATAGCTTTCTTTTCTTAAACCATCCCTGTATTCCTCATATAAATCCCACTTAGTCATAATGTATAATCTTTGTAAATATCATTGTAATCTTTTAGCAAGTATTTTATTTAGTATTTTTGCATCTATATTTATTAATGAAATTGTCTATAATTTTCTTTCTGTTTTTACTCTTACTGGACAAGTTTGGTATGATCCTTTCTTTGTCTATTATTCCAAATAATTTCTTTAATATTGAAATTAATGATCAAATGTTTGATAGAATTCACTTGTAAATACTTCTTGTCCTGATGCTTTTTTCTTAGGAAGCTCATTTATAACCTATTCAATTTCTCTTACTGAAATAGATCCATTTAGATATTCTATTTCCTCTTTAGCTAATCTAGGCAATTAATATTTTTGCAAATATTCTTCTATTTCACTTAAATTATTAAATTTATTGGCATATAATTGGGCAAAATAACTCCTTATAATTGCTTTAATTTCATCTTCATTAGTGATGTATTCACCCTTTCCTTGTTAATACTAATGATTTACTTTTCTTCTCTCTTTTTTAAATCAAATTAACCAATGGCTTATCTGTTTTATTGTTGCTGAGTTGATTTTTTTTTTTCATAAAACCAACACCTAGTTTTGTTTATTAACTCAATGGTTTTTTACACTCAATTTTTTTTAATCTCACCTTTAATTTTTAGAATTTCCAATTTAGTGTTTAATTGGGGATTTTTAGTTTGTTCTTTTTCTAGTTTTTGTAATTGAATACCTCATTTATTGCCCTGCTTTTTTCTCTATTTTATTAATGTAATCATTTCTAAATGGAAATTTAGATCTATATCTCTAGATATAAATTTTCCTTTGATCACTGTTTTTGCTGTATGCTATAGATTCTGAGATGTTGTCTCATTATTACCATTCTCTTCAATGAAATTATTGATTGTTTCTGTGATTTATTCTTTAGTTCACTCATTCTTTAAGATTAGGTCATTCAATCTCCAATTAGTATTTTATCTTCATTTCCATGGTCCCTTACTATATGTAAGTTTTATAGCATTGTGATCTAAAAAAGATACTTTTAATATTTCTGCTTTTCTGCTTTTAGCTATAAAAATTTTATGTACTAATGTATAGTCAATCTTTATAAAAGTACCACAAACTGCTAAGAAAGGGGTATTTATTTTTTCTATTTCCACTCCATTCTCTCCATATATTTATCATATCTAGCTTATCTAAAATTGTATTCACTTCTTTGATTTCTTTCTTATTTATTTTTGCTTAGATTTTTCTAATACTTAGAGGGAAAGCTTAAAGTCTCACACCCCAACTATTATAGTGCTACTCTCTATCTCCATCTGTAATTCATTTAACTTTTCTTTTAAAAGTTTGGAAACTATAGTATTTGGTGCATATAGGTTCAGCATTCACATTGCTTCATTGTCTATAGTACCTTTTTTCAAAATGAAGTTATCCTGTTTATCTCTTTTAATCAAATCTATTTTAAACATAACTTTGTCTGAGATCATAATTGCTATCCCTGCCTTTTTTGCATCAGCTGAAGCATAATAAATTGTACTTCAACCTTCCATTTTAACTCTGTGTGTATCTCTCATTCTTAAGTGTGTTTCTTATAAACAATATATTATCAGATTCTGATTTTTAATCCATTCTATCTGTTTCTGTTTTATGGGTGAGACCATCCTGTTCATATTCTAAGCTATAATTATTATTTGTGAATTTTCCTCCATCTCATTTTTACTCACTATTGTCCTTCTCAGCCTCTCTTTTTGCCCCATCCCTGTTACCTTATTTTCTCCCCATACCCTCCTATTCTTTATTCTACCCACCCCTTTAAGAGTCCCTCCCCCAATCCTTTCCTCCCATGCTCCTGAATCTTATTCTACAAAGCCTCCTAAAAATCCTCCCACACCTCTTTCCCCAGTTCTCTCAACTCTCTTCATGTCCAGAAGACTTCTACACCCCTCAAGATGTAGACATCGCTTCCTCTTCAACCCTGACCCAGTTCAACATTACCAGCCTTCCACCCCCTGCTTCCTCTGTATCAGTTCTTCTTTTTATGCCACATTTTTATGAGATAATTGCCCTTTTTTACATTTTCCCACCCAATTTTTTTTTTAGAATCACCTCATTATACTCAACTCAGCCCCAACAATTCTTTCAAGCTGTCCTAGTAATAATGACAATTTTAAGATGACTGATAATATTTTCATATATAAGAAGTAAACAGTTTGACCTTAATGAATATCTTATAATTAGTCTAATGTTTTCCTTATATTTCTTATGGATCTTTTATATGGAATTTTCTGTTGAGTTCTGGTCTTCTGTCACAAATACCTGAAAACCTTTCAGTTCACTAAATGTCCTTTTTTTCATTCAGTATTATACTCACTTTTGCTGGATAAATTATAATTGGTCACACTCCCAACTTTTTTGCTCTTTGAAATACAATGTTCTAAGACTTGCAGTCTTTTAGTGTAAAAGCTGCTAGATCTTGTGAAATTCTGACTGTATCTCTGCAGTATTTAAATTTTTTTTTTTCTTGTTGCTTGCAATATTTTCTCCTTAACTCAGGAGTTCTGAAACTTGAGCATGACATTCCTGTTAGTTTCTGTCCTGAGATCTCTTTCAGAAAAAAATAGATTTTTTTTTCTATTTCTACTTTCCCCTCTTGTTCTAGAATTTCATGGCAATTTTCCTTAATAATTTCTTAAAATGTTGTATCCAGATTCTTTTTTTGATCATAACAATTCTTATATATTGTCTCTCCTCAATCAGGTGTTTTTCTAATGAGATGTTTCAGATTCTCTTCTATTTTTTCTAGTTTTATTATTTTTTGGTTTCTTAATAATGTCATTTGATTCCTCTTGCCCAATTCTAGTTTACAAGGACATATTTTCTTAAGATTTTGGATCTCTTTTTCCAATTGCCTAATTTTTGTTTTATGATTTTCTTAGATTGCTTTTAATTTTTTTCCCAATTTTTCTTCAGTCTCTCTTATTTGAATTTTTAATTCCTTCTTAAGTTGTTCCAAGAACTCTTTTTTGGCTTGTGATCATTTGATGTTACTCTTTGGGGTAGGAGTAGCTTTTTTTTAAATTTCACAATCTTCCTCTGAATCTGAACCTAGATCTCCTCTTACACCATAGTAGCTATCTATAGTTAGGTTCTTTTTCTTGTGCTTGCTCATTTTTATTATGTTTTACTTTATTTTAGCAGCTTATTATTATAATGAGGCTTTAATATCAAGTTATAGATAATGTTTCTCCAGGCCTCAGGTCTGCCTTACTTAAATCCAATTCACAGGCAAGTGAAGACATCAGCTTGTGATGTCCTTTGTCCTCTATGAAAACAAAAGATGAACGAGAAGAAGAAAAAGAGATATTTATCCCCAGATTAATTAAAGCACTACCAATTCTCCATTGGGTAAATAAGGGAGTGATCCTAATGAATGAAATTTTACTGTATTTAAGAAAAGATAAAGTCTCTTTCGTTCTCATTTTCTCCTGTGAAAAAATCTCTTCTCAGTTAACGCATAGTGCTTTAGATCACATTCTCATTCTGAGCTTGCTAACCCAAAGACTTTGGGGGACTCCCTTTTATTTGATATTCTGGTCTCTTTCTCTTAGTTGAACATAATCACCTCACTCCCAATGGGAGAATTCCTCCCATCTGTATTGTTTGATATGTATTTTTACATGCATACCTTCCCTGATTTCTGCTTTCCTATTGACTTGAATAAATAAGGTCATTTGTAAAAAAAGAAAAAAAAAAGAAAAAAAAAGAAAAAAATCTCTTCTCCTCACAGGTAGCTATCTTATGAAAAAAATTTAAATGTAAATACTTATATTTTGATTTACTGCTCACTAATATCAGTAGTTCATATATGATAGCTTTAGAATTAGAAGGGACATCAGAGCTCATGTAATCTAAGCCCCTCAACAAGGTAGAACTCATTGATGAAATGAAAATAAAATCTTGAGAAACAATGAAAAATGTTAGTTTAAGTTCATAATACCTGAACTCCACTGATGTTTAAAATTTTAGAAATTAAAATCTAAGTTAAGGTAAGAATGATCTTATGCTCTACTAATAAAAGGCAAGATGACTCAGGAAGAATGAGACTTTTAGAAAAGAACCAGTGGAAGAGAAGGTAAGAAAACAGAAAAATCAGGACCAATGTGGCTGCAAAGCTCAAATTTTTACAAAGGAAGGAAAGGAATTTAAAAGATGGAAGCAGTCATAATAAAGGATGAATACAAAAAAATGGAACAAAAACATTAAAATAATGTGCTCAATGCAAATGAGCCAGAGATTGCCAAGGGAAAAAAAAAGTTGCTAAAGTCAACAAAAGGGTCTATGGGGAGAAGGGGAGATACATTTACAGCTTGTGAGGTAATGTTGATTGAATTGAACTAGCATTTTTTTAAAGCACCTACTATGATCCAGCACTTTGGGATGGGGTGAGGAGCAAAACAAAAGAGATCCTGCCCTTAACCATACTCAAAGGGCACTCAAACTGTGGATACCCTTTCTAGCAATACTACTTCTAGGTCTGTGTCCCAAAGAGATCATGAAAAAGGGAAAAGGTGGGGCAGCTAGGTGGCATCGTGAATAGAACACTGGCCCTAGAGCCAGGAGGATCTGAGTTTAAATCCAGCCTCAGACACTTAACACTTACTAGCTGTGTGACCTTGGGCAAGTCACTTAACCCCAACTGCCCTGCCTTCCCCCCTCAAAAAACAAACAAAAAAGAGAAAAGAACTTACATACATAAAAATATTTATAGCAGCTCTTTTTGTGGTAGAAAGAGGTAGAAATTGAGGGGATGCTCATTAATTGGGGAATGCCTGAACAAGTTGTAGCATATGAATGCAACGGAATACTATCATATTTTAAGAAATGATGAGCAGGTAGATTTCAAAAAAACTTGGAAAGATTTATATGAATTGATGCTGAATGAAGTGAACAGAACCAGGAAAACAATGTACATGGCAACAACAACATTGTGCAATGATCAACTATGATTGACTTAGTTCTTGGCAATACAGTGATCCAAGACAAGTCCAAAAGACTCATAATAGAAAATGCTATCCACATCCAGAGAAAGAACTGATGGAGTCTGAATGCAGATCTAAGTATGCTATTTCTGCTTTATTTGTTTTTATCATGGGTATTTTTTTCCTTTTATTCTGTTTCTTCTTTCACAACCTGACTGATATGGAAATATGTTTTACATGACTGCACATGTATAACCTATATCAGATTGCTTGACATCTTGGGGAAAGAGGAGATGAGGAAGGAAGGGGAAAAAATTTGGAATTCAAAATCTTACAAAAAATGAATGTCGAAAATTGTCTTTACATGTAATTGGAAAAATAAAATACTATTTACATTTTAAAAGAATAATTTTTTTTTAAAAAGGGTCCTTGTCCTCAAAAAGTTTCCATTCTGCTGTGGAGTTGGGAAGAAGAAAATTCTCATTGTTAGTAAGTTTTTCCTTATTGCTTCCCTAAATTTGCCTCTTTGCAATTTTCCTCCATCCCTGATAGTTCTCTCTTCCTTCCTGAGTGAAACAAAAGAAGGCTGATCCCTCTTCCACATAATCCTTCAAACATTTGAGGACAGTTCTCATGGCCTCCAAGTTTTCTCTTCTCCAAGGAGAACATTTCCATTCCCTTCAACCATCTTCAAGATAAGTTACACACCTTCATTTCGGAGGGAAAATGTGTCCTGCAGAATGAGGCATTGATTTGCTTGAGGCTTAGAGTAAAAAAAAAAAAATCATTTATTTTTAGAGCATAAGTCTAGGGTCCCTATTTCACAGACTGGAGCAAATGCTAGCCCAAGAATACACAGTGAGGAAAGAGGAAAGAAGGGCTCAACTCTAGTTAGCTGACTCATTTTATCACAAAGCTGGTTTCCATTATCTTTCTTACCTCCTCAATTCCTTTTAGGAAGTAAAGGACCAGAGCTCCTTTCACTGAGCAGGCTAGGTAAAACCTAGAGAGAGGCCTAGGACCTTAGGTACTCTGAGTTCCACAGCCTACCCGCTGCCTTTGGCCTTGATCTATTGAACCTGGGACTGGTGGCTGACCTGTTGTCTATTGGGTAACAGCTTGGTCTAGAGTCCCTAGTAGGCATCCATCACTCCTGCCCATGTTACCTATCCCCCTTCTATTCTGTTCTATACCTCATCACCAAGAGTTCTCAGAATCCTGTTAAACTAACTTCCAACTCAGGACCCACCCACTGCCTTAAAATTCTAAGGCCTCTCATGTATGCCTGTCAAATTCACCCTCAAGCCCACCAGGTGGTCTGACTCCCTAGAATTCTAGGGCAGTGGCATAAATAATATACTGCCCTCCAATCCCCAGTTCTAACTCCCATCCTGCCCCTCAAAAGTGATTTAGAATTTAGATTCCTGGTTCATGGACTGTGTATCAAAGAAAGAAACCTATCTCACTTGCATTTCATACCCTCAACAGGAATTCTTAATATGAGACTCATGAACTTTAAAAAAAAATTGATAACTGTTTCAATATAATTGATTTCCTTTATAAGTCTTTATTTTACATATTCAAAAATATTATTTTGAGATGGTGTCCATAGGACTCATCAAACCACTGAAGGAGTCCATGACAAAGAAAGATTAGAAAGAAAACTAGGTTACAAATATACTTTTCCTTTGTGACAACAAGCATTTACATATTTGTACCTTATAGGTTTGTTTCTTTTGTAAAAAACAGTTTTTATTGATGTCTTATGATTATTCCCTTTATTATACTCAATATTCTGAATATTATATGTTCATATATAACAGAATATATAATCACATATAATCAGAAGCAGTCGGAATTTGATACAATCAGTGCACAAACAAAATTGTTTTATACATGGTCATGGAAGTTTCAGATCATTACAGAAATATATGGTGACAACAAAGCATTGGAAACAAAGTGGACACCTATCAATTAGGTAACGGCTAAACAAATTGTGGTACATGAATGTAATGGAATATTACCTGTGCCTGAAGAAATATATGTAGCAAATATAGAGAAGAATGGAAAGATCTACAAGAACTGATGGAGAGTGAACTAAACAAAGCCAAAAAAACAAACAAACCCCACAATGACTACTGCAATGTAAAATGAAAATCAATCAGACTCTACAGGTGAATATATTGAAATTACGAAGATCAAGCATGACTCAACTGAAGGGATATGACAAGTTACCACTAACCTACCCCGGTGTGGAGGTAGAGGTTCATAGATGTTACACATTGCACATATTTTTTGACTTTCTAATGTATTGATCAGTTGTGATGATTTCTTTTTCCCTTTAAAAAACATTTTGTTATATAGGATGGCTTTCTACGTCAGGAGAGAGAGATAGGTGCTAGAGATCACTATGTCACACAGCTTTTAGATTCTGTGTTTCTCAGTCCCTCAAAACATAGCAACTGGGGCATCTAGGTAACACTGTACATATAGCATTGGCTCTGGAGTCAGGAGGACCTGAGTTCAAATCAGACCTCAGACACTTAACACTTAGTAGCAGTGTGACCTTGGCCAAGTCACTTAACCCCAATTGCCCTACCTTCCCCCCTCAAAAAAAAAAACCATAGCAACTGTTTCCCATAACAATCTATTAGAGGAAAATTGGCCTATTAAGGCAATAATCAATACTAACAGTATAAATAGCAACTTGGACCAAACTGATCTGTAAATGAAAGACACTAAAGCAAACAGCCTAGAAGCCAATGTTTGCGTGAATTGCCAAAGCATAACTCTTTGATACTTACCGTTGGTGAATTTGGACAAGTCATCTAGCCTCTCTTGACCTCAGTCTTCTGATCCGTAAAATAAGAAAATGGGGCTAGTTCAGGTGCCTTCCACTTCTGAATACATTATCCTAAATCAGAACGTGGAGTTTACAACGTTTCATACAAACTCATTTAGTGACTCGGGCTAGGCAGGAATAAAGCTATTGAATCACAGCAGAACTAGAACATCCATGTGGTCTCCAGAATGAACCAGACCAGACATTTCTTTTAGTTTAAATTCCTGGTTATAAGGGAGTTCCACCAAGAGACTTTTGTCTCAGGAATATTAGGCATCATGGAGCCCTCGACTTGGTCACAGTGTGTTGAGATGACCTGGAAACATTTTGGATGCAACTAGGAAGAAAGCTCTATGTAATATTTGCTCTGGTAGATGTGAAAGAGTATTACCTTTCCTTTTTCTATTCAAATTACAGAGAATTCAAGCAAAGGAGAATGAATTGGATGCTGTCTTGAAAGCACAATGTAGGGGTGACTAGATGGTGCCGTGAATAGAGCACTGGCCCGGGAGTCAGGAGCACCTGAGTTCAAATGTGGCCTCAGACACTTGACACACTTACTAGCCATGTGACCTTGGGCAAGTCACTTAACCCCAATTGCCCTGCCTTCCCCCTCTAAAAAGAAAAAAAAAGCACAATGTAAGCAGAAGGCATAGTTATTGGCAAATTCATCTGGCTCAAAGGTTGTTATTAAAGAAGATAGGCAAGAAAAGCAATTATAGAGCACTTTGCTAATATGAAGCTATTAGCAACAATTGTATAATGAACATGAAAGGAAAATTACAGTTCTGTTTTTTATATTACATGAAAAATGTGCCATGCCATAGTTCATTCATTTGTTGGTTTTAGTTCCTTCCAATCAGATAAAATAAAAATGCTCTGGCATTCGAAGCTCTTCATAACCTAGTGCACTCTTACCTTTCCAGTCTTCTTATACCTTACTCCCCAACGTATATCACTCCAGTCAATGTCACTGGCCTCCTGACTGTTCCACACAAAAGACTCCACCTCTCTGAGCTCCAGGCATTTTCTCTGGCTGTCACCCACATCTGGAATACTCTCTCTTTCTCTCCTTCACTCCACCTACTGACCTCCCTGGTTTCTTTTAAGCCTTCAATAAAATCCTGTCTTTTACTGGAAGCTTTCTCCAACCCCTCTTAATTCTAATACCTTCCTTCCATTAATTATTTCCTATTTACTCTGTATGTAGCTTGCTTTGCATTTCTGGCTCACATGTTGTCTTCCCCCTTGGATTGTAAGCTCCTTGAGGAGCTTTGGCCTCCTTTGTGTCTGCAGCACTTAGGTGCCTGGGACTGCATAGGCATAACTCTGAAAGGTTATGCCAGTGACTGTAAGCTCTGATAGGTCCTAAAAAGCTGGCATAGCTATTTATAAGAGCCAGATAATGAATTGGTTGCCCTCCCAAACCAAACCTAGTTATGTTAAAAGAGGCTCTTCAATGACAGGGTGATCCGCAGAGTAGGGTAGTGAATGTTTGGAGGGAAGCAGAAAGGTATTGAATGGTTTTGGATAAGGCAATTTAGGACACTATATTAACATATGAAGAGATTTCAATCTGCATCTACAAAGCAAGCAAACATTTACTAAGTACCGACTGCACAATGACAAAGGTCGTTAGCATAACCTTTCAGAGTCCAAGATCATCTTTCCACTATGAGGGGAGGTTTCCAGGAAGATCAGTCAATCACCAAACATTTATAAGCACCTACTAGGTGCCCACTAGCTGGGCACCATGCTAGTCACGGGACACAAAGACAAATAAGAAATAGTCCTCAAGGAGCCCTAAAGGGCTGATGTTCTACTGGGGGTAGACAACATGAACATGTATAAACAAAATGAATATAACTCCGAGTGGGAAGAGAGGTACTAGCATTTGGGGGGAAATCAGGAAAAGCTTTTTTTTTTTTTTTAAAGAATGTTGTAGTTGAACTGAAGCTTGAAGGAAACTAGAAATTACATAAAGTTGGATTGAGGAGGGAGTGCATTCCAGGGATAGCGAACAGTCTTTGAAAAGTTATGAGTACAGGAGATGTGGTATTGAATGGGAGAAACAGCAAGAAGACCAGTTTGACTGGACAGAAGAGTATGAGGAGGTAAGGAATATATAAAGACGGCTTGAAAGGGAAATTAAAGTCATATTGTGAAGGGCTTTAAAGGCCAAAAGAGTGTATTTGATCCTAGGGGGAATGGGAAGCCACTAAAGTTTGTTAGAGAGGGTAATGATATGATCAGACTTGTGCTTTAGGAAAATTACTCTGGCATATTGTGGAAGATGAGTAGGAAAAAGAAACAGATTTGATTTTCAGATACTGTCCAAATACAAGATTGCCACAATCCATATGAAAAGCAATTAGGGTCTGAGCTTGGATGGTATCTATTTGAGTAGAGAAAGTAGAATTCACAAGGCTTGGCAGCAGATTGAATATGTGGGGTGAAGGAGAGTGCAGAATCGGGAATGACTCTGAAGTTGTGAACCTGGGTGAGTGGAAGGACACTGGAAAGTGGAAACAGAGATGAAATCATGAAATATTGATGGTAAATATTTAAACTCCAATACTGACCACAAAGGTCATGTATAGCCATGGCTAAATTGGTCAATATAATGTTAGACATGATTATATAACAAACATTAATCCAGCATCTATTGGGTTCCAGAATTAGAAGCTTGACAGAACACACTCTACCAGTGTAAAAACCATGCTATACTCACCATTGTAATACTGCACATAATTCTAGTTTCTGTACCTCAAGGAATGCATTATAGTAAACTGTTAGACATTTAAATCCTTTTATAATCTGCAGGCTATCCATTTTTCCCAACTATTTTCATATGACTCTCCCTCTGGTACTCTATGCCACAGACATCCCTTTCTACAAATAGTCCCCCATTCCTGGAATGCTATTCTTCTTCATCTCTCACTCTTTTTTTTTTTTTGTACTTTTTGGAGGGGGGAAGGCAGGGCAATTGGGGTTAAGTGACTTGTCTAAGGTCACACAGCTAATGTTAAGTGTCTGAGGCTGGATTTGAACACAGGTCCTCCTGACTCCAGGACCAGTGCTCTGTTCAGTGTGCTACCTAGCCACCCCCATCGCTCACTCTTTGAATCTCTAATTCCCTTAGAGGATTAGTTCCCTATATGAGGCTTTTCCTGATTTCTATGTCCCCTCTCCCCACCCTCAGTCCCCACCAATAGTTGGTTCTCCAACCATTCCCCACTCCTCCATCGAAAATATTTTGTGTTCATGCATTTGCTTATCCGTGTACATAGTCTTTCTCTTCTTCCCACTGCACACCCTCCTTCGTCCCTCCCGCCCAACAATGTAAGCTACTTGAGGGCAAGGAATATTTCATTTTAGTCATTGTATCCCCAGCGCTAGCACACTGATTTGTACATTTTGTCGTTGTTGTTATTCAGTTGTTTTCCAGTTGTGTTTGATTTTCTGTGACCCATTTGGGGTTTTCATGACAAAGATACCAAAGTGGTTTGCCATTTCTTTCTCCAGCTCATTTTACAGATGAGAAAACAGGGTAAAGTGACTTGCCCAGGGTCACCAAGTTAGTAAGTGTCTGAGTCTGGATTTGAACTCAGGAAGAGGAGTCTTGCTGATTCCAAGCCCAGCACTCTGTCCACTCTGCCATGAAGCTGCCCTAGGACTTGTACATAAAAAGCACTTAATAAATGTTTACTAAATGAAGGAATAAAAAGCCCCCCAAGAAGGTCAGCTAGAATACCAAGGAACTGGGGCAGGTTCGACTGCTATATAAAGATCAGCTTTAAAAGACTGAAATTAAAATGGTAAAACTGTAGAAGGTCTGTATTGGGTAAATATAGACTTCCCCTAAAGCACAGAATATCAGCACCCCTAGAGAAAGTACTACCTTACCTGAGGCTGACTTCAAGAAGAAAAACTCTGGTGCTTCTGTCAGAGACAAGACTGGGGTAGATGGCTCTTGGGTGATCACTTTGGGTGATGATTCTTGCTGTTCTGATCAAAGAGTTAAGGAAGTGATTCCTCCTGTTTTTCCTCCTATTATCCTTTACAACTCTGGTCACCAAGGAAAGAGAAACTGATGCTACTTAAGATTTTGGGGGAAAACCTTAAGAAATATGCTTACATTTCCAAAGGGCTACACATGAATCTAGGAGAAAATGTCCAGGAAATAGACTGAGATCTTTAAGGGATATAAAACAATCGCCAACCAATCAGATTATCATCATCTTGCTTTTTCTCATTAAAGTAGCATTCATCCCTACTTTATCCTTTCTATCTCTCCCTCAGGAGAGAGCTCCATTCATCAGCAATTGGCCAGGAAACATGCAATCATAAAATAGCTGATTTAGAGCTAGAAAGAACTCTGGAGATCATCTGGCCCAAATCTCATTTCACATACGAAGAAACAAGACCAGAGAGGTGAAGAGATTCAGTCCAAGGTCAGATGGGTAGTTACTAGCAGAGACAGGATTCAAACCCAGATTCTCCAACCCCAAATCTAGCAATCTTTCCACTGATCCAGTGTTTCACAAACAATTTTGCTGTTGTTGTTTGGTTCATTAGTCTTCATAATTTCATTTGGAGTTTTCTTGGCAAAGATACTAGAATAGGTTGCCATTGCCTTCTGCAGCTCATTTTACAGATGAGAAAACTGAGGCAGAGTTAAATGACTTGCCCAGGGTCACACAGTTAGTAAGTGTCTGGGGCTGGATTTAAACTCGGGTCCTCCTGACTCCAGGCCTGGAGCTCTATTCACTGTGCCACTATAAAACACTATAAATATTGTTGTTTTTGTTGTAGGGCAGTAGAGTTGACTGAAAGTTCATGAGATGAGCCCGTATTTGCAGTTTGGCTGCCCAGGCACAAACACTAACAGAATTCTCTCCCTCTCTCCTCAGGTTTCTTTCTTCCTTTCCTAACTTCATTTTTGGGGAAATATTAGTTTATGTTAAAGGACCTAGTTGGGGGGGAAGCTGGATTTATCATATGGCCATAGATATTTGCCTCTTACATGGATGTTACTCTCTGAAACACATATAGATGACAGAACAGCGCATTAACCACATCGGAACAGCTGTTTACCCAGCTTTGTGGGTTTAATAGGCCTGTCTGCCAACAGGAGTTAGAGATATTTGAGATGTTTTTGTTGTTTTGTTTGTTATTGTTCAGGGAAACTTCAATCTCCATCTCAGCCTCCCTGATCCCTCATTCTCCCCCCCATCTTCTCTCATCCCCCCCTTCAACTCCCCCACCCACAGTCCCAGAGGGCAATGAATGTTCTCATCATTTCACTTTCCTCCAGCTGCCAGGCTAGGGAACAGATGTTTTATTGTTAGCATAAGGGGGAAAACAAACAGCTTTGCTCTCCTGTGCTCATCCGTCCTCCCAGCCCTGCCTGCCATTCCCCATCCTTCGCTCCTTGCACCCTGGTGCAAGAGGAAAACAGGGTCAAGGGAGGAGATGGTGTCCTGGTGAGTAATCCAGACACACTCAGCCAAGTCTGAACCACTGATCGGAGACATACGAAGCATTCTTCTAGATGCTATTGACAATGGACACGAGTTCTGTCAGCTGAGGATGGCTCGCTTGTGGCCAAAGACATGAGGATGCCCTCACTGACCCAGTCATTGAGAGAAAACAAACAATGGACTTCTGCAAGTGAAAGGCTTCCTAGGCAAGGGTTCAGGAACAAATCCATTCTAATGGTCTCTCATCGGAGACTCCCCTTATGGCCATTTACTTAAGTTTCTTTTCACTGATAGTAACCCTGGGAGATTAAGAGAAATACTTTTCTCTTAATCTAGAGGCTGCTCTCTGGGGATTCACTGCCTCTCTCTTTCATTTCATCAATTCAGTGTACATTGCACTATAGAATATGACAACGATGATGAATTTTACTAAGTGCTTTATATACTTGAAGTATACAAACTATTTTACTATGGGATAAGGCCACAGATCTAGTGCAAGAAGGGCCTTGGTGATCAGTAATCCAACCCCTTCATTTTATAGAAGAGGAAATTAAAGTCCAGAGAGGTTAAGTGATTTGCCAGAGATCTCAGTTTGCCTCAGAGCAGCGTAAACTTGGCTTCAAAAGACCTCAGTTGCAGTCTCTGCACTACCAATTACTCACTGAGTGACCTTGGACATCACCTCTCTTGGCTTCAGTCTCTATCTGTAGAATGGAGGTAGAAATATTTGTACCACCTACCAGAGAAGTTCTTTGCAATGAATAAATGAGATAATGTATTAAAGCATTTTATAAACTATATAAAGCATTAGATAAAGGGTCACTTATGACAAAGGAATTGGGGCGGGGGGGGGGGGGCTGGGGAACAGGAGATACAGACTATTTAAAGAATAGGTTAAATATGAAGACATGGTTTCCCATCATTTAATTCAGGTTTCTTTGGCTTAAGGCATTCTTTCATGATCTTACTTGGTACATCTGTCACCAATCTTTTCAGTCCTTCTTCCTTCCTAGTTCATTCTTATACTAGCTTCTTCCTCCTTCTTTCATCTTCACCCAACCCCCACCCTCACCCCCAAAGCCAGAGCTATTATTCTCAACTCCCTTGGTTCCCAAGGAGATAAGTTCTTTTCTCTCTGAGTCCCTGATTCTCCCCCAATTTCTTTTAGGAAATATTTTTCAAATAACTATCCAAAACCTGCTCCTGTATCTTGAGGCTTTCCATAGAATTTTCAGAGGGACCTTTTCTTCTCTGATCATATTCTGTACTCTGCTCAACTTCCCCAAGTTGAGTGCTATTCTTGATGCTTCTTCTTCAGTCTGCCCCCTCTCTCATTTCCCCCTTCCCTCCCTCCCAAGACCCCACAATCTTCTTAAAGATCTGATCTTTCACAAGTAAATCATCTAGTGTTTCCAAATTTCCCTTTTGGGTAAAACATCCCTGCCACATCAATCATCTTTTTCAGTCAACTCTAATACAAAATATTAGCACTTTTACAACTCAACTACACTTGATTCCTCCAGCCCCACCTACATATAACTTTACGTATGATTTTATACAACCCACATATGACTTTAAGAGAGCAGTTATGTGGTGCAGTGGATAGAGTGCTGGGCCTGGAGTCAGGAAGACTTGAGTTCAAATCCAGTCTCAGACACCTAACAGCTCTGTGATCCAGGGCAAGTCACTTAACCCTGTTTGCCTCAGTTTTCTCATCTGTAAAATGAGCTGGAGAATGTAATGGCAAGCCACTCCAGTATCTTTGCCAAGAAAATCCCAAATGAGGTCATGAGGAATTGGACAAGACTGAAAAATGATTCAAAAACAATGACTTCAAGAAAGGATGTAAGGTTTCTTGCGGGGGAAGGGGCATTAAGAAGGAGGAGCATAATGGCCTATAAATTTGAGAGAGTCTCAGGACAAGGTCTCTTTCTCAGGTGAGATTTTATTCTAGGTGATTGCTAGGGTCTGTGAGAGATATAGAAATCATCAGATAAGGTCTCTGCCCTGAAAGATTTCACATTCTCCCCAAAGATAATGTGGTAGAAAAGATCCCATGTAAGGGAAAGAAAAAGCCAGATGTTTAGATCCAAGACTGTAGGATGCTGGGCTATGCAATTTTAGGTTTGTTTGCTTGACATTAGCCCACCAGGAAGATTGCAGCATCATGGGACTGAAGAGTAAATAAGATAATCCAATGCCCTTCCCAATGACTATGAATTCATCCTACTTTTAGCCTGCTTTTACCTGTCCCTGTAGAGGGTGCCCTGAGTTAGTGTTACAGTCATGCTCTGACTAAAGGACCATGCTTATGGAAGTACTGGAAATGACCCTAGGGAGGTATACCTGCTTATCAAGTCCCTGAATGATTTTCAAAGTTCAAAAGAAAAAAATAAGCATGTTGTTTTTTTCTCTAAGCAAAGAGAGAAAGGCATTGAACTCTTTGTGACCACAATTCATTGACCCACATTTCAAGACTCTGGACCTGGGGGTGAGGCTCAAATGTAGTGTTTAGACCAACAAAATTTTTATCTCGGAGTCCTTTTGGATGGAAGTCCTCTGCTCAAGAGCAGAGAAGCACATCTTGCAGTGAATCTGGGCACTTTTCTAAATTCCATGGTCATTTTATTGTACAAGGTCCTCTCCTCAAAGCAGAACAAATAATTCTAACATACCTTCTCAGTCCTTTACCATTTTGCCTATAGGGATTAAAAACATCTAGATGGTTGAGAAGAGGGAGGTTGTTCTGACTATTTATAAATCTATAACGAGAACATTTAAGTCTTTTTCAGGAAATAGATATGAATTAATCACATTTGTAGAGAAATACAAATAAATCTACTCTCAAAAAAAAACAGCATTCACTTGTGCACACGTGCGTGCACACACACACACACATATACATATTCTGGTTTTAAAATTTGTCACATTAATTTACTGTTAGATCTAGCACATGCACAAACTGAGACGAGGAGGAAAAATCTTAATTTAGAAAGGCCAAGCTCACCCATTGTACCCTGTACTACCATCAGCCATCCTCCCTTTTGTCTTGCCTCTGGGCTTTGATGACTCTGGGGGCTGATGACTTTGCATAGCTCTGCCTCACTTAAATCCAACTTATGAGCAAGTCAAGACATTACTGTCCTCTTCAAGAATGAAAGAACTTCTGAGTGTGTGTGTGTGTGTGTGTGTGTGTGTCTTGCCAAGGGTCACACAGTTAGTAAGTGTCTGAAGTCATATTTGAACTCAGGTCTTTCTGATTCCAGGCCTGGCAGGCACTCTATCCACTGTACCACCTACCTGCCAGTGTTTGGAAGACTTTGAAGAAAAGTATGGAGAGAAGAGGTATTAGACTGACCACCAAACTGAAAGTCTACAGAACCATTGTGCTGACCTCATTGTTGTATGCCTGTGAAACCTGGAGAGGCTACAAGCTCCATGCCAGGAAACTGAATTGCATCCATTTGAATTGTCTTAGGAAGATTCTGAAGATCACCTGGCAGGATAAGGTACCAGACACTGAAGCCCTTACTTGAACTAGAGCGCCAAGCATTCAAACTCTGCTTCAGAGAGCGCAACTCCAATGGGCTTGGCCACATAGTTTGAATGCCAAACTTACTCTTGCCAAAAAGACTATTTTATAGAGAATTCACACAGGGCAAGCATTCACATGATGGTCAGAAGAAGGGATACGAGGACACTCTCAAGGTCTCTCAAGAACTATCTAATTCAGCAGTTCTCAACCTGTGGGTTACATTCAATTTGTAACAATGAAAATACATCCTGCATATCAGATAAATTCATAACAATAGCAAAATTACAGTTATGAAGTAGCAACAAAAATAATTTTATGGTTGGGGGTCACAACATGAAGAACTGTATTAAAGGGTCATGGAGCTAGGAAGGTTGAGAACCATTGGTCTAATTGAATGTGTGACATGGGAGACAGTGGCACAGGACCCACTCAGCAGGGTATGTCCACATCAGAGAAGGTGCCATGCTCTATGAGCAAAGCAGAACTGAAACAGCTCAAAGGAAATGGAAGATGCACAAATTTAGAGAATCTACTCCAAATATTCACAAGGACTATTTGTGTCCGACCTGTGGCTATCACAGCTCGGGCATGATGAAACTTGACTTTAGCATAGTGATGTCGTTTTGGTCTTCTTCAAAAATAAAGGACAACAACCAACCAACCGTGTGTATGTGTGTGTGTGTGTGTGTGTGTGTTACATTATCATTAATGTAATTAATCACATTATTGCATGTAATAATATTTGCTCTCGGTGTTGAGTTGTTTCAGTCATGTCTGACTATTCACGACCCCCATTTGGGGTTTTCTTGGCAAAACTACTGGAGCAGTTGACCATTTCCTTCTCCAGCTTATTATATAGTTGAGGAAACTGAGGCAAACAGGGTTTTAAGTGACTTGCCTAGGGTCGCACAGCAAAGTGTCTAGTGTGGGATTTGAACTCTGGTCCTTGTAACTTCAGGCCAGTGCTCTATTCAGTGTGCCACCCCATGTGGTAACATATATACATATGTAATATGTGTATATATACATAGTCTTTATGTGTTTGCATACATATATGAAAATTAATCATATACTGTGACAAGTCTAGAGACTACTTGTTATTGCTAGTCTATGAGAAAGTTTGCATTTCCATTGCAGAAAGGAAAAAGAGACAGGTTAGAAAAGAAAAAAACCTATGAATTAGTCACCTACACATACATACATACATGCACACACATACATATATATTAAGAGCAATATATCTATTATGGCTAAAGTCTAAATTCTGGTTAAGATTAACAATTCCAACATTACCTAAAAAGACTTAGGTGATATTCAATTAAACAAATATTAAGTGCTTTTTGCATGCAAGGCTAGAGGCAGTTTGGTGTGAAAAAAAAGATTTGACCATGCAGTCAAGAAGACTTGGTTCAAGCCCTATCTGTGATACTTATCACTTCTCTGACTGAGCAAATAAGTTGCTTAACCTCTTAGGACTCCAAGAACTTCTCTAAGATTATAAATTGAAAAACCTTTGCCCATTTGCATTGGTAGAGGGACTTCCCTTATTTTTATGAGACCAAATAGATCTGGACCAAAACAATTGTAAGGCTTCATGTTTGGACTAATTACATGGTGGCAGACCATACTCAGAAGGAGCTTACCACCTCCTAGATATTGACCTTACAGAAAAACAAAATGAAATATGTCTATGAAAAGTACATTTCATTTCCTTTGCCCTCATTCATTTTTCAGTGCTTTGCAATCTGACTTGGGACCTCATTGTTCAACAGAAACTCTTCTCTCCAAAGTTACCAATGATCTTTTAATTGTCATATGACTTCTCTAATTCCTCATCCTTTTTGTTTTCTCCATACCATTGTCACTCTTATTCATTCTCTTCTTCTGGATATTCTCATCTCTCTGGGTCTTTGTCTGATCACTCCTTCTCAATCTCCTTTGCTAGCACATCACCCATGCCCTCTCCCCTAAACTGTAGGTGTTCCCCCAACGAACTGTCTTGAACCCTATTCTCCATCTCTATACTTTCTCACTTACTGCTCTAATCAGTTTCCATGGGTTCAAATATCATCTCTATATAGATGATTCCCTCCCCTAAATTCATCACCCATCTTGCAGCTGCTTATTAAGTATTTCAAATTGGAGATCCAATAAGTATCTCAATCACATGTCCAAAATTAAATAGATTTCCATCCCCCTGCCCCAAACAGTCCTCTTCCTAACATCTCTATTTCCAACAAGGGCACCACCATCTTTCAAATGACTCAGGTTCTTGCCTTCACATTATCCTATACTCTTTAAATTCTCTTATCTCACATATCCAATTAGTTGCCAAATTTTGTCATTTTTTGATCTTCACAGTATCTCGTACAGCATACTTATCTCTGCTCACACATCTCCCAAGTCTCCCCCTTGTCTATTCTCTCTTCTATACAGCTGCCAAAGCGATATTTCTCAAGTGTTTACCTGACCATACCAGTCCTTTATTCAACACAATAAACTCTGGCAGGTCCCTATTATCACAGCATCAAATTTAGGTACCTCTGCCTATCTTTTAAAGCTCTTTGCAACATGGCCCCAACCTACATTTCCATCCTTCTTATCTATTACTTCCCTTTTTATACTCTAAGGTCCAGTTAAACAGACTTTCTCGCTATTCCTCATGTATGACTCTGCACCTCCTACCTCCATTCCTTTGTACTTGTGTTACAGTTTAGGCTCTGCCCACCTAGGGATGCCAAAAACTTGTTGCAGTTTCATAATGTGCTGTGGCAGAACTGTCTCAAAGAATTTAGAGTGAGACCACCTCTACTCCAAGTATAGGCATTTATTTAGATTGACATCTCATATGAAGTGGGCTAAGTTCCAAGAGGAACCAGCAACTTCAGAGAAAGGGTAAAGATGCAATTACATAACAGAAATTATGTATATTTAAAAGGCAGGAGGGGTTTGTTAAGGGATTAGGTAATAGGGGAAGGGTCCCAGCAACAGTGGAACTGCGCATACATACAGAAAAACCCATTGGAGGGGTATGTATGTATGATAATAGTATTATAATAAGCCTTTCTATGTCATAAGTTCACTCTAGGTCCATTCTTTACTATTACTGTGCAAGTACCTACTTAGGGAAAGTCCTTTCTATTGTTTTGGGGTCCATATCCTGCTGCAGCATCCTGGTGGTGCTGCTTTCTGATTGACTGAGTATTGTGATCCTGTCTGAGATTAGATGGATATGATTGTGGTTGAGTGCATGGACACACCTGCTGTTTCTATGGGAAATGTGAGGAATGGGTCTGGGTGCAGTGGTTAGCTAGAGGTAGTGTCTGGGATCCCATCATATGGACATCCCTGCTTTTTCTGTGAGAAATATGAGTTCATAGACACACCTGTTGTTCTAGTGAGCACTGAAGTGTATATGAACAAGTTAAGATATGGGGGGGGGGGGGGTAAGTGAGTGGGTATTTAGGTGCAGTGGGGCCTATAACGAAGTTAAAATACTGGGGTTGGGTGCAGCTTTATTAAGATTCCATCACTTGCTTTCCTCCAAACATAGAATGCACTCCCTCCTTACCTCCACCTCTTAGAATCCATTCTTTCCTTCAAAAATCTACTCTTGTGACACCATCTACATAAAGCTTCTTATAACCTTTCCTATAAAGCCCCACCCCAAAAATACCTTGCATATACTTTATTTGGGTATATGTTGTATCCCCAAGTTCTCTGAGGGCAGAGGTACTATTTCACTTTTACTGTATATCCTTGGAGTTCAGCAAAGTGCCTGGTACGTGGTACATACTTAATAAATGTTTGATGGTTTTTGATTTCTCTAATTAATGTGTTAGTCAGTTGGGTTATGGAAATTAGTACCAGAACCCTTAACATAAATCAATTTCTTATGTCATTAATATGTATGTTCCTTCCAGTAATGAAGATTGTGACCAATCCATGCCTGCAGCACATAGGCTGTCTAAAGGTTATTCCTTGCTCTTGTCACATACCTGCCATTTTCTTTTGCTAGTGCACATTTCTTTGATGCATCCTCTTTATATTGAAGTAAAATTATAGGTTTTCTTTGAGAGTGAGAAGGGACTTTAGAGTGCATCTAATCCAAATCCCTCTTTATTTTGTTCACAGCCATACAGTTAGATAATGGTAAAATCAGAATTCAAACCCAGGAGTTGCACCCAACATAATTCTATTTACCTTGCTCCATATTGCTTCCCTCTGAGTCTGCCTGGGCCACATTACTATATAGATGTATACATCATCACTCAAAATTGCATAATTTGGCCCCTAGGTTCCCAAGATAAATTTAAAAAATCATATTCCCAATCCTCTGGGATTTTTTAATATTAAGATGGAGAAGCTTAAAGAGAGATAAAGACTGTAAAAGTCATATAAAGCCAAATACAACACTGAATCCACATTTCTTAAACTGAATTGGATTTTTTTTTTTTTAGTAAAACATGTTTTCTTGGTACTCTAATAAAAAACTCTTTTAATAACATTTAATTTCCAAATATTAAGAGATGAGGAAGATAAGGAGGGGAAATAAGTTGTTTTAGGGGTTTAGTGGTCAATTCTGCAATATTGGGTGAAATAGAAAACCAAACTGTGATTGAATTGCCTAGTGGTTTGAGTCTCCTCACTGCTGAAGAGAATTGATAGTAGAAAAGGGTAAGAAGGAAATTTCAGGTCTGATTTTTTGAGACGTTAGTTCCTTCTTACTTTAGTCTGGATTTTAGACTCAAGGCTATAACATACAATGCACTTTCTATAAAGGAACAAGCTCAGAATTAGGATCCAAAAATTATCTTGACACACTGGAACTTTTCACAGAGCCTAAGATGAAATATAATAGGGTTAATGGTACAGTGAGGAGAGTGCTGGACCTGGAGTCATCAGGAAGTTCAAATCCAGCCTCAGACACTTAATAGCAATGTGACCTCCAACAAATCTCTTAGCCTCTGTCTCTCTTTCCTCATCTGTAAAATGGGAACAGCAACCACACCTACCTTTCAGAGTTGTTGTGAGGATCAAACAAAATAATATTTGTATAGTGTTTAAAACAGTGCCTGCCACATAGTAAGCACTTTATGAATGTTAGTAATTATTATTACTGGTAAAGTGCTTAGCACACAGTAAGATCTATGTGAATGTTAGCTATTAATATTATTAAAGTTTTATACTTGGGTTAAAAAAAATCAATGTCACAAGGACAAGATGAGTAAATAACGGTTAGATGATAATTTATCTGAAAATGATGGGACATTATTTAAAACTGGGATTTAAAACTCAAGATGAGTCAACAGTTTGATATGTTCACCAAGAAAGCTAATGAAATCTTGGGCTCCATAAAGAGAAAGATCACTCCCTGGAAGGAGAGAGTAATTGTCAAGCTACTGCCCTGGTCAAATTACATCTGGTGTATTTTTGTGCTCAGTTCTGGGCATTACATTTTGGGAAGGACATTAATAAACTGAAGTATATCAAAAAGAAAGTAATCAGAAAGATGAAGCCCTTTGAGACCATTTCATTGAAGATTAGGTGAGGGAACTAGGGATTTGGGGCATGGAGAAGAGAAGAATTGGGAGGTGAGGGGGGAGTATGACAGCAATCTTCACGTATTTGAAAAGGCAGCATATGGCAGAGAAATTAGTCTTGTTTAGCATGCTCCTGGGGGGCAGAGTTAGGAGCAAGGGGTATTTGCAAAGAGGCAAATTAGGGTGAATATAAACAAAACTTGAGTTTAATTAGTGCTACGCTAAAGTGGACTGAGCTGCTTCAGGAGGTAATAGGGTCCTTCCCTGCCTGCTCTCCTTCCCCTGGAGAGAATGGGGATTTAAGCAGAGACTGGATAACAACATGCCAGGTTCATTGTTGTAAGGCATCTTCCTCGGTTAAGGTTTGGATTACATAGTCACCATGGCCCTTTCTAACTCTGAAGTCCTATGGTTCTATGCAACTTGTGACATATTTGCTCATGTAATGGTCTGTTGTTAACAAAGCTTCAAGACATCCACTACAGTCTGATTCAAACAAAAGCTGGGTCTTCTAAGAGGCTGAGTCTATTCTGACTAAGGCAAGACATAAGGAGGAATGAGTGTCAGACTGAAATATGAAAGGAGAATCAGAAAAGGACGGCATCGAATACTGCTACCCTGAGGGAGGTAACCACAGGAGGAAACCAGGACCCAGGTCCAGTGGTCTGTCTAATCAAGAGAGTTCTAAAGAGCAGAAAAGTAGAAACCAAGCCAAAACGGTAAATGCTAAAGTTATAGCACAGTTCTTGGCATTATCGGTGACGACCAGTGTGCCTTCACATAGCCTGTGTTAATATACAAGCCCTACCTCCACACACCTACCTGCATCTGTCTGTCAGGAGTAGGGCCTGGACAGTCTGCAGGAAGCAGCTGTTTGTTGGTATGCATAGTTAGTTGTGTGCCAGATTGGGCGGGGTGGGAGGTGTGGTGAAACCTTGTTGGAAATATGTGTGTCTGTACTTGACATATTTTGAGTAGAAAATATGGTCTAAGTGTACATTATATGGTGGGAATGAAAGAATGAGGCATAGAACTTTCAGGTTCAGAAGATGAAATTGAGAAAATGACTTGGAGAGATGAGCTTTCAGGACCTGGGTGAGGCCTAGAAAGAAGGAACCTGGGTGAGTTGGAAAGATAGGGAGTGGGAGCAAGAGGAAGAACATTTAATGGACAAATACTGTTGTCAAACTCCATGTTGATCTAACGCTCATCCTGAATGTTGCCCCAAGTTTAAAGGCCTACTCTCAGAGCTAGACTCTTTTTCCTCCCTGACTTCCTCTTACTTTAAGACAAGCTTACTCACTGCCCCTATCATCAATCATTCCACACCTACCTCTAAATCACTTCTTAAGATCCATCATATGCATGCAGAAAACAATAGTGTTAGAACACAATAGTGTTTATCTTTCAGTTAGCATCATTTTTATACACACAGGTATTTCTGAAGTGCCTACTATGGACAAGGGACAGAATTAATGTTAAGGGGAAGTAAAGATAACTAAGAAATAGTTCCTGCCTTCAGGTGACTTGCAGATTTCAGAGTCTGATTCTTAGAAGGACTCTCAGAGACCAACTAGTCCAAGCTCTACTTGTAAAAAAATCCTTTCTAATTCAAGTAAAAAGAAGCTTCAGATCTTCCTTAAAACCCTCCAGTGCTGGACAACTCACCACCTCTCAAGGCAGCCGAGTTCACCCTCCTCCACCACAGATCCCCAGTCCTCTACTCTTTGTTAGGTGACATTCTTGACTTGCTGGAGCTAAATGTTTTTGTCACCTTATGGACAACCCTGTAGTAGATGGTGAGCCTTGCTAAACTTGGCAAATGTGTGTCTTGGACAAAAGACATAAGGCTGTTGCTGGAATTATACTTCTGAATCACCAGACTTTGGGTTTCAAATGTTGACTACCTTTGGGATGAATGATTCATCTATTTGATACAGTAAGATAATCCAGAAAAACTTAATGGGATGGTTCCCAGCACTCTGGAAAGGAAGGGAAATCATCTTTTTGTAAATACCCCTCAATTCCAGTGTTATCTATCACCCAGCACGGAAAGCCTAGAGCAAATGAATGTTTCCCTCATGGGCTCAGTGGTCAGTTACGTGTTCTTCTGTGAGTGAACTTAGCCCAAATCATGACACATACCTCATGCTATATGGTTTAAAGGTCAAGCAAATACATACTTTCTCTGGGTTAAAGCTGGAGGAAAGGGGAACATGTACCACATATGTTGTCATGCTAAAAAGAGAAAGAGTCACTATCATGCATACCTTTCACCTGTCCTGATTGTAGCACTTGGAGGCTGTTGCTAAATGGTAACTGAATCTCTTAGAGAAATGTTCTTTGGAGAAGATCTGGAATTCTAAAGAAAAGATGGATAGTTGACCAGGTAATGTTTGGCCCTATGACCAGTAGGCTCAGGCCCAGAAAGCAGTTGAATTGAATCTGTGTTTGCTTCCCAAAAAATTCTGAAGCTAAGATATATTCAATAACTGAACATCGGATTGAAGGGAATTACTGTCCAGGGATGATGGCAGCTCCCACTATACTCATCCAAATATAGAAAGCATAGAATGCAGTAGATCCTGAGTGAATCCCCTTGCTGACATTTGAGTATATTGGAATGTGGGTTTATCTAGCCCCTAGAAAGCTTTGCTAGGTGGCACTCCCAATGATAGTAGGCCATAGTTGGCCTAACTTGTATAAAAATGTGATAGAACAGAAAACATAGTAGATTTGACAAGGAACCATGCTTAAGACCAACATCAGCCACCTATATGACAAATGGAAAGCTACTTAACCTCTATGGACCTCAGTTTCTTCATCTGTTAGACCAGATATCCTCTAGATTTCCTTCCAGTTTCCAATCTATGATTCTAGGTAATCTAAGCAATTATTTGCATCTCACATCTTACTTCTAGACTTATACTCCATGACAGCAAGGATTTTTTTATACAAAGAATTCACTGATTAATTACCTAGCACAGTACTCTACCTATTCAGTAGTATTTAGCTAACTTGCCCAAAGGTGCCCTAATGTCACATCTTCAATTCAGTTCAATCACTATTTGTTAAGGTCTATTTTATACATGACACTATGCTAACCACTGGAGTATACAAAGGCAAAATAGAAACAGTCTCTGCTCTCAGGAAGCTTATATTCTACTGTGAGGCTATAACAACATGCAATTAAAGTGTATACAAAGTAGTAGGGAACAGCGGAAGGGAGAGCACTAGCAACTGAGAAAGATCAGGAAGAACCTCCCAAAGTGATGCTTGAGCTGAGCCTTGAAGAGAGGTAGGGATTCCCAGGGGCAGAGCTAAAGAGAGAGAGCCTTTCAACCATGAGATACCCAGATGCAAGAAATGGAAGGAAGCTCTTATACTAAGTAAGTTCATGATTGGAAGTGATGTGAAAGAGATCTGGAAAATTAACTTGGAGTCAGGTTACAAAGGGCTTTTGATTTGGTCTTTCTGTGTCTTTATGTCAGCTGGCCACTGAAATCTAGGTGTTGTCTTCATTTCACCCCTTGTTTTCTGACCTCTTGTGTTTTAAAAGTTGAGTGGGCTGGTGAAATTGTGAATTGATCCAACTATTCTGCTGAGCAATTTGGAATGATGCCTGAAGGGCTTTAAATCTGTGTAAACCCTTTGACTCAGCAATATCACCACTAGGTTTGTATCCCAAAGAGACTAAAAAAAAAAAAAAGAAAAGGACCTATTTATACAAAAATATCTATAGCAGAATTGGAAATTAAGAGGGTGTCCACCAACTGGGGAATGACTGAACAAGTTGTGATATATGACTGTGATAGGATATTACTTGCTATAAGAAAGAGTGAGCAAGATGCTTTCAGAAAAACCTGGAAAGACTTACATGAAATAATGAGAGAATAAGAGAGAATGAGAGAGGAAGGAGAACACTGTATACAGTAACAGTAATATTATATGATGATCAACTGTGAATGACTTAGCTATTCTCAGCAACACAATGATCCAAGACAATTCCAAAGGGTTCATGATAAAAAATGCTGTCCACCTCCATAGAAAGAACTGATGGAGTCTAAGTGCATATAGAAGTATACTATTTTTCACTTAATTTTTTCATGGTTTTTTTAGTCTGCATTTTCTTTTACAACATGACCAATATGGAAATACGTTTTGCATGATTGCACATGTATAACCTATATCAAATTGATTGCCAATTTAGGGAGGTGAGAGAAAAAGGAAAGAGGAAGATAATTTAGAACCCAAAATTTTTTTAAATGTTTAAGATTATTTTTGCTTGTAATTGGGGGAAATATAAGATTTTTTTTTAAGTAACCTAAAAAAAGTTGAGAAGGCTACTATTCTGTACTTTCTCCCACTCACTGGAATACCACTTGCAGTACGGTCTAGAGACCTCCAAAAGTGACGTGTCTTAGTCTCTACTTCAGTGTCAGACTAATTTGGAGTTAGTGACTCATTACCAATCTTGAGTATGGACTTTATGCTCTACCCAGTTCTCCCTGATAAGTGAGCTGTACCCAGTTGGTTCCACATGTGCACATTTCTCCTCAAGTTCATGCCCTTCAGGGTCACAGACATCCAGATAATTTTAGCTTCTTTTCAGAGACTTTCTCTGACTTTATTCCATGACCAATTAAGGTTTGGCTGCTCCCCAGGAAGAGCTGGAGGTTGGCTCCTCTTCCTTGGAGGTCTCATATGGCATTTCTGATGGCTGTCCTATATTTCCCACTGCTTGCAAAATTAGCAGTTCAGGGTCAAGTCAAGTCAAGCCATGGACTCTATTTGGAAATTTATTCAATTCTTGGGTCATCTTCTCAGTGTTTTCTGGATGCAGAAATCCATCACCTCAGAATCTCCTGGAAGAGCAGGTCTCTCTTCCCATTTCCCCCCACACCTGACATTCTGTGGTCACTGCTTCATTGCAGCTTGTCTACATTTAACTCATATTAGAACTTAACTGAGGTGATACTTCCTCTCTCAAGCCTTTGCTGATCAGCCTGGATGTTGGTGCTTTCACTCCTCAAATTACCTCATATTTGCTTATCTGGGAACATGCTGTATCCTTCAGTAGCATATAAACAGGGGTGTGCTAGGACCAGCTCTAAGCAGGTCTCTGGAGCCAGTTGTCAAATTTTCTGTGTATATATTTTTTGAAATTGGCAAATGCAACAAATAGGGACTTCCTTAATTGTTTTGCTGATTGTCTGTGCTTAAGAAAGTGATGGAGAACGGGTTAATGATGCAGAATGAACTTAAAAGGATGTCACGTTTTTTGGAGAGTACATTATTAAACATCTACCAGCACATCTCTGAACAGGAACTTCTCAAGGGCAGGGATTATTTTTCATTTTTATCTTGGTATGTCCAGCATGTAGCACAGCATCTTGATTGTAATAGCCCCTAATAAACATACGCTAACTGGAATGGAGTTGCCTGACCTTCTCTAGGGAGGTTATGCAATTTAAGGCAAGATGTAGCAGCTTTCTTGGCCTAGGAGGAAAGGGTGAAAACCATTAAGGCATCATCTCTGGAGACACCTTTTGTACATGCCATATTTTTATTATACTACACACTTAGACCCAAATCAAGGAGCAGCTCATATAGTCATTTAATATGTTTAAATCTTTTTCCCCTTTCTGAACAAAGAGTAAAACTTAGTCAATCAATCAATATTTACTGAGTATCTACTATATGCCTCAGTACTGTATTTGGAGATGCTAAAAATAGATATATAACATATATAAATAGAGATTGATGAGAGAGAAAGAGAGATTATTGACTATGAGCTTTTGAGGAAAGAAGGAAGGGAGGCAGGGAGGGAGGAAAGAAGGAAGGAAGAAAGAAAGAAGGAAGGAAGAAAGAAAGAAGGAAGGAAGAAAGGAAGGAAGGAAGAAAGGAAGGAAGGAAGGAAGGAAGGAAGGAAGGAAGGAGAGAAGGAGGGAAGGAGGGAGAGAGGGAGGGAGGAAGGAAGGGAGGAAAGGAGGAAGGGAGGAAGAGAGGAAGGGAGGAAGAGAGGAAGGGAGGAAGGAGGAAGAAAAAAGATTTGGAGGGAAGGGAGGGATGGAAGGAGATTAGTTTGGCAGAAACTTGTGGGATGGATTGGAGTGGGGCAAGAATTCAGCTAGATAAATGCAATCCTTCAGACATGAAAAGCCAAGGGTCTGTACTAGGATGGTAGCCCTGACGGGTGAAGACAAAGGGGGAAATCTGGGAAACATTTTAAGAAGAAAATGGCAGATATTTGCAGGTGAATGTGATAGGTACTTTTATGAGAAAATGGAGGTTTCTGAACTTAGCTTTGTTGGAGCAAGCTGGCTGGTTGCATGGATCAGAGCGCCATGCTCATAGGGTCGTGGTCATGGATTTGATTCCCTCTCCCCCTCCACAAGTTTTGTTTCCTTCCTTAGCCACAGACTAACTTACTAACCCTAGCCAGATGCCCTAGGTTATAGAGGGACACTGGGCAAGAGAGTACTGATGGGTCAGCACAAATCTGTTGCAGCTGCAAAATAACTCACATGCATGCCATATTGACTGTGGGTCATAAGAGGTAGCATGAAATAATGGAAAGTCCACTGGACCAGGAATCAAACACTTAGATTTGCCTGCTTGCTTGGCTATTTTCTAGCTATATGACATAGAAAAAAATCACTTAACTTCTCTAAGCCTATTTCTTGTTCTTTAAAAGGGGGTAATTGTCCCACCTCCCTCATTGGCTTATTAAGGGGTCAAATGAGACAGTGTCCACGAAAGTGCTTTTGTAAGCCATAAAGAACTCTGTGAATTTAAACTGTTATTATAGATTAGGAAGGTTTAGCTAAGGAATTTAAGGTTTAGAATGACAAGTGCACAGCCAGAGGACTCCACTAGTGTATCTCTGTGATGTTAGCAGAAAGCAGGAAGGTCTGAAGCAATTTCTATAGATACTCCTTTGCAGACTTATAGGAGAATATGGAAAAGGGTCACATAGTTTAAGTTGTAATTTGGGGTACTAAAAGGAAAATCCAAATTGGTGAGATATTGGATCTATTTGAGTATGGAGAAAGGATCAGCTACAGAATAAAGCAATATATGGACATAACAAAGGAAAGGGGTCTCCTAGCCCAACCTATGCCGCCCACACACACATACATACACACAGAGTAAAAAAAGACTCTGCTCTTTATAGCATATCTGACAAAAGGTCATCCATTACCTCCTGAAGTAGCCCACTCCACTTTTGAATAGCTTCGTTCTTTACAAAATTTTCCAATACAAGTAGCCTAAACCCACCTCTCTTTAACTTACATCCTTGCTCCTAATTCTTCCTTTTGGACTCTTTCCTGTAACATCCCTATCCTAATCCCTCTTTCCTACAATATCCCTTCAAATACTTTAAGAAAAAATTATAGTGTCCTCTCCCCCTAAGTTTTTGCTTCTCCTAGCTCACCAGTGTTCAGTTGAGTCTTTTATGGTATGTTCCTCAGCCCTCAAACCATCCTTTTCACGCCCCTGTAAATCATGCTCCCATTTGTCAAGTCCCTTGTTAAAATGTACAATCCAGAACCACACAAATTTTCAGATGTTGTCTGATCAGGACAGGGTGCAGCTGGATTGTTGCCTCCTGTATTCTAGGTCTTTCGATACAGCCCAAGAGTCCATTAGCTTTTTTGGTTTGTCAACTCAAATAAAGTTTACATTTGGAGGTAGAAGTAGAATAGAGGAGTTAGTGTCACTGAAGGCCCAACAGTATGAGAAGTGGCCCCAGGAGCCACTAGAATGAAAGACCTGAACAGAGGACAGTTAAGCAATCTGAACATTATCAGATAGTTGTTTTTCCAGCATGGGATTTGGGCCTATGACACTTGTGCCTTTACTGCTACTCCAGCTGATCCAGAAATTTGGGAGCCAGTTCTATTTTAAGCTTCTGCTAGACCTGTCACATGTGAAATATCTGGATAAAAACAGCTATTTACCAGGAAAGAAAAGCCCAGCAAAACAAAAAGTTTTTATATTATCCCAGTAACTCTTTAAACCAAAGTAAACAGCAGGGCAAACAATGTTGATTTTGTGGTGTTGTTGCTTTGGCTCACCTACCTTCCGAAGTTCCTGGTCAATTTCCCACTAGGGATTAGGTTGGGGAGAGACAACTGGAAATTCCAATAAGCAGGGTGAGTCAGGGGCCCCTAAAAATTCTGGGAAGCAGATTTCTTATTAAACACTGAGAACCAGATAAAATTTCATCCAGATCCCCTTTCAGAAAAATCAAAGAGGCTAGTTTTACTTGAAATTCATAAAAATCTGGATATTCTTAAGACTCATCGGTAGAAAAAAATATATTTTTTGATTCACCCACCACTTAGAGACCCTGTATTAAGTAGAAGGAAGATGTAGTATGTGAAACATGACTAATACCAATGTTCCTCAAAATAGGGTCAAGATTTTAAGGGGTAGTTGCAAGGGAGTTACAATGAACAAAGTTTGTAAAATTCCTAATAGTTTGGTGGGGTGATGATCATCACTAACCATTAGTTATATGAACAGAATAAAGCTAGCTTCCCCATTTCTTGGACTCTCTTCATGTATTCCCAGCTTCCTAGATATATTGCTATAGGAGAAAAGGGCTGGTGAAGAGCAAAATGAGCAAAACCAAGAGAACATCATCAACAGTAATAGCAAGACTGTTTTAAGAACAGCTTTGAGTGACTAAGCAATTTTGATTGTTATGAATACACCAATTAAAAATAAAGGACATATGAAGAAAGACACTATCTGCATCCAGAAAAAGAACTGATAAATAAATGTATAAAATAATTTCGTGTGTGGTGTGTGTATGTGTGTGTGTGTGTGTGTGTGTGTGTGTGTGTGTGTGTATGTCTAATGGTAGCCATTTCTAGAGTTGGACAGAGGGAGGGGAGGGAAGGAAAAAGAAAAAAAAAGAAATTTACATGATAACTATTATGTATTTTAAAAGAATAGCAAGTTGGATATAATAGATTTGCAATTTCATGAGCAGTCATCTTTTTTAGTATACTATGTTATGGAAATGCTTATTTTATTCCACAAATTAAAAATTAAAGAAAAAAGAAAAGTAAAGGGTTAAGGACAGGACCTGTTATTCTATTGGTTTAGGGAACTACTAGGGGAAGAAACTCCCCCTACCTTTGCAGGTCAGTACCTTCTCTGCAACTTAGAATCTTGGAGAATTGCCTAGGACACTCAGAGGTTGTGACTTGCCTGGAGTCCCAAAGCCATTATGTCTCAGAGATGGGACCTGAACCCAGATCTTCTTGGATTCAAGGCTGGCTTTCTATCCACTATGTCATGGTACCTACCTCTATCACGTTATATCAAATCATGTAAAATCAACAAGTTCTTTTTGACTATTCAAAATGTGCCTAGCACTGTGTTAGGTGATGTGGAAGAATAGGGAGAAATATGACAGTCATTGCCCTCAAGGAGCTTTTAATTTATTCTGCATCATTAATGGCATATGTAAATGATCCAGAAAAAAATTTTGCTTTGTAGCAATATAAAATCAAATCCTTAATTATATGTCAAAATGGCAAAAAAAGCAGTCATCAAGAATTGAGAAAGATCATTGCGGTCTGAAATAGTCAATGAAGGTATCATTGATTTCAGAGCCCAGCCTGTCATTGAAACCCCTTTACATTCTAGGCCCTGATAAAGTTCTATCTTCCATCACTTCCTTATAGGAACCCATCATTCCAACCAATTTGTTCTACTTGTGGTCCCCCAAACATGCCTCGCATGTTTGCAGAAGTCTTTATCCCCACCATTTCCTCCATCTTTAATACCCTCCATAAATCTATCAACTTCCTTTAAGACCCAGTTCAAGTTTCTCCTTCCCTGTGAAGTCTTCCTAGATCGGTTCCAACCCAGTCATTCCACCATTTCTGGGCTCATAGAACATTGTTTATACCACTCATCTGGCAATTAATCATGTGCTGTCTTGTGATAGTTCTTGTATTGTTTTTAATTTTTCACTTGTTTAAATCTCATCTTCCAACCAGATTGAAAGCTCTTTTCCAAGAATGTTTGCACATGGCAAACTGTTGAATATTAGTGGAATGAATGACCCCCTTTTGCCTTCTTTGGAAGCTCTTTTGGTGCACAGCTCAACACATCCCATTTTTTTAAGACCCTTAGACTATTTTCTTCATGTTATGTAGTATTTCTTGAATGTATTTCAGCCTAGAATCTTGCCAACTCTTCACTCTGAAAAGACTTTGCCCAAAAACATTCTATTAAGAATAAAACTTCTACCACAAAGTTAGGCTGCCAATAGCAATAATTGTGGGAAGACTTTCACAAGAAAGAAAAACTTCCAATCAGACCTCTTCTACACCTATCAACTGACCCAGGGTTGCTTCCTTGTCAACATGTTTGAGTAACCTCATTTGAAATGGTTCAGGTAGCTACAGAAGGCATTTCCTCTTTCTGTCTGAACTTACTTCAGTGACTAACAGAGCTCAGTGCCAGTTTTTACAGTGCCTAATCACTGGAGACAAGTTGTTGCCTCACAGCTGTATTCTATTATCATAGGGCTGGGCATGCAGGATAGACCTGTGATTTCACTAATACAGGGAATTCCCAGATGACTAAACTCCCTCTATCAGCATAGGTCACCACTGCCCATACAACTAATATATAGCCTTAAGAAAGTTGTCAAGAGAAGAGTATCAAACACACCTACAGTACAACCCACAATACTCTATCCCCAGCATGGCCCGAACCAGAGATATAATTAGGAAATATTTAGTAAAATAAATGAAAATACAATAAAACAGACAATATTACATTTTAAAACTAAGCCAATATGTGATCAGCAGAAATACTTACAGATGGATTGATGGTCTCTATTTCTATTTGAATTTGACACCACTAGGCTGGAAGAACAAGAGAATGACCCCAGTGTTCCACAGCCAGTATGTATCAGAAGTGAGACCCGAATATCCTGACTCCAAAACCAGTTTTCTATCTACTATGCCATATGACCTCAAGATGATAAGAGAAAGTAATAAAAAATCCTTTCATATATGTGCATGTGTTTGTGTGTGTGTATACAATTTTCCCTCAACTTCAGGTTAAAACTATTTTTAACTTTGGGGTTTTTTTTAAGTTTTGAGTTCCAAATTCTATCCCTCCTCCCTCCTCTTCCCCTCCCTGAAATGGTAAATACTCAAATATAGGTTGTACATGTACAGTTCCATAAAACATTTCTATATTAGTCATTTTGTATAAGAAGACTTGAATAAAAGAAAGTGGAAAAATAGTATTCTTCATATTTTATTCAAACAATATCAGTTCTTCCTCTGGAGGCAGATAGTATGTTTTATCATGAGTCCTTTAAGATTGTCTTGGATCATTGTATTGCTGAGAATAGCTAAGTCATCCACAATTCTTCATTATACAATATTGCTGGTCCTGTATATAATATTCTCCTGGTTCGGTTCACTTCACTTTGAATCACTGTTCACTTCAGTTCATATAAGTCTTTCCAGGTTTTTTCTGAAATCATGCTTCTTGTCATTTCTTATAGCATAATAATATTCAATTACAATCATATATCACAGTTTGCTCAGCCATTCCCCAATTGATGGGCATCCCCTCAATTTCCAATTCTTGGCCACCACAAAAAGAGCTGCTGTAAATATTTTTGTACAGATATGTCCTTTTCCTTTTCCCTTTCTTTTCTTTTTTTTTTGAAAAATATCCTTTCTTTTTAATGGTTCTAACAAAATGAAGTACAAACCGCATCTCTGAAATTTCAAAGGGATGATAATTTGGCTGCTTCTCTTTAATATAGCTATTGTTTCCTTAATTTGGTTTACAAAATGATGGCACCTCGACAAGGTTCATTTAAATTCAAAGATAGAGATCCAGTGATCTAAGCAGCAGTCGAAAGGTCTATGTTAGTTGGGTAATCCAATAAAGTAAATGGTGGTTATTAAGCTTTGATGGTCTAGAAATGAGTGTCATATGAAAATAAGTATTATAATAAGATTAGAGAGGCAACATGGCATAAGCAGAGTGCTGGCCTCAAAGCCAGGAAGACCTAGGTTCATGTTTCATCTCTGACACTTATGGATTGTGTGACCCTGGACAAGTCATTTCCCTTCTTATTGCTTTTGGCAACTCTCTAAAGACTTCAAGTTGAAGAGAAAGTACTGGTCTACATAGGTAGGAAGAGTTCTACCACTTGTGAGTTGCCTATACCAATAAGAGAAGAGGACTAGTCCTTATCCCCTGTTCCTAATCATTATAACATCACACATTTCTATTATGCGTGACTGTTCACCATATTTTCACATATGTTATTTCTCATTAGATATTCACAACAACCATGTTTGGTGGATAGGGCAGGATTTATCATCATTATTCCCACTTTGCCCATAAGGAAACAGATTCACAGAGGTTAGTGGACTTGCCCAAGGTAACACAGGTCATCAGTGAGAGTCCAATGGGTTACTTCAACTCTTGATTGCTCTTAGCCTCTAATTGTGTACTCCCCCAGCTCAAGATCTGAAGGATGGATTTGAAATTTGAGGTCTTTCGAGAGATGTTACCCCACATTCAACCTGATGACTAGATACAGTACAAGAGAGCACCCCTAAAGAAAAGAACACTGGGTGTGGAACCAGAGGTACTAGGCTTACAACTAAACTCTGTTGATAACTACCTGTATAAACTCAGTTCTTGTCACCTCTCTTTTCATTTTCCCTTTTCTTCTCACTTTCATCTTTCTTCTAAGTCATGCCCCACAGGTGACTGGACCTCAGAGCTAATAAGATTGTTTACTTGAAGGAAACTGAGATAGACTAGAGTTCATCAAACTCCTATCCCAGGGCCAAATCTGGGGCTACCTGGTTTTGAACTGTCCTCAGCCTAAGAATCTTAGTCAGATTTGGCAACTGGCAAGCAGTGTGCTAACCCCTGGGCTATCTCATAGAATCATAGAATGTGAGAGATGGAAGGAACCTTCTAGGTTATTGCACAGATGAGCACAAAGAGGTTGTCATTACTCGAGTGCAAACAATAAACAATTGGCTTTACATGTGAAGTCAGATGTTGTGATTACAGTGCTCTCCAGTGCTCTTTCACTTAGAAAGCATGCCCTTGCATGGAATCCAGAGCATAAACCAATGGGTCAGGTATCTCAAAATCAAGGTCACAGAATCTTCTATTCTGGAGAAGATGTCAGAAGTCACCTGGTCTAACACCTGTCAACTGGTCATTCATTTAGCTTTCACTTAACTCTAGGGATATGGGTGACCTATTGCCAGGTACATGGGACAGCTCTAACTGAAGTTTTCTCTTCATAGTCAAGTGGAGCAGTAGATAGAAATGCTTGGTCTGGTTTTAGGAAGCCCTGAGTTCAAATCCATCCTCAGATACTTACTAGCTGTGTTACTCTGGGCAAGTCGCCTAATCACTGTTTACCTCAGTTTCCTCAACTATAAAATAGGGATAGTAACAGTACCTATCTCTCAAAGTTGTGAGAATCAAATGAGATAATACTTCTAAAGTGCTTAGCACCATACCTGGCACATAGTAGGTACTCTTTAAGTGCATATTCCTTTCCTCTTTCTCTTCCCACCCCTTTTATCAAGCCTAAATTTTCCTCCTGAAGCTACACGGAATCTTTCTTCCCCTAAAGCAATTCAAGCATGCCATCAATTACACAGTGGAACCGTATTTGGTTGTTAAATAGTTAATACTACTAATCGTTGTACCTGGTAATGATGATCATGACATTCCTTAAGTCTTGGCCAGTTCAGGGGGTTATAGATGTCACTTCTTTTTCACCTGAGTACAAAACAGCCATAAGGAGCTTAGAAAGGCACTCTCATACTAGGTGAGTAACAGGTAAGGAACATTTGCGCAGCTGAATGAGTTCACAGTATCCTCGATGTCTTGCTAAATAACTATCCTTGCTAAATATCTTTTTCCTGCAATGACTTTTGTTGGCTATTTAATGACTACCATAGAGCAGACCTGATTCAGGGCAGTCCCAGAACACTTGCTTAGACAGAAGTCATGACCCGTAGCAAAAACATAGAAGTTTCCTCTGCCAAGAAAGCGGCTACCCTAGTCAGAACAGTCATCACATCAGGTAAGAAGGGAGCTACCTTAGCAAAAGCAATAATATTCTCTGACAAGAGGGCAAAAAAAGGAAAGGAAAGAAGTTTCAAAAAGAGGACAATAAATCTAAACAGGATGATAGACAATGATAAGTGATAAAAGGGGAGCAACCTCAGCCAAATTCTGAAAATGAGGGAAAAGAGGATGAGGAGGAAGAGGATGAAGGTAGAGAGAATGATAAAGAAAAAGTCATAGAGACTGCACCAGCTAAAAGATGCCCTTATGAAAACTAAAGAATAAGAAGATGAAGAAAATAAGGAGGAAGAAGAAGAAATGTATGTGATTTTTTTAAAAACCTGGAAAGAGAAAAAAAGAAAATGATCACATAGTCTCTGAATTCAAGAAACTGAAATTGGAAGTTGAACTGTCTATGATTTTAAATATCTTCATAGGAAACCTGAACTTCAATAAAAGCACTTATGCATTTAAAAACTGTTATTATTGACTTCTTGGGGGTGGGGGATGATCCTGTTGTCATGGATGTCCAAATTAAAGCTACCGTGAAATTTGACTGTGTGGAATTTGATTTTACTGAAACCTTGTAAAAAAAAAAATCTCCGAGACATAGTGTCTCAACAGTTCTTGACTCTGAAATTAAACTAGAAAAAGACAAATGACTACAAAGAAAGTATGAAAGATCAAGATGCAAGAATATTCTTCCTCCAAGAATCTGCCTTATAAAATTGCTCAGATGGAACTAAAGGAAGTATCTGAAGATGCTATTAAAATTAGATTAGTTACACCAAGGATGAGATACCCAAAGGAATTGCCTACACTGAATTTAAGACAAAAGCAGAAGTGAGCAAGGTCTTGGAAAAGAAACAAGGAACAGAGAGGAATAGTCAGGTCAGTATTCTGGAGAGAAAAAGTTAAGGTCAAGAAAAATTCAAGAAATTCAAAGACACCCATGTTGAATGACCTCACCTACAGTGTTACCGAAGTCTACAGAAAGTGTTTGATAAGGGGACAGTGTAATACCAACCACACTGTCATGCCCAGGATGGCTGCTAGCACAGGTTCTTAGATCTGCTTTACTTAGAAAGACAGCTGTTCAAGGGGTCAGCAATCTTTTTTAATTGTATTCATTAATTCAAGGGAAGAATCAGCATCTGAACTTCAGTGAAAATCCAAACAAAGAAAATAGAGAAAATACAAACAGAGAAATAAAGACAGACAGGGCATCTAACTGTCTGAGAAATTAGCACAGATCAACAGACAGATCCAACTATCTGACCAAGGTAATACATAGTTATCAGAAAGAGAGGCACCAACATCTGGGTTTTTCAAAGTTGGGGGGAGAGGGGAGACTCCTTAAGAGCTACCCAGAGTCTCATCTGATCAAATCACACAAACACTCTTCCAATGAATGAGTCTCAAAGCAAAATGTTAACCTCAGAGTATATATACCCTTTTCAGAGTCAGAGAACATCACAACCCTCCTGACTCAGTGCCTAATTAGAAATTAACAAAAGCTTTCCTATAAGCAAGCCTCCCTTAAGAAAGCTTTCATTAATAGGCTGTACAATAAGTCTATTAATGGGTGGGGAAGATCATATATCCCATTAACATTACATTAACGTAAAGCCAATGTGAAACCCATAACAGCTGCTGTGAATATGCATACATGTTCCCAGGGTTTGTTCACTAAATATAATAAATCTACAGGCATCTCAAGGGTTCTCTCGGTGGAGTCTCCCCACAAGCAAGTTCCCCTAGGCAAGTTCTTCCCTCCATCTGCTTTTCTCTCAGCCAAGTCTCTCTCCACCCACACCTCTCCCTCCACACAATACAATACATAGGCTGTTTCCTATCAAAGACTTGATTGGCTTAGTGCTGAGAAGCTTGGAAAGCAGCACTTAATTGGAAAGGTATGGGGATCCCTGTGACCCATAGCCTAATTGGCTCTGTGTCAGGGCTCCATGTGAGGCCTATTAATGGGCTGGGAAGATCTTATATCCCATTAACCTTACAGACAGTTGTCAGCATCTTCCAAAACAACTACTGCAGACCCTAAAGGTTATGTATTCATTAAAATTTTCCTCTGTTAAAGATGCGAATGAAGCTTCAGATTCTAACAAAATTGAAATCAAAGGTAGAACAATCAGTTTGGAGCCTAAAAGATAGAAAAACAATGCATGGAGCCACTCACACAACTTTTTCAAAGGTCTGATTAAAAATACCACAGAAGAAATATTAAAAGATTTGTTTTATGGCTCTGTTGGTGTAAGGATGGTCACAGGAAGGAAAACAGGGTCATCTTAAGGCTTTGGTTTTGTGGACTTCAACATAGAATAAAAAGCAAAAGTCAAGGAAGTCATGAGAGATGAGCACATTGATGGAAACAGTCGCTCTGGACTGGGCCAAGCCTAAATTGGAAGGAAGCTTCAGAGGATGTATTGATGATGAAGAAAGATTTAGTAGCAAAGCAGACTGTGGGGTCATGGAGGACTTTGAAAACAGGCCAAGGAACTTTGGTGGTTTCCTAGGAGGCAGAGGAAAAGACCACAAGCCACAGGGAAAGAAAACACAAGTTTAAATGGCTTCCCCACCCTATTCACTTCTCCCCCTGCTATTTGAAAGTACTCTGAAGGTTTTATCCTGGCATCTAATCAACAGCGTCTCATGAGGACATTCCAAGACAACATGCAGTCAGGAGATGTTCTTCGAAAAACCTAGATAACATTTCAAGTGAGAGAACATGTTGGTTTTGATTGAATGAGTTCCATATAAACTTTTTAAAGAGATGTTTGATTATTGGGGAGTTAACTTTTTGTCTATGAACTATCTTGAGTCTATAATTTTATATGCACCCCATAAAAAAGCATCTTTTTTTCTCACAAAATAAACCCCAAAACCAACACGTGGGATAGGGAGGATATGAAATCAGTGAATGAGAAATTGACTCTTTACCTTAAGGATATGCTTTCTAACCCACTGCGTGTAGAAGTTAACATATTACTAGGTTAGGAAGCCCATATTGGAGCTATTTACCAGAAGGCAAAGGGCTTCAAATCCTAAACCAGAGTTTAATTATTCATTTCTTGCCATTGCCATCCTCATTCCTTTTGTCCTCAATGCATTGGGCTGCTTATATCAGTGTGTAAAAAAAAAAGGATTTTAAATGACAACTATTAGAATTGTGTTGGGTACTTCTGTTGGACCCAGACTCAGAGAACAGGGCTAGAAAAGAAACTCTGGTTCACTTTCCCTTTCTCCCACCACAGTGTCTGGAGTAGAAGGGAAACTAGGCAAAAGAGCCAAGAAGGGGATTTCTAATAAGAATTGGAACTTCATTGGGAACTGGAAGGTTTCCAAGGGACTTCAGAGAGTGGAGAGAGAACAACTGCCAAAAACAAAAGGGATGGGGGAAGGGAAGAGGAGAACCAGTCAGCCCTGGGAGCTGCACAGTTTCCCTGTTCCATCCAACACACGCCAACTCCATTTATTAGCCAACATGATCATATTTTTGTCTTTCTCTTTTCCTTTCCTCCATCCCTCCCTCCCACTGCCTATCTTGTTCCCCTTCTACACCCCCACCCGACCAGCTCAATTCCATCACCATGAACAAACTAAGCTTGTTTCTCACAGAGGCTTGCAGCTGCTGTTGCCTGGGAGATGTTCCCTCCTCTGTTCTTGGACTTGGTGGTTAGTCTGTGAGGTCATGAAGGGGGACAGAGAGGGTGGGGCAGGGCAGATCAGGCAGACTGAGGCCCAGACTGGAAGTGCGCCCCCCCTCCCTTGTGACATCATCAGGGCTGCCGGGACACTTGAGCTATCTTCAGCTGTTGACTTCAGGCTGGACAGCATTTCTATGAAAGGGATTCATGGGTGTGGATGTGGGGCAGGTGCAGAGCCCAAAGGGAAGTGGGGCGTATGGCAAATTCGTGATGAGATTTTCTTTTCGCTTACTCCAATTCCCTGACAGAATTCTCTGCATAATACTGGTGCTCTCCCTCATTCTTTCTTTGTGGTAAAATACACTTTTGTTCTTTTTTTATGCTTCATCTTCTGTATTCTGTTTTATAGACAAGCTGTTACATTAAGAAATTGACATCAGATAGAAAGAATAGAAAGAAGACAAATTTTTCCCCCATAGGAGAGTTGATATAGACAGAGTGTCAAACTGTAGCAGAGAATTCATGGAGTATGTGATGGATGTTTGTGTGTTTGTTTCTGTCCAAAGGAAGTATCTAAGTTCCTGGGAAGTACAGGATAACCAGATACCTGGGGAAAATGGAAAATCACAGGTTTAAAAAGTTCCCTTAGTCCTTGGGGAAACAGAACCAAGTCTTTCCCTGGTTCAGCTTGGTAACCAGCATAAAGTCCAGTGTCCTAGCAAAGACCAGCCTTGTCCTTGGGTCTCCCTGCACCCTCAAGTCCTTTTAAGTAAGGTATCAAATACTGTTCTTTAGTTCTTTAAACATGCCTGAGCAAGAATATTGTATCCAGTAAAAACAACATTGCATGATGATCAGCTATAAATGATTTAGCTCTTCTCGGCAATACAATGATCCAAGGCAATTTCAAAGGACTCATGATGGAAAATGCTGCCCACCTCCAGAGAAAGAACTGATGGAGTCTGAATGCAGATAGAAGTATATTCATTTAATTTTCTTTATTTTTTTAGTTTTTTTTCTTTTGGTCTGTTTCTTCTTTTACAACATGACTAATATGGAAATACGTTTTACATGATTGCACATATACAACCTATACCAACTGCTTATTTTCTTAGAAAGGGATCAGGGAGGAAGGGAGGGATAACATTTGAACCTCATTTTTTTAAAATAAATGTTAAAAATTGTCTTTACATATAATTGGAAAAATAAAATATTATTTTTAAAAGGTGCCTGAACTCTTTACTCTAAAAGCAAAGGTGTCACTCAGTAGGATACATTCTTTTTTCCATGCCATTTAATGTTAAAATGCCCCTTTCACCCAATACTTCCCCCTAAGCTCATATAATACTAATGATGATGATTATGATATCCTGTAGATATATATATATATAGATATATATATAGATATATATATATCTGTATATAAACATATGTATGTGTGTGTGTTGCCTTAAGGTTTGAAAAGAACTTTACATACATTATCTCATTTTATCCTCACAGAGAGGTGCTATTAGATTCTCCTCTCCAAAATGAGAATTTTATTTCTTCTCCTCAGTACCTGGGTTGTCTCATATTGGTTCATCATGGAAAAACTATTAGTTGACCTGTCTACAAGTGACTGCTCATAATTAAAGAGCTATCATAGGGAAGAGAGATTAGGTTTATTCTGTTTACATTTTTGCACATGTATGAATGTATGTATATATACATATATGTAACATATATATAGCTCATTAGTTAGCTAGTTAGCCCTTGTGTGTGCATTGGGGACTATATAGACATTTTATACTTTTCCATAGAAGCCTAGACATTAGTTAAATTCCAAGATTCCCAAGGAAACTCTTCGTGGGGGCTTGAGACAAAGAAAAACTATGGGATACTTCCCAGGATTTAATCAGTTCTCTATAAAATCCAGACCTAAAGTTCTAGGTCAGTTCTGGTAAGGTTACAATACCTTATGGAATTGTTGTATCACTTAAGATGAGACAAAGAAACAAGTTTGAAAAAACAGTTGACCATCTAAATACAAGGTATTTTTATTATTAGATAAAATAAGAAAGAGAAATGAATGTGAATAACAAAAATTAGCACATATATGGCACCTACTATGTGCCAGATGCTCTGCTAAGCACTTTACAATTATTTCGTTTGATCTTCATGATAATCTTGGGAGGTAGGAGCTGTAAACTGAGGGTTTAGACCTGTAGACAAGGGTTAACTGACTTGCCCAAGGTCACACAGCTAGTAAGTGCTTGAGGCTGGACTTGAACTCTGGTCTTCCTGACTATGACTTCAGTATTCTATCCCCTCTACCCACCTGTTAGTTAAACTCAAAGTCCATTCCCTACTGAAATATTATTTTTTTGCATTCAAAAAAGAATTGTCTTATATAAATCGCTTCATCTTTTTTGGACTTTGGGTCTGTCAACTGAGACCCCTAAAGTGGATTTAATAGCATTGGGCTTGCAGTAAGGGAGATTTTAGTTCAATTTTTACCTCAGACAATTATTAGCAATGTGATCCTTGGCAAATCATTTTTAACCTCTCTGTGCCTCAGTTTCTTCATTTGTAAAATGAAGGGGTCAGCCTCTAAGATCCCTTTCAACTCCACATCTATGGTCCTATGATTCAATGGATTGTATAGCAGGGATCACGATTTCTGCCCTCTCCTTACAGGCCTAGTGTAAAACCTAGCGGGAAAATCTTGTCCAAGTAAAGCATTCAAATCTCATTTTACATAACTGTACAATACTCTAATTTATCATCATGCCCTATCTACTTCTCTGGGGCTTTGTCAGGAACAGCTTTCCCCAAGCTACAGAGCCCAGCCCTTTGTGTTTGCTTCAGTCTGAAAACCACTTAAGGGGGAATACAAGCAGGATGGGATCTCTGCAGGGGACAAGGGAGGCAGCTCAGCCCCAAGAGCACAGGGCAAAGGTCAAAACTTTCCTAACTACAGAACTGACAACACCCCTCTTCCTCCAGAGGCTGACAGAGGAGGATAGGGCTGAGCTCTGAAAGCAAAGGTTTGCTGAGAGGACCATTGGCCCTTTTGAACAAATGGAAAGAGACTCGCCCCAGAAAATATTTCTTCCTTTCCTTCCTGCTATCCTAAATTCAGTAATAAAAAGGAAGAGCATAGGAAAAAAGGGTAAGTTAGTTGAAGGTTAGACAATGTTGCTCTCCTAAACCTATATACCTGACTATTTCACATTTAAAGTGCCTTAGGTGCCTCCCTTGTCCAATTCAGCTGCCACAGGTCTGACCACATCAGTCACTTGCTCCAGTGGCTCCCTAATACCTCTGGAATCAAATATAAAATCCTCTGTTTGGCATTTAAAGCCCTTCAAACCTGGCTCCAACCTACCTTTCCCAGGTGATTAGGCAGTACCCACCTTACTCATTCCCCAGTCTAGCTAAAGTGGCTGTCTTGTTGTTCCTCACATATGACATTCTATTTCCTGCCTCTGCCTAGAATGTGGTCCTCCCTCACTGCTGCCTCTTAAAATTCCTAAGATCCCTCAGAATTCCTTCGATATACACACATATATGCATATACACATGTATGCGTATATCCATAAATACACACAAATATGAATATGTGCATATACATACATATACGATGTGTCTATATGTATACATATACATGCATCCCCATATAGGATATATATGTCTTCATCCCTAGTGCCTAGTATAGTACCTGGCATGTAGGAAGCTCTTAATAAGTACTTGATTATCTGATGAATACTCTCAAACTCATCTCCTACCTCTGTCATCTCCCTCCTCCAATCCTTCTTTCTTTAAGTAATAACAACAATGATAACAATGATAGTTTATCATTAACATAGCACTTACTGTATGCAGGCACCGTGCTAAGTGCTTTACAAATATTATTTCATTTGACCCTCACAACCCTGGAGATAATGTGCTATTATTATTCCCATTTTGCAGATGAGGAAACTGAGGCAAACAGATGTGAAGTGAATTGCCCAGAGTTACATAGCTAGGAAGTATCTAAGGATAGATTTGAATTCAGGTCTTCATGACTTCAAGTGTGGTACTCTATCCATTCTACCATTGTCTGGTCATGTCAGCCTTTGGCTCAGAAACCTTCAGTGATTTCTTAGCTTCTGCAACCTGACAACCACCTCCCTTTCAAACTTTCTTTTTTATCAGTCCCTTCTGGACACTCTCTGCTCCAGTCAAATTACTATTGACTACATCTAAATAGTAAATGTACTGTCTACTATTGTCTACATCTAAATATGCCCTGTGGTTTCTGAACTGTGACTTGGCTCACATTTGGACTTACGCCTAAAATACCATACCTTCTCTTCATCTATTGAACCCTCACTATGAATTCCTATTCATCTTCAAACACTCAAATCAATTGACACCTTCTTCAGGAAACCTTCCCAGATTCCCATCTCCCTCCTCCAATCAGTAATGAAGACAATATGGTGCAGCAGAAAGAGAGCTGGGACCCAAACTCAAGGTGGAATCCCAGCTTTGCTGCTAACTACCTGTAGGGCAAGTCATTTCATTTCTGAGTCTCATGTTCCCCATACATAAAATGAAAAGGGCTTAGATAAGATGGTTCTTAAAGTCTCTTCTGGCTCTAAATCTGTAATCTTCATGACTTCTCTCCACTCTGCCCCCTTATATTCAACTTCACATGGCACTTTGTTTCGTAACCACTATCATATGATACTATATATTACAGCTGTCCATGTTGGTGTCAGTCTCCTACAAGATTTGGCAGGGAAACTACTTTATTTAAACTTTATATCTTTCTAAGTACTCAGCATAAGGCTCCCCATGAAGTATACTCTTAAAGTTTCTTGAGTGATTGTTCAAGTGATTCATAATGGTTTCCCCAGCCCAGACCTCTTGGTGCCCATGAGAAAGAAGAATACTGTGACTAGCTGGATTATTCCTGGAGGCTGTCTGCCATGTTTAACAGAGCTTATTGCTTGTGTCAAGATGGTTCTGTGAAAAAAAGCTTATGTCACCTTCCCAGCTTAGGGAAAGATCTATGGTATGTGACCTGCTGCTGAAATCATTTACCCATTTAGAGACAAGGCCTCCCAAGGCCCCCTGCTCTGAGTTCCCAGGGTTCCTTCCTTGGCTTTACTATAAGGGCCTGGGTAGTGTTGGGGATTTATTTTGTTGTTATTGTTGGTACTAGATTTTGCTTTGTCTTTCTCTTAATTCAAAACAGGTGGCCTGTGGAATGAAGTACAGTTGGCAGTTATCAAAACCACTAATCTTTTGGTGTCTCTCAAAAGGAAGTAGGAAGCCAAAACACTGCCATGCCTGATTTCCTTCGCAACTTCGATAACACCCCCACCCACCCACCCACCCCCAAGTCCTAATTTCTTTAAGACTTCAGCTGGACAGAAAGTCCAAAACAGAAATTTATCATTGGCATCACAGACCCATAGAAGCTTGCTGACATCTACCTATCAGTCTCTGTGAATTTTTACCATATTAATCATTGACACTTGCATGTCTTTCCTGCAAACTTGGAAGAACTTTGTAAGCCTATTTTTGTGACTATCAGTGCATCTCTAGAAGGTAAGGAAGAAGGATTATTATTGTGCATTTTATTATTGTGCAGGCTCATTATTGTGCATTTTCAGGAAAAGAAATTCTGAAAAGGGAAATTGGGTACAGTACTTATTAGCACTAGAAGAAAAATAAATACAGATTTTTGTAAATATCAATTACCCAAGTCCTCAATAAACCAAAAGTATTTATTAATCTCCTTGTTTAGCCAACAAAATCAATTGACAAGCACAGAAGACATCAGGAATATTTTAAACAACCTTGAGGCTAACTAAGATAGCTTACTAGTGGAAATCAGTACAGCCCAGCTCCCTGATAATTACACCATTAACATTCTAAGAATGCTGCACTAAGTAGATATCTGTAAACCAAAGATGAAACTATAGCAGATCATCTTCCCAGTCCAAGGTCACAAATTTGACCTATAGTCAAGTGAGCAGAGTAGGAACTATGGATCAAGGAAGGGCCAGGATCACAGACTCAGCCCTAGGTCTAGCTCTGAGCTAGGCTAGCAATATGGAGCTGCCTAGAGCAAACTGATGGGGGAAAAAATGAGTAAATAAAAAAGATAAGCTATTATGATGTTAGGGATGTCCGAGACACAAACCCAAAAGAGAATAATTACAAAAGTACTACAAGCAAAGTCCCAAAGAAAACTTAAGAACTCTGATTAATACAATGATTAACCATAATTCCAGAGGACTAATAATTTGGAAAGCTCCCCATCTCCTAACCAGGGCTGTTCACATAGCAAAATTTAGGAATTGAAATAGAAACAAAAAAGTAATTTAAAGAACCAGAGGAAACCCTAGGATGTTGGGTATTTTGTCAAGGATAATAGGATTTGTAAGATAAACTTGGACATAAATTGCACAAGATAAGAAAGTCTAAATAGTTTTGTTATATGCACCAATGGAGGAAATGTCCATACCTATGAGATCATCAAGTTATTAAAATATGATTAACTCATCACTGACAGAAACCATTTTTAAAGTGTTGTTAGCACAATGTTCTGGAATCTACACCATGAAAATGAATTACACAGACCTACGCCTTTGTTTGCCAGTGCTTAGAGATGGTTGTTTTCCTCCACTAAAGCTTCCAACACTGGCAAGGAGCTATCCAGCTAGAGCTCTTTTGGGAGAAGCTTGAAGGTTGGGCCAGTCTCACCTGCCCAAGCATAGCAATGAACTCATACCCATAAGAGAGCCAGTGCAACAAGTGTTGTTGAATCAGAGTTCAAACCCTTCTGCCTGGGCTCCCAGACTGTATCTCTTTGCTTTGTTATTGAACTTCAGCAATCTTGGTACCAATATAATGATTCTGGTTTGAATTATGCCTCCTCCCTCTGAATCCTTAACTCCTCCATTCTCTAGAAGCTTCTAACTAACCATTCCATGTTCCTTTTCTCAATAATTCTCAGCTTGAATCATGGAAAGCTCTCAACCTTAGTCCTTATCTCCAGCCCTGTGCAAATATAGGGCCTGCTTCATAAGTGCTTGTAATCTGAGACCACAAGGACACAGAATGATGAGAGAAGGGCCTTAGAGTGTTGAAATATTAGTTAAGCAAAATCTTATTGGCAGTAAAATATTACCATCATGGTCACTGAAGGTGCTTGGAGGATGTGAGCAGAATTAACGTAGCTTTGGAGCTAGAAGACAGACAGACAGACAGATGATAGATAGCAAGATAGGAGATAGATCAAACAAGCATTTACTAAGTGCTGAGGACTCAAATACAAGCAAGCAAACATAACAAGAGTTTGGCTTGTGCCTAGACCAACTAAAATGATGTCACCCACTTGGAAGATGTTGAAGAACCTCATTCCAGGATACAGTAGTACTGGCCCAAGCTTGAACATTCTGCATTGGCCTACCACATGGTTGGAAGTAGCCTTTTTTCCACTGGCTGCATAGCCAGAACTATCTGCATCTTTTAGATTACCTGATGACTGAGCACAGTCAGGTCTTTTTTCCAGGTGAAGAACTCCATTTGCAGCAGGTGACAGAATGCAGTAAAAGGATAGGGCCTGAGGTTCCCCACTTCACGACCACCCCCCCACAGTCCTAAGGCCACATAGCCCTGGAAGTTGGGCCTGGGGCTTTGGCCTTTCCACTTTTGCTTTACCATTATAGGTGTAGGGAGTGAACCAACCAAAAATGAAATACAAGAATCTAAGGTGGATATTGCAACCAGCTCGGTAACAATGCTGTAAGAAGAAAGGGTCCAAGTACACCACCAGCCCATGGGGTCTTTGGACTTGAACTGGGGGGGATTAATACTATAAAGGAATTGTGCTAAACTGTGAGCTTAATCATTTTCTTTATGGTATAAGGAGATTATGTCCACAAAGTGTTGGAAAAGATGTTTGATGTTTGTTTCTGCTACATCTTCCAAGTAAATAATCCATTTCTAAAAGCTAATCCAATGCTAAGTAATTAAGTGGAACTGGTGTACTAATCATAACACAATTAGGAAACACAAGCAACCAAGTGTAATAAGAGTTTACCTCGTGTCTAGAACACCTAAAATGATGTCACCCATCTGGAAGATACTGAGGGACCTAATTCCAGGATACAGTAATATTGGCCCATGCTTGGACATTCTGCATTGGTCATTTTAATTTTTTTTCTATTTATTAATTAGCCCTTGTGGTAAATACTGTTTCCTGGGTTTCCATAGGCCTTCCTGGGCAATACGTCCATACCCTTTGAACGAAAGACTTCATTACTAGGCTTATACCACAAAGAAGTCATCAATAAGAAAAAATTTTCATATTTTCCAAAATATTCATAGTATCACTTTTGTGGTAGCTAAGAATTGGAAACAAAGCAGATGTTCATCAATTGGGGAATGGCTAAACAAATTGTGGTACGTGACTGTAAGGGAATATTACTGCACTATAAAAAATGATGAATGCGGTGAATACCAAGAAGCACAGAAAAGGCTATATGAACTGATACAAAGTGAAGCAAGCAGAGCCAAGTAAAGAATATACACAGTAAGTACCATAATGTAAATGGAAAAAAAATGACATCAAAAAAAACAAAAGCAAATTATCAAAATTATAAAAATCAAGTGGGACTTGAATCAAGAGATAGAAGACATCCCTAACCTACCCCTTTGTGGAGGTAGGAGGTACACAGGCTTTATACATTGCATATGTTTTCAGACTTTTTCAATGTATTGATCAGTTATGCTGACGTTTTTTCCTCTCCAGAAATATTATTTGTTGTAATGGAATGGATTTCTGAGAGGGGAAGCATGGAGAGGTACCATGGGATATTATGGTAATATAGGAAACAGAAAAATCAATAAAAACTTTAAAAAAAAATTAAATGGGGTAGGGGTAATTCCTTTTTTTTTAATAAGTTTTTTTCTTTCAATTAAGTAATTATTTTCTATTCCACCCATAGTCCCCCCCATTGAAGAAAGGAAAAGAAAACTCTTGGGGGGGGGGCAGAGCCAAGATGGTAGCGTAGGAGCAGCAAGGTACCTCAGCTCCCACATAGCCACCTTAAATACCCATAAAATATGACTCTAAACAAATTTCAGGCCTCCAAAACTCACATAAAAATACAGAAAAACACATCTCCTGCTGAAGGCAGCTAGGCACAAAGGGACCATCTCAGCGCTGGGAGCCGAAACCAGCCTAGCCTGAAACCGTGGCTTGGCCCCGGGAAGGGCCAGGATGAGCTGAGCCAGAGCTGGAGCCTTCAGGAGAGTGGATCAGCGACAGCTGTAGCAGTTTCCAGAATTATCAAGCCATAAGAAACAAGGACTAAGTGAAAAGTCAGTGGAACTCAGCTAGACTTGGGGGAGAAAAGCAGGTCCTGGCCAAACTGCCTCCAGGGCAAGGAAGCAGCAGAAGTGGCAGCCCAGAAGCTGCCTCCATGTGGCTGCTTCAGAGCTCCCAGCCTGCAGATTGCAGGGTGGCCAAGCAATTGTTCAGAGGCCAAGCACTCTTGTGTTGAGTAGCCTGGATCCAGATCATGGTCTTGGGTGGTGGTCCTGGGGTGTGTTTTCAGTGAGCCAAAGCTGGTGGGGGCTGCAAAAAAATGACAGCCCCCTAATAGCTCCACCAGCTGTGAAAACCCCAGCAATTTGGGACAGAGCTTTCCCCTCTGGAAGCAGAGTTCCACAGAGCTAAAAAAAATCATTGAACAGGCCAACCATGAATAGGCAAAGGAAGCAAAGTAAGAACAGCAACCAAACTCTAGATTCCTTCTTTGGGGACAAGAAGGATCAAAGCATGGAACAGGAGGAAGACAACACAGTCAAAATTCCCGCACCAAAAGCTTCCAAAAAACATGAAGACTGCCTAAAAGCTATAGAACAGCTTAAGAAGGATTTTGAAAATCAAATAAGAGAAGTGGAGAAAAAACTGGGAAGAGAAATAAGAATGATGCAAGAAAATCATGAAAAGAGAGTCAACAACCTGACTGAAGATTAACTCAAATGGCAAAAGAGGCCCAAAAAGCCAATGAGGAGAAGAATGTCTTAGAAAGTCAAATTTGCCAGATGGAAAAAGAATCTCAAAAG